>VRYO01002581.1:3291078-3493859 GCA_009812075.1 Sialia sialis
AATCCTCTCCTGCCTCTGAGCCATGCACTTGGGAAAGCAAGGAGCCCCTGTTTTGACTGAGGTACATCTGCAGGAATGATACAGCTTCCTTCCTTTTCCCTTCCCTGACAGGGTCACTGGGGATGACATAGGCAGGAACTGGATGGGTAGATGTCCAGCTCTACTACCCAACCACTTCTTTTATTTAAAAGCTGTCTGGAAAAGCTTTTCCTAAAATCTCTTGATTTCTTTTCTCCCACTCCCACCTGCTCCTTGCTGGTCCCTCGCCTTTTCTTCCCCTCCCCCTGGTGTGGAGCAGCAGGTCCTTGAAGTAAGTATGGAGGCTTGGAAGGGGTTTGCCTGCATGTACATGGCTGTTACCATGCATGCCTGTCACCATGCATGCCACACCTTCTTTCCTCACCTCCTTCCTGTCTCTTGCTTTCCAAACCCCTTCCCCTGTGCCTTTCCCATAGTCCAGGGCTCATGGCAAAGCGATGTTTTTTATGTTATATCATTATTTACAGCATGTTCATTACTGGTCTGCCCACCAAATATGAACTCTTAGTACAATCTCTCCTTTACACCTCTTATTTTTCATTCTCCAACCCACGCAAATCATGATGGTGGTGGGCAGAGAAACCATTAGTCACCTCAGAGCAGCTTTCTGATACCTCCAGCAGCCTTTACTCTGCAGAAATAGCAAGTCCACATACTTGGCTGATACTCCTTTGTGCAGCCAAATCTTTCCAGAAACCTGGAAAGCAGCAAAGATACAGGGTCCCAAAGAGGCCAAGAAAACAGTGGGAATTTGCTGGATTTGTCTATGCTCCATGAACTGAAAGGAGGCCATAGGGAGTGTTTAGGGTTATACTGGACTGGTGGATGGCTGGCATAGCACAGCCCAGAGATCCTGTGTGTATTAATATGGGAAAAAGCTCCTTCTTCTTGGTTAAACAAGAAGTGACCTTGGCTAGTGCTGATTCATCCCTTGCACTGTTTTCAGCTAACTGAGTCACGGAGGGTTTGTTTGGCACACTGTCCCTCGCCTGAAATCACTGCCCTTGACAATTAAAAGAAATGAACCAATTTTAAAGGCAACTGATCACTGGGAGGCTAAAAATAAGCGTGGCACAGAAAGGAGTCTTCACAAGTGAAAAGCCAGAAAAATCCCTGGTGAGGACTTGATGAACACACATCAATTAAGAGCAGCTATGTGCTGTGGCACAGCCCTGTGGGGAGCAGGATCCCACAGGCTCACCCTGGATCCTGCTGTCTCACCCTGTGGTCTCCAGCACCCATACAGGAGAAAAATGCCAGCTTTGGGACCACCCAGGAAAAGTAACCAGTTTTTCCTAGTCTTTCAAATGTTAGCATGTAAGGGGTGGGCAGGGCTGGTTTCCACTTAATATCTTTGAAGACTCTTGCCTGCTCCCTGACCTGCCAGTGCACATCCAGCCCCTTTGGAGCTGCTCCTGCAGCCTGGATAAGGAATTGTTTCCTTTCAGAGCTTTCCTGGGCTTTAAACCACATATAGAGGTAGTTTCTCTCATACAGGTACAGAACACGTGTGTACATCCTTCTGCTTTTTGCTGTTTCGCTTCTCTCTTTGGAATGTGATGTCTCTCCTCTTTGGTCTCTGCAAAGTCTGACAGGGCCTCTCTTTGCCCTGCAGATCAAAATGCTGACAGACAGGAAGCGGGAGCTGGAGCATCGCCTCAGTGCCATGATGGAGGAGAACGACCTGCTCCAGGGAACTGTGGAGGAGCTGCAGGATCGGGTCCTCATCCTGGAGAGACAAAGCCATGACAAGGACCTGCAGGTGAGGAGGCAGCAGTGAGACAGGGAGGGGTTGGGAAGATGTAGTAAAAGTCATGATCTGGGATAAATTTGGCACAAAGTGGGAGACAGAAAAACTGTAAAAATGAAATGGCTCATGCAAAAATGGCAGCAAGCAAGGTCCTGGGTGTTCCCCATGAAGACAGGTAACAGGAACATTAACAAGGCATCTTGACAGCAAAGAGCAGCTTAGGAGGGAGATCTGAGCAAGGAAATGGGGCATGATGCTGGGAAAATAAGGTAAATGCAAAATGAATCAGAGGACTCTGGTTGCAATTAATTTTATTTATTTATTTAATAGTAAAATTGGCTTCAATAGGGGCTTCATTGGCCTCTTAGATCCCAGTGCTCAGGGGGTTTCCCAACAATCTCCATGGTGTTCACAGCCATGAATCACCAAATGTCACTCCCCAGAAAACAAGCAGGGCACCTCTGGGGCTTAGGGCAGAGCAAGGTTTTTCCCTTTCACTTCTGTGGGTTACCAAGCACTGCATCCTCAGCTCTGTACTTTTTCCTTTTTTAAATATATATTTGTATATATTTTTTAAAAACACATAGCACTTTCATTTTGTATTCACTTCCTGCTGTGTTGTTTTCAGCAAATTTCTTTACCTGAGTCCCAACTTCTTCACAATGTTCTTCATTTTAGTGCTGATTAACCTGCTATTTTTATCTTTCTGGATATTCTGGATTCTAAACAGTGTCTAATGACACTTGGAGATTATTAAGCTCCAATAAACAGCAATACCAGCCAAGAGTACTTTCCTCCTGGCTGGAAACCCTGTTTTGTGTCACTCATTCCTCCCTCCCAACTCCCTCACAAACCGAGAGATTGATCCAGTCCATATCACCTCCATTAATATTTTCTGATTCCTTGATTTTCTTCACAAGCTGCACCAAAGCCAGCTGGAGCTCCAGGAGGTGAGGCTGTCCTACCGGCAGCTGCAGGGCAAGGTGGAGGAGCTCAGCGAGGAGAAAAGTCTCCAAAACCTCAACACAACCAGCACATCCCTGCTCTCTGAGATAGAGCAGAGCATGGAGGCAGAGGAGCTGGAGCAAGAACGAGAACAGGTATTTGCCCTCCAGCCTCCGGGAAAGCCCATGGGCCTCTGTGACCATAGCAGAGCAAAAGGGAGTTTAATGCATTTGATTTGGATTTGGAGCTGAGGCCAGAAAATTGGGATTGGGGTCTGGCATCAACACCCTTTTGACCATATGAAAATAAACCTCTACATCCATTTCCAAACCAACATGGCAAATATTTGTGAGGGCTGGCAATCACACGCTTCACTTGCCCATGGAAGCAGGCCGTCCATGGCCCTGGCACCCTGGGCTAATGGCAGGCTCTCTCGTTGCAGCTGAGGCTGCAGCTCTGGGAGGCGTACTGCCAGGTACGCTACCTGTGCTCCCACCTGCGGGGCAACGACAGCGCCGACTCGGCCGTGTCCACCGACTCCTCCATGGACGAGTCCTCTGAAACCTCCTCAGCCAAAGACGTCCCTGCCGGGAGCCTGCGCGCTGCGCTCAGCGAGCTCAAGAGACTCATACAGAACGTGCTGGATGGGGCAGACTCCACGGTGAGTTGGTGGCACACCTTGTGCACATCCCCTGGCTCCGAGCTTGCAGCAGGTGCTGCTGGATCCTGAAGGCCCTGGTCGCCCAGAAAACCTCTGTGGCTCACAGAGATGGGCAGTTGCAGAGCACAGTCCACCCCTTATGTCTCAAGTGGTCAGGCAAGAGCCAAGCATGTGGGGTTTCAGCCTACAGTGCTCAGGCCACCTAAAGTTTCAGGCTCATACAACTGTCATTGGCCTGGGAGTCATTGTGAAAATTAATAAAAGTAGGCTTACTTTGAGATTTTCAGTAAGTTAGAGTTTCAACATGGAAATATTGCAGATTGCCTTATACATCACTGTTCGGTTATTTCCTCTGGGATTTTCCTAACCTTGCTTTATTAGCTATAGTATCACAAATCATCATAACCCCTGGTTATGATGGGAGGTTCTGTCCCTGTGAATTGTCATTGGTAGAAATGTCTTGGCAGGAGCTGCCAAACTCAAAGCTATGGCAGGTAAAAGGTTTTGCTGGCACAAGATGATGTCTGTAGGATGTGGTCCCCAGGCTGCTGGGCAGGAGGGGGTGAAATGGAGGGACCACTCAGCATCCACAGGAGTGCAGATTTACATTACATTATCACTTTTTGTTGTGGCTCAAATCAGGCCTCTTCCATTCCCTACAATGCAAAGGTGGTTGCATTGCCATTATGACTTACTTGGGATGCTGTGGTGAGGAAAACAGTGCAGCCCCTGCAGAAGGCTGTGAGGGAGTACTCACCCTCCTCATTTAAGTACCCATAAGCTGAGCATAGAGATGAAGTTGGATATGTTAAATAAAATGTAGTGAGTCCTGTAAAAGGTCCACAAACAGAGGCTGTAGCCACATGGCCTGCCAAATGGGCAGTAGGTCTCTGTAAATTTGGTTTATGCCAAAGTCTGCATGCTCTTTGCATCATGTGTGGAAGCATTACCCTTGGTTGAGCACCTTTGACTGTGGAGGTATGGGGGAACAAAAAGCTCTACCAAAGTCACATTCATATTTTCTTCTTCACTGTTCAGCACCTTCATCCCAAACTGGTACCAAATTAATACAATTGCATTTTTAAAAGTGAAATCTGAGCAAGAGATTTCTCTCCCACTCTCAGAGCTCTCGGCGAAGCGACGACGACACCTTAGAGGAGCAGATCAGGAGAACAAGTGAGGATTCGCGAGCCCTGAGGGAATTAATGGAGGGAGAACGGGGGAAACTGAGGCAGAGTTTGGAGGAGCTGCAGCGACTGCACAGCCAGGTTAGCAGCTCCCACACTTTACATGTGGTCTTGTAACAGCAGTGTTCATCCTCCAAAACATGCCTTCCATCAAAGAGACCAACATGATAAATAACGCAGGAGGATTTAGGTCAAAATGGTTGGATGAGGGAGATCTGTTAAACCAAATGCAGAGGATTTAAGTGTTTAGGATGAAAGTTTCTGACAAATTGTCTGGGGCCCATCCGAAGCATCATCTCAAGCAGCCAAACTTCCTTTAAGCTTTTCTCCCAATCCTCTTTCTAGCCAATCTCTCTTACTTAAATTCTTCTCAGCAGAAGACCTCAAAGTACAAGGCTGTTGATATGGGTGTTGGAAACCCAAAGGTATCCAGGCTGATCTGGATTGCTGCACTGAGCCCTTGTGAGGGATATGTGCACCCATTCTATGGGTATGACAGTGCTGCTCTGCTGTGCATGGAGCAGGGCTTGACCTCTTCCACAACAGCATCAGAAAACTCTTAGAAAAGCACTCCCAGAGAATCTTAATTATGGTCAGGCTGGCACCAGGCAGGGACCAGCTGAGGAAAAGTCAACAGCAAGGAAATGGTCCTGTCCCAGCACCAACCCCACACCCAAAGCACGGAATCCCCTTGCATCCACACCCAGCACAGCATCGTCTGAGGCCCTGTGCCAAAAGCAGGAAATGGACACAGGCATCCAAAGAGGTGCTTGGCTGTCCTTGTCTCTGTGGGACAAGACTCCAGATGCTGGAGGGGATCTGAAGGCTGCAGCAGAAGCAGCAGCAACTGCACTGGAGCAGGGAATGGGATTAATGTCGTTGGCTGGTGTTCTCAGCAGTGCTGTACCACCCTTTGGAGAATAAATAGGAAAACACACCCCTGTCCAGAAAATCAGCACGACCTGGGGTCTGAGTCTGACAGTAGGACTATGGGAGCTCCCCCACCATGAGACCAAAGAGAAAAGAGAGAAACCATCATTAAATACCCTGGCAGTGGTGGCTGCACATGTGTGAGGCTGGGAAATGTCCTGTCCACAGCAGCTCTTCAAGGCAGAGTGTGGGAGGGGAGCAGCCCTGGAGCCCATCCTTCCCCTGGGGCTGCTCCTCTCAGCAGCAAAGCCACCACAAGAGACAATGGTGAGGGTCCAGACTCCTGCCCCCAGTGAGACATGAGCCCAGACACTGCCCTGGCTGTGCTGCTGCAGTCCTGTGCACTACACACAAGCCCCCCTTGCTCTTAAAGATACATGAGATGGAGGAGACAAGGGCTCAATCTCTGCAACCTGGCAGTGCTGACAGAGACCTTTAAAGACTTATTCACAGATTTTAGGCTTGTCTTGTGTCCCCAGACTCTCCAGCCAGGAGGGACCAGAACACCAGCCCTGGTTTGCACATCTGGAACCCTGGGTCTGCTTTTAGGGGTCTCCAACTACCAAAGCCCTGAATATTTAGTAAGCAAAGGGAGAACTGCCGTTCTGATTTCTTCTCACACCTCTGTGTGATGTGGAGAAAGATGGGGCATAGCTACAAGTGCAGCAGCCATTACTCTCAGAGAGGAACTCCAGCCTCCCACAGCAAGTACACATCTCCCACAGCTTTTGCCTGTTATCCAGCCTCACACTTGCTCCAGGTTAATAATTATTCTCACCTCCTGTTGAAGAGGCATCATCGTCTTCTGTTCAGTGCTACAGAAAATTGATGCATGTGGAAATCTGGTCCACCCGGGGGAAGCAGTGCTCTGCTGCCTCCTCATCCCTCTGTTCTGGCACTTTGATACTATCAAAGGGGAGCTGCTTCTAAATCTTGTGGCATCACACACATCCATTGCTTCTGCCCAAGAGCACAGAGAGCAGATGGAGACAGAAGTCACCCCATTCTCTGTACACTGAGAAGCCATTTCACACCTTCTGCCTGTTTGTTTCCTCCCATTCTTACCTGAAGCACACACAGAACCAATTAAAATCCCAGACTTATCCCCAAACTCCATGTATTGGGCCTCTGGATCCTCTGTCCCCTGGGATTTCTGAAGAGGTGCTCAGCACCTTTGACATCATCCCATCACCACTGCTCTCTGTTACATCATTGCTCTGAGGTGCTCCCCATGCAGGGCTGAGGGAGGGCACAGCTCCCCAGTTCCCTGGCACAGCTCCCCAGTTCCCTGGCAGCCCCAGCACAGCTCCCCAGTCTCATGGGGGGTCTCTGCACAGACAAGGGTGCATTCACACCCTCCTACCCCCAGCCCAGCCCTGCCTTGCTAACGGCAGATCCTCCCACGCCCTGGATGTGATGAGCCCTTTTTGACTGTCTGCCCTCTATTTAAAGATTTCTTTGACGATTCAAGCACTACTGAGATGCATTTAGAGGCAGGAGGGGGTCAAATACTGCAAGGGTTTCCAGGTGGTGGAGTAGTGTAACAGAGCATGTGTGTGCTCTAGACAAAGAAATTAAATGTGTATGAAATATTATGAAGCTGTGCTAATGCAATCCTTGCATGATTTCACAGCCTATTAACTCGCTCTGCACAGGACCAAAACCATAGATCATTTCTCAGACTATTTAAGACTCCAGACATATTTTAAAGTCTAATTAAAATTGTAAGATGTGCCAGTAACACCTCCCATGGCATGAAAGAGAATTTTCACATCCTTTGTCTACAGCTTCGTATTACTTCAGGAGATGTAATGGTCCCGTCAAAAGATATTATTTGCTGGTAAATTATGTTAGCAATAATTTAACCCTGGAAAGATCAGAATTATAACAGGCAGACTCAGAGGATGTGTGCAAACTGAGAGGGGCAACATTTTAGCCCTGATGCCATAGTGACAGCAAAGTCACAGATGGGTCCTGCCTTGCACAGCTTTCTGCATGTCACTGAGGCCATCCTGGTGACACAGCAGCTCAGGGCAAGCCAGCACGTTTCATGGAGGTGGCATCAGCACTCACAGCCCCACACAGCAGACACAGCTTTTTCTACGACCAGGGATCTCTCAGCCTGCAGGTTGGTCCATGTGCCTTTTCCTGAGCAGCCCTGAGTTTCACAGCCTCTCTGTGCCCACAGGTGACGCTGCTGAGTGTGGAGATGACGACGCTGAAGGAGGAGCGGGACCGGCTGCGCGGCGCTGCCGAGGACAAGGAGGCGAGCGAACGGCTCCTGCAGGCCATCAGGGACCGCGACGAGGCCATCGCCAAGTGAGTGGCACCAGCAGCCACAGCCAGGCTGGGGCGGCACTCGGGCAGTGCCATGGCAGGAGATGCCACAGGAGTGGCTTTCTCCTCCTCTCCACAGCAGCTGTGACTAAGTGATGTCATTCCTGACCATCCCCATTACAGTCTGCCTGGCCTTCTTCCCTAAATCATTCCTCTGCTCACTCCCTCTCCTTTCCAGTTCCAAAGTCTTTTTTTGCATCTCCAGTCCTGTAATTCTTGGTTCTTCTTTTGGGATTCCCCCACTGGTTTGGCTCTTTATTTTTGCCCAACCTCCTTACAGATCTGTGCAATTCTGCTCCCCCATATCCCAAATCCCCATTCCTCAGCTCTGTCCTTAGGCTTGCCAAAATACCCTGAGCACTCATTGCCCACAGGAGAGGGACAGACACCTTTGCTGTGCTAGAAAGGATTCATTTGACAATCCCCTCAGGACACCACCAGTCTGGTTTCTTAGGGAAAAGCCCTAGACAAGAGGAGGAGCAGGAGAGGGTTGCACCACTGAGGGTGCAGAGCTACATCAGCCCACACCATCTCTTTTTGTAAGTGGCTCGATGGCCCTTGCTGCCCTTGCTGGGCTAGCTGGCTACCAAATTCCCCTCGCTGTCCTCTGTAACACCTCCATCTGTTGGCAGGGAGCAGGAGCATCCCAGCTGTCTGCCGGGTGCAGGGAGGCAGTTCTGACATTCCCAGTGCGTGTGGGTTGCTGGCTCTGCCGTGGCTATGGCAACACTGCTGCTGCCATCAATCCCCAAAACATCCAACCAGCAGCGGGGAAACGCCGCAACAAAAGCTGCTTCAGGTGCCCCAACACAGCGGGAGTGGAAGGGCAGGGCTGCTCCAGTCCACTGTGACCCTGCTGCACAAAACACCGATACTTGGGGCTGGCTGTCCTGCAGTGCAGGAGCCCCGGGAATGGGGCACGGCTGAGGGAGGTTAAGGAGCAGAAAGTGGCAGCAAGTGAAAGCAGACAAGAGCATCTTGTCACTGAAGTGAAAACATCCCTCCCAGACCGAGTGGGCTGGTTGCTGCCTGGGGAGGCTCGTGATTTTCTTCCCACCTCACAGCCCAAGGGTTAAGTTGCTTTTGTTGAACCCATCCCCCCATAAAAATCCCTAACTGTGAACAGAAATAAAATCACTGCCCGAGGCAGACATCTGGTGTGGAAAATTTTTGCTTGAAGCTGAAGTTTGGCAACATAGGAAGCAATAGGAAAATAGGATCCTTTCAGAGGAAGTGTTAAGCAACCAGTGCCTGGAATACAAACTCAAATTCCCAAATTGCTCTTCTGCAGGGGAGCACAAGGGAGCTATTAGGAGACAAGGAATTAGCTATAGTTAATAATATGCAATTATTTCTCTCGAAAATATTTGCAAGGTTCCCAGCAAGTCATGTTACACTTTCCTATCACACAGCAGTTAATTGAAAGCTTAAGCTTTGTGCTCACCTGTGTGCTTCCAGCATGGTGAGCAGCATTTCCCAGCTTGGGCAACTTAGGAAATTGCTCCATCCTAAGGGACAATTCTATTCCACAAGCAAGGAGCAGCTAGAACACGTCAGCCACTGAGCCCTTGGGGCTCTCTGGGTAACCTCGTCCATGACATGACACGCCCACTGGCCACCAAATGTCTGGGAAGACATACAGCAGAGGTGTTCCCAAGGGCTGGGACTACTCCACTAAAATTGGCAGCATTCCTTAGGGCCTAACATATAATTCAACTAATTTTAACAGTTTGTCATTCTTAAAAAGTATATGCTGTGATAAACTCTCTTTCATTTCTTCCTTCAATCCAAGTCCCAAGTGAAAGCAGAATTGTACCCTTTAAGAGGTTTATTTTAATCTGTTTTATATTGCAATTTAATGATCAAGCAATCAGACATAGGCCATTTGATGTTTAGCACATACCATTTGTTCTCTATGCATGTAAACAGAAAGAAAAAGAAAAAATATTTGTATATAGATTCTACCTTGTTCCAGATCTCCATTTAATTGGCAGATCTTGCACATTATCCAGGCACACTATTATCTTACACAGCAGTGTATCTGATTTTCTTTCAGTATTTTTCACAGTGTGCTTATCAGAAATCTGCTGGTTTTAAAGTAATGATGTCAAAATTTTGTCCCACTCTTCAGATGAATAGATTTTCCAGAATACAACAGAGATGAACCCGTTAGGATGTGGGGGACTTGCCAGGGAAAGACATAAACTGTAGTCTTGTTTAGAAATGTTTAACTCTTCATTTCAAAAGAAAAAGGTGCCAGGCCCTGATTTCTGTCCCCGCAGGAAGAACGCAGTGGAGGTGGAGCTGACCAAGTGCAAGATTGACATGATGTCCCTCAACAGCCAACTCCTGGATGCCATCCAGCAGAAGGTGAACCTCTCGCAGCAGCTGGAGGCCTGGCAGGTGAGCACCCCAGCAGGGCAGGGGCTGCAGGACTCATCACCCCAGGGTCACCTCTGGGGGACTGTGCCTCCTCCCTGTGCCTGTGTCCTGTTCTCTGCCTGAGCATTCATGGGTTGCGTGGTTTTGGCTCTGCTGGAGCCAGTGATGCTGTGAGGCACAGGGGGGAGCTGCCCCTCGCTGCCCTGAGCCTTTGGGCTATGAGCTGTTAATTCTACAGCTCTGAACACTCCTTTAAAATGGAGAAGCAGACTGTGCCTCCTAGCAGAATGGGAAATGTGCATGTTGCTCTGCTCTGGGGTGGGGAGAGGTCCGTGCAGGAGGTGTCCCTAGGCAGGCACAGCATGTGTGTGCATTTCCGTCATGGAGGAGAAGGGTGGGAGAACAAGGTTGTGCTGATTGTTGCACTGTTTTCATCAACTCTGAAGATCCACAAAGAAGGAGAAGGTAAATTTCCAGGTCTTCACCAAGGTAAAAAAACAAAGTCATGGCAGTTCCACAGCTGCCCTGGAGATGTTCCACTTGGGGCCAGTGGGGAAAACCCTTGTGAATGCAGAGAGCCCTTGAGAGCAGACAAAGCTGCCTCCTCCCAGAACCAGCACTAAGGGAGGGCTACTCGACAGAAAGTAAAGCAGGCTTAAGAGAAAAGGTCTGTGCCATTTGTAGCAGACCATGCAAGACCCCAGCTCTACTAACAACCAGCCTGACCAGTAGAAACCTTTCCCGTACAACCTCGCTCCTGTTTCAACTCCACTGTGTTTTCGTTTCTCTCTCTCTCTCTTTTTTTTTTTTCCTTTTCTTTTCTTCTTTCTTTTCTTTTTCCTGCTTACAGTTTGCTTCCTCAGGGCTTTTTACTATCTGGCTCCTTTGGTTTCTGATCTAGTGGCCTTTCTCAGTTCCTGTACCAACAGCTTTAGTCGTACACCCCTCCTGCCTTTGAGGTGAGCTCCCCACACCACCCCCATCCCCTCTCCATCTGCTGCCACCATCATCCACATCCTTCTCTGCCCTCACCATCATCTGGCAAGAGGGGCCAGTCCATCCCAGCACCCATGGTGAGGCTTTACCAGGGCACCAGGGGGAAAGCCAGGCTAAGGTGCACATGTATTAACCCTCTATCCACATATTTAGTATCTAGAAAGCTTCTTGAAAGACAGTCTGGGATTTTACTTCTTAGCCTCACTGTCCAGTGAGTGACACTCAATGCTCTGCATAGGGGCTGTCTGGATCCAAAGTCGGTCTGGATGGGTGGGATGAAGTGAGGGCTACTTAGTGCTAGAATAAACCCAGCTTAGAGGGTAAGAACAGGTCCTGTTGCAGTAACACAGCAGCCCCAGACCTGCTCCCATCAGCTCTCTGAGCTGAGGCTCAGGCCCACTTCATGGCAGTAAGCTGTCTCCAGCATACTGACCTGAGGTTACTACACAGCAGCAAAATAATTTCCAGCCACCTCATGTCCCCTCAACAGCAGCTCAGCCACAGAGGCACAAAACAAGTCAGGTGATTTATGTATTTTGGGGACTATTTTGCAAAGGGGTTTACAGAAATTTTCTGATAAAATGGGATAAAAGTCTCTGCTTTAGCTGGGCATAATTGAATGCTTTAATCTGCTAGCATTTTGCTCTTGCACATTTCTAGTCTGCATTTCACCAAGGGCTGTCAACAAGATTCCAGTGTTCTCTAAGGACATAATCATACAGGCTATAAAATAGGACTCAAGCAAAAAACCCTCCCCATCCAAGTGCTTTGCTCTCTGTCTCACACATATAACAGATAGGGACCCAATGCAGTGCATTCTCAATAGTGCATAATGTATTTATATATGTATATGATATTTTTGTATATGTATATATATAAATATACATATTAATCATTCTCATCCCTTGTTGTATGGTTGATCAAGGACACAGATCTGCCATGCAGGAGCCTGGGTACTTACTTCATTTAGCAGAAGAGGTGCCTTCAAAATCCAAGTGCTGTACATTTTCACGTGGCAGCTTCAGCTCTGGAAACCTGTCGCACTAGTATTTCATACTGATGTTCACCTCAACCTCTTCAACTCTCCCTCTGCCTTTCCTCTCTCCAGTCCTGCTCTAAAAACACCCAAAGCTTCCCCAGTCTGTGTAGCTCTGCACCCTCCTGCTCCCACAGGAGAAATCCCCATATTAAATTCAGGTCCAGGTCATGGCTATCAATCCTTTTCCCTGCAGAAAATGCTGAAACAAGAGATTAGCCATTGTTAAGTTTCCAGTCCCAGCAGGTTGATTTGATTCAATCCAGAGCAGCTGGGGCACCTGCTGGGCAATGGCAGCACTTTCCCTTCAGTCCTGGGGCTGCCCTGATGGGCTACCCCTCACCAGGTGCTGAATGAACAGCACTTCCACCACTCCAGCCCATCCAGAGTCTCCTTGTTCTCACCAGACAGTGTCCTCAGCCCTAATCAGGGACCAAACTGCTGGAGAGTAGTGGATTCCCCCTATGGGGCTAGTTGTGTACACACATTTTCACTAAGCTGTAGCTTAAATATGCAATTTTAGGAGAAACAATGGATCTGAAAGTTTAAAATCTGTAAAATTTATAGCTAGGTTTTTAAGGAACATGTTAGCACATCATTAGTGGCAACAGAACTGGGTAATTATTTTGTATAAAGCAGCTTCACTGTGGTGCAAACATGGACAGAATCAGAGCATTCCTGGTACATCTGAAAAGCCACAGTTCATGTTGAGCTGTCAGAGCTCCCACTGCTGTGCTGGCTCCAGGGGAAGGAGAGGGTGTAAGAGACCAGCTCAGTTCTGTTTGGTGAGTCTGGTGCAAAGCCCAGGAGGGATCTGGTGGGCCCACACTTGCCCCAGCCCCTCAGCACCTTCCCCAAAGAAGCCCCATTGGCAGTGGCCATGCAGCAGCTCTGCCACCCTTGCCTGTCCACTTGGTGTGCACACAGACCTGCTCACACAGACCTGTGTCCTTCTTCTGGCCTTTGCTCTCAGCTGCATTTGTTCTCCTTATTTATTTCCCCCCAGAGGGGATATCTGCAAGCTGCAGACAGCAGAAACACAGCCTAAGGGTGGCACAGAGCCCCAAGCCAGCACAGAGCTCCTGTGCGAGATCACCTGAGCAATTTATCCCTCAGAGTTGTGTGACTGATCTTCCTCACTCCCTGAAAAGCCTCACGGCAGCAGGCACAGCTGAGCCTGCTGTTGGGTGGGGACACAGAGCTGTCCCTGTCCCTCCATCCCTGCTCCATCTCATCACTGCACGTCTCACACCCATTTCAGCCGCCCCCGCGAGCTCCCGTTGAGCATCAGCTGCCACTAACGCCCTGTGCTCTCCCTCTGCTGCAGGATGACATGCACAGGGTCATTGACCAGCAGCTGATGGACAAACACCCGAAGGAATGGAGCCAGTTTGCTTATTCCTTCTCCAGTGGCTCCGGCGCCAAGCGGAGTGCCAGGCCCTCCCCCGCGTTCAGGCCGGAGCAGCAGGGGGACGAGCCCGTCGGGGCCGAAGGGAACCGTCTCTTCTCCTTCTTCAAGAAAAATTAATTTGGAAAAGAGAAAACTCTCCAACAATTCCTGCTTCAAGATGGGAAGTGGGGCAGCTGCCCAGCTTGCTGATGGACCCAAGTCTGATCCATTGAGTAAAAAAGAAGGGGGCAAAGGAGTTAACCCTTGAGACTCTGCACTATCTACACCGCACCTGGTCTGAACCAAATGTTTACATGAATTGGAGATTTGCAAATTGACAATGTGATTCTAGTAGAAAGAAACTTTTCTTATTCTATAAGTGAAGTGATAAACTTCAGGGTATATTTTAGGGGCTTTGACACAGTCCAGTTTCTGCTGTGAAGAATACTCTGATTGTCTTAAAAGCATTCTTATGCTGGAGAAGGAAATAAGCAGCCCCAAGACAGAGTGGTGCAGGGGATTGAGAACTGCTGTCACAGCGAGCCCAGGGGGAAGAAGAGGGCTGAATGCAAGAGGACAGAGGGGAGCCATTTGTACCACCCTGGCAGCTGTGACATCCTTCATCCATCCCACAGAGACTGGAGTCACTCTGGCCCTAGCATTCCCATGTTTTGACAAATGTAGCTTTCTCCATGGTGGAAGTTGAGCCCTCGCTGCAGATCCTGCCTGGCACCATCTGCCCTGGAGCTCTGCGTGGCTTTTCACCCTCGCTGGGATCCAGGCTCCTGGCAGCTCAGGGCAGGGCACACACAGGTGGTGTCATTGCCCTCTCCTGCTCTCTCCTGTTACAAAGGTAAGAGTTGCAGGCTGTAGCTACAGATTTCTCCCCAGGAGACTGACCATCTACAACAGATTACAGACTGGATAAAAGTTGTGCATGTTCAGTCCTGGGGCACCTGCTGTTCCTCCAATGGCCAAAAGTAGTTTGGGAGCTTCAGCAAGTCACACACCTCTCCCCAAAGCCATACACATCTCCCAAACAGAGTAAGAAAACTGTCATTTTCACTGGATAGGCCCCCAAAAGCCTAATAATTCACTGAAAGCCTACTCCCAATGATGTCAGTCGGTCTTTGACACTGGGTTGGCAGACTGGATCCTCAGAAAGCACACTGGCATCTGCCTTCACTGAAGCCAAAGGCCATCAGGGTGTCTACAAAGCTCTGGAAAGCCTGCAGGTTACTCTGCCCTATGCAGTAACATTGGCTATGGCTTGACAGAAAGGAATATTTGTCCCTGCCTGTGGGTCATTTGCTACTCAGCCCTTTGGTGGGCAGGTAGCCAAAGGTCCCTTTGATCAAAGATGGCCAGAGCCTGCTTTGCACGACTTGATCAACAAGAAGGAATGTGGCTCTTCTGGTGTATGCACACAGCAGTGCTGGAAATCCTGCAATACTCAAGTAGGGACCTTCCCTCTGCACTGGATGGGCACTTTACAGCTCTTCTGTTTTATCAGTCTACCATCATAAGCCAGTGAGGAGCACCAGGCTCAGTTCAGAGATGTCCTGCTGCTGTCATGCAATTTTCACACATTCTCTCAGCTCATTATACCCACGGGTCCCAGTTTGTTTCCTGCTGCTTTAAAGAGGCCACCACCTACACTGTCCCACAGCAGACAGAGCTGGGTGCACCTTCAGCTCTGCCCTGCTCTGCAACTTCGGTGCTAACACACCATCCCACAGGGAGCTGCTGTCTCTGCTCACTAACAGAGCAAGCTTTCTGCTAGAGGAGGTACCAAACACCTTCTAAGCAGCAGCTAAGAGGCTGGTGGCTTGATTTTTAGTATGATTCAGCTTACCTGTGGGATAGAACATCCATAATACCTCAGTACAAATATCCTTTCTGCCTACGAAGATTTGAGCATTCCCATGTTTCCTTGTTAGCGTGAAACCACCACACTGATATGAAATCATCTTGCACTAAGGCAGCTCTGGGTTGCAAGGAGCAGAGTGCTCTGAGATTGGCAATGATAGTAAAGAGCTGAGTGGTAAAACCCATCTACAGGAAAGCAATGAACTCTGGATTGCAGAGCCTGCTTCAGGAAATACTTGGGCAAAGCCCCACCCATAGGGCTTGATGCTTATGGGGGAAGGAATCAGGAGCCTCACAGGCAGGGAAGGAAAGTGAACCTTGGCCTCTACTTTCTAGGCAATGCTCAGCTGTTGAGTATCCGCTTGTAGCCACTTGTGCAAGCGAGGGAAGGGCTGCAGTGCAGTGCCCCACACTCTCAGTCATCCTCCCATCCTGCCTGTACTGTGACTCTGCATAGGGCAGGGACACGAGGCACAAGCTCAGCATCTCCTGCTGCCAGGACTCAGTCACACCCACATGCATTTCCCCAACCTTTGATACCTGCAAAATGAGGCGTGGCTGCGTGGATGCCAGTGACACAGTGACACCTGTGACACAGTGACACCTGTGAACACTGAGAACAATGCTCTTTCACAGGAGAGCCATGTGAACATCTTGGTCCTCAGGGACCTTTCTTCTGCTTCTGACAGTTGTCATTTCCCAGACCCCACCAATTCTATTGAAGCTACATGCCCAGCAGCTGTGTGGGACTCTACTCCAGTGAGGATGGATGGACGCATAGATAGGTGTAATCCTAAGGCAAGGGCCTTAAGTTATCCCATGAAGATGCAGTACTGAGATGAAGAAAGGTGCCTTCTGCGACGTTTGCTGAGGAAAGTGACTCATTCAGTTGCAGGGGTAGGCACAGCACATCTCCTCATTTAAGGAGAATCCTTAATCCCATTGCAGTTTTATTTAACGAGAGTGACGGAAGAGATTGCAAGAGGAAATCAGCATGTTCTAAGGTGCCAGCTGGGTATAGTTTCTTCAAACAAGCCCCTTCACCCTAAAGACTTAGTTGCACTACAAAACCCAGAGATACAAGAGAACTGGGTGTAATGAACTGGACAACACACCAAAGGAGACCTCCTTGTGCTGAGCTGCTACTCCACAGGAACAGACACTGCCTTAACACAGCAGCTAGGTTTTGTCTTCTGTCTTGGAAAACCTCACCCGTGCAGTCCTTCACATCCATTTGTCACACTGTGTTTTAACAAGGTCCCAACCACTTCACCCTGTGCTGTCATTAACACACTCACCTCCATCCTGTCATGGCCAGGAGCCTGGAATCAGCCTTGCAGTGCTGAAGACACTTCACTTGTGGTACCTGACTCTTGCACACGGTGTAAAGGAAACATCAGCTCCAGGGGATGAGATGGAGGAAGCACATTAATCCAGCAGGTACTCAGGATCCCAAAGGAGATTCAAGGAGTGGGATCAGCAGGTCTAAACACACCCCTCAGCCTTCCTTTCGAGATAATGGTAAATAAAACAGTAGTTCTGCACAGTCACTGTTTAAATATTGCACAGAGAAGAGATGCCTGCTGAGATTAAGGTTACAGAGGACTTTCCCACAGGTAACAGGTGACTGTTGGGGCAAATGTTTGTTATGCCAGCCTGAGGGAAAAGGGATCAGTCTCCCCTTCCTAAACTCTGCAAGGGAAGCAACTGTGAACAAAGAACAAATGTAAATGAAAGGCAAGTCACTAGCACTTTATCTTCATACAAACTTAGATCAGCAACTTGCCATGGAGATGAACAGTAAATCAAAAAGTTACTGACAACAGAGTCATTTTGCACAGAGAGCAGGAAGTGAGGCTGCAGGCAGGGCCACATGCACTTGTCCTACTTAGAATGGTAAATTCCAGATATGCCTCTCCATCAGGCAAACTTCTCTACTCCCCACTCGGCTATAAAAAGCAAGATTGTTTGAACCAAAAAGCCAAGAAAGGAAGTGTCTGGGTGCTGCAGCAATGATTCCCTTGGATTGAGAGGGAAAAAGCACACAGCAGGGACAAGCAGAAAGAATGTACCTATAGATATGTACATATACCACAGTGCTGTAATTTTTGTATGTAGCAGTCATGTAAATAAATGTATGGTTTTTATAAGATACATATTATAAAAATCTATAAAGGCATATTTTTAGTAAAAACAATGCTCTACTTCTTTTGTAAATAGTTCTCTTCAGAATAAAACATCATTTATAGAATACTGTCTCAGTTCTCACCGCTTTACTGTGCCCAGCTGCAAAACACGCTCATTTTTTGAACTGTCATTTAACATCCAGCAGCATTTTCATTCCATAAAATTCAGCCAGGTAAAGCCCCTGTGTGTGTGAAGGAGAGAAGGACAAAAACATTTGCAATATTTGTATCTCTTGGTGCACAGGAAAACAAGGTGGCTGACAGGAAATAAAGGTGGGTGGATCATCCCACCTTCCAGCCACTTGTGTCCTTTACTGGCCCAGGTGTGGAGGCAGACTCAGACTGGGAGTTTAGACACCAAACACAGACAGGATACACCCACAGCTGGCAGCAGCTGCAGCTCAGACCATCCACACGCCCCCTGAGTCCCCTCCACCTTCTCCCAGACAGGGCAGGTGGGGCAGAGACACCTCCCAGGAGCAGCCTGGGCAGGGGATGCTGAGGGCACAGCCACGGCTGCAGTTCCTGCACAGGTCCATTAAACACACATGGATTTCCTGGGAAAGTGAGGAGGGACTCCAGATGCTTTTTAGTCAGCTCAGGAGGAGGAGCTTTCAGAGCTCACTCAATACTTTTGTTGAGCAGAACAATAAAAGATTACAGCACAATCACAGGCATCTCACTTCACACAGAAGTAATTTATCCACTCCATCTTGCTCTTTCATTCAAACTAAAACAGCAACTAAACATTTGAAAGCATTAATTATGGTCTTTTAATATCCCCTCACAGGAAATAACCCTTTACACACAGCAGCAGAGCTCACCCCTGGCTTACCACCCTCCACCTCCAGGTGGTGGACAGCAGAGGAAACAGAGCCTCAAAAAAGAGATTTGGCAGCTTGTAACCTTTATTTTTAGTTTTTTAAAATTATTTAAAAAGCATAATTAGAAACTTTCATTACAGAAATAATCCTAGCAAACCAGTTAGACATTCCATTGCTCAACATTTAGGAAACTTCACATCAGCACCACTAGAGACACAGTCCCCACCCCCTCCAATTGAACAGTGATGGCAAGAGCAGAGGTAACTGCTCCTCTACAGCCAGCTCTGGGAAAAAAGAAAAAGAAATTCCCACTTTAAGCCAGGAAGTTGGACCTGGATTGACAGAATTCCAACCGTGGCCACAAAAACCTGGACTCAAAGAGGACCAATTTTTCCATATAAGAGAACACTCCAGGCTTGGGTGCACCATTTCCTCATTTTATTGCATCATTTCCAGTAAATTCAGACATGTTCTTTACTTCTGCCTATATAGTTACTCCCTCCCAGATCTGCACACAGCTACCAACAGGATTCCCAAAGTAACACAGCTGGGCCCCTCAATCTGCAGGGGGAACCCCCCCAGGACAGCTGCCCTCCCCCAGCACAGCTCCAGGGCCTGGCCCAGCTCCTCCCAGCACACAGCACATTCCACACTGGAGAGCAGACAGGATGGACTGGTGTGACCTAAGCCACCACTTCCCACAGCCCTCAAGTCTTACAATGACCCCAGCTCACTCCAGCTCTTGGTTACCAATGCAGGATATGTGAAGAAGAGAGGTGGGTGAAGGCAGCTGGATCCGTATCCCCAGCACCTGAACGGATTAAAACCCCACGTGTTACACATTCATTGTTTGCACTTCGGAAAAAGTCTTTAAAGTGATTGATTGTGATGTGATTGTATCATCAGGGCTCTTACCACAACCTGAAAAATCTAAAAAAATGCAGGCAAAACAAGTGACTAAAACTGAGCCTCTCCTGGGGAAAGGGTGAGGAAGGGAGAGAAGTGGGCTGGTTCCAAACTCATGGACATGCGTGAATCACATCCTACCAAACTAAGGCCAGCAATTCCATAGGGCCACATGGAGTATGTCCACCTTCAAGGCTTTAAAGGAAGTCATACCCTCTATGCCTTTTAAGGTAAAATTATTTTTAAATATTATTTAGGCAATAATTCAGGTGCTGAGCATGTCCTTCCAGCCCAGACATTTGATATTTTAGTTACACACACATACACTCTCCACCTTTAACTACGACTACTCAGGCTGAGGAAGTGAGCCCTTGTTTTCCCAGAAAGGCTGACGAGGGCCAGGAAAATGTTGCTGAGCACAGCAAGCCCAGTTTGTTTCCAAGTGTGATCCTCCACCACCACATAACCCAAGCAAGCAAGCTTTCCATTTCTTTGCATTAAACAGCAGTCCTCCTTCCTAACAGAAGAATCTTGGGAATGATCCTGCAACTTTCATATTCAGACATCAATAAGAAGAGCTGGATTTTTTTTTCCATGCCTTTTCTCTCTCAAAAACAAAAGCTTTGCCACCAAAATTCACATTCAAGTTCAGATTGCCTATTTGTGGACAGGGCAACAAGGAGAAGTTTGGGGTTTTTGGCAGAATCACATGATTTTTGTTCTTCTCCAAAGAAATGGACCCTCACTTAGGACACTGGCAGAACCAGAAGCAGAGGTCAAAGTTGTTAAATTTTGTTGTAACAAAAAAAAAAAAAAAGTTTTATCCAAACAAATCCCACTTCTGCAGGTCAGTTTGTTTTCCAGTATCTTGATACAAACTACAGGAGAGCACAGGTACAGCTGGGCTGCAGCACAAAGAGGTGAAACCCAAGGATCCAGCCACAAATCTGGATGATGGCAAGCTGAAATTCCAGGCCCCAGAAGCAGCTCCAGCTGCCAGCCCAGGGGCTGGTGAAATGAAACCCCAGGCTCCAGCAGCGACACCTGCAACCCTGGTACCTAGAAAAACACAGCCTGAGCCCCAGGAAAAGCCTGGGACTCCAGGAAAAGCCAGGGGCCCCAGGGGCACCAGTTGCCAGCCTGGAGCCCAACAGAAATGCAGCTGGAGGCCCCAGGAAGCAGTCGCTGCCTGCCTGAGGCCAACTCAAATTAAGAAGTTTTAAACTTTTTCTTTAAAAAGATGAACTCTGCAGTCCATGATTGGTTGACATTAAGAAGGCAGAAGCCAAAGCAACAACAGGGAGGTGAGGCTGGTTAAAGCAATATACATTATATACAAACTCTTGGGTTAATTAGTCCACTTGGTAGGCAACGTCCTTCTTGTCTACAAGGCGCACTGGAATGAGCAGGGGAGGAGAGGGGGGCAAGATTCCATCCCACACCTTCTTGGCACTGCAGTGGTAAGGTGCCAGCGCCTCTTGATAGAAAACATGGAGAAAAAATAATCTTTAAATAACGGCACAAAACTGAGAAAGTCCTCCCAAAGCCTGCCCCAGTGGAATTGCCCGAGTCTAGCTGGAGGGGCTGATCTGTCTGAGAGCAGAGTCTCTGCAGCAGGGAAGGGCCATTAGCAGCACCTCTTCTTCCTTTTACTGTTCTTCGTTAGCTTCACCACATCGTTCTGTTGCTGCTGTTGCTGCTTTGCTAAGTTTTCTTTCTTTGCTCGCAGGACAAGCTCTGTAATGCAATTAAACATCTGCAAGAGAAACAAGCACACTCAGACCACCCCAGAACTGGGCTGGCTCCTGGGGGGTGCTGCTCCTTGGAAGCCATTCCCCTTTTCTGTATGTTCCAGTAATGCTTCAGAGAGCTTCCCCAAGCCACTCTGGCCCAAATGGAAATACAATACCTTTTCCCAGCCCACTCCCAAACTAAACAGTACTTCTATCCCTTTTTCCAACCAGTAAATAAAACCAGAGCAGTTTGGCAGCTGTGGCCAGGAGTGAGGCCTGGGCAGTCCCACCTCCTATGAGCATTCTCAAGTCTTTCCTGCCTAAATACAAGGGCACTGTAAAGCTGCTGAAAATGCAGAGTGGGCTCCTTCATTCTGCTTCCCCAACTCTTCCAAGAACAGCTGAATGTCTCTTTTTGACATTTTACCTACTACTTGCAACTCGTACAAGCACTTTTTCTTTCTCAATGGGAAGAATGGAACTTTTATCTCTTCCCACACCATTATTCCCAAATCATTGTATCTCTACTCTCCTGAATATTGTATTACCTCTTCCACATTAATATTTTCTTTGGCGCTGGTCTCAAACAATTGGATCTCCATCTGCCCAGCGAATTTATAGGCATCTTCTGTTTCTACCACTTTTCGGTCTGGGTCATCATTCTTATTGCCCACTAAAAAAGGAAAGAGAATAAAAGTCAGTTTGGTATTTCAGCAGGCCAGCCCACTAAATGAGATGCTGTACCTCCCTAATTACCTACCTAGTATCCTGCAGACATCATCACAGTTTTGATTAATTTCATGCAACCATCGTTTTACATTCACAAAAGATTCTGCGCTTGTTACGTCGTAGACAACAATGACCCCGTGTGTTCCTCTGTAATACCTGTGGCACAAAAGGACAGCAAATGTTAACTCAAGGTGCCATCTTCTCTTCCACTGAGCTTCTACAGGATCTCAACAAATCCTCCAGTTATGGTAACCATGTGCCCCCATTTTCTTTCTATTGAGACTCATGCAAGTCTTTTGTAACAGCTTGATCCCAGGCTCCAAAGCTACAGAGCTCTCTGCTCATTCACTCTGTACAAAGGTGTTTCCAAGTCCAAAGACTTCTAAAATCTTCCTTGTTCAGGTTGTCAAGACCTCAAAGATGAATGCAGTCCTCCAGCTACAGGACCAAAGGCAATGACCCCAGCACATCCTCAGAACAGGCTGTGATGTGAACCTCGGGCTGTGTAAGCCACATCAAGTTTTTGCAGTAATTGTGTTATCTGTGAACGATCACTTACCGACTAAAATTTCAGCAGATCTCCAAATATACTCAACCTTCAGTCACAGTTCTTTCAAGCTCTCAGAAATTTCTGTCTTGTTGAGCGACTGTGCTCTCTCTGATCACACCTTCCTACTCAACAGATCGACTCCATATGTGCATTCAATACACTCTGCTACCTTCAGCCATTAAAAATAAGCTTTTATTTCAGTTTATTCCCATTAGTATTGGGCAATCAGCACCTTTAAAAAATGATGCACAAGTCTGACATGCAAGAAAAATATCTGAATTCAGGTTCCATCATTATCACCTGCACGAAGCTACCAAAGACAGCCAGCATGTGTACCATGAAAATGCTAAATAAAAAACCAACAAGCTCTACCGTCTCAGTTTTCAGCCACAATCACAAGGCTACCAGGTACATTTTCCCTATTGCAAATTAGGCAGCTGTGACCCAAAAAATAAAAAATAATTGAAACAGGAAACAGTTAACAGTGAGGTCTTCATCAGGATCTATTTTCTGTATTTTGTGTACCTTTAGTCTTTTCCTTTTGTCCTCTTTTCCTTCTTCTGATCAATATTACAATTTTTAATAAAACAAATTCAAGAAACCAGCGTACAAAATTGTGACAGCATTCCTAGACCTTGCTGTCTTATCACAAGCACTTCTTGCAGTACATCCACTGCACTTCAGAGATGTCCACTGTGACTATTCTGCTCCTCTTTGATTCTGACAACTCAGCAAACACATTTTTAACTTCAAAGCCTTTGGATCCAACCCAAACACACCTTTGAGAAGATCTCAAAGCTTCAGCTCACTTTGCTACTCAAGTGCTTAAGCAAGTCACAGTCTCTTCCCTCATCCTTGTACGAGAGAAGCCACCTGCCTTTAGACATCAGGTATACACATCAGACTTGCAGAGAGGCACAGATCACCCCAGAGCCACACCTTCCTCTCCTGGTGCCCCTGCAGTGACAGTGCTGGGTATCAGTGCTCCTCATGATGCCCTGCAGAGGCAGAACGCTCTGCTCCTACTGCCTGTCTGGGCACTTGCAGAAGACACTCAAACACTTCTGCCATGCCATGTTTTATGGCTGATTTACATTTGCTTCCCTTGGCAAGAACTAACGCAGGTAAGAATTCCTTATTCCCAGCTCATAAGAAATCCCACACTTTCAAATGTTCTAGTCCATTCGCAGTCAGTTTTCAACAACTTCAAAACTTGCTACAGCACTGCATTTGTGTTTTACTTGATTACAGCTCAACTTTATTCATAACTTGGATCCTTTAGAGAGAAAAGTACTCCATGGCCTGAATCCACATGTTGCAAAAATAACCCATCCTCTCCTAGCATGCCCTGCACACTGTTTTGATGAATCCTGTTTTGTGTGGTAACATCGGAAAGGGAAAGATCCCCAATCCTACCAACACACTGGATTTCTCCACAGCTCAACAATAAATCCATTTTCTTCAAGCTCTCCCATACCATCACCTAACAGTCTTTTAATTCAGCAGCTCTCAGGCTGACCTACACTTGGCTCCCCAACACTGAGCACTGCATTTGCCAAGCCAAGGCTCAGCCCCTGGAGAAGCGCGGCGGTTCAGCCGCACCTACACAGAGCTGCCTCGTTCTGCCGTGCACACCGAGCCCAGCCTGGCATCCCTGGCAGCCCAGCCAGGGCCCAACAGAGCATCCTGCTGCTCCTAGCTTGCCCACGCACCTACATTTCTTCTAAGCAAAGCATGTGATGTCAGGGAGTGGAAAACCAGCAGCCTGCACGTACTGATCCCACTCCCGACACATCGGCAGCACCATCGGATTTTGTTCCTGGCATGAGCTGTGGGATGGACCCTGCAGCAGAGACCACCACAGCAATGGGAAGCTTGGAGCTCCTGCCACTGATATTGCCAACCACCTCAGCAGAAAGAGCTTCCTTTGTGCAAGACAGCAACCCCTGACTCCTGCTGAGTGCCTACCTGCATACACTGCTTCTATTTTTGGAAAGGAAAATTGTCTGGCACATCGTTCTAGAAAGGTTGCCAACCCCTCATCTACACTAAAATGTCATTTTCTCTACTGGCTGTCATTGCCTGTTGAGAGAGATAAGACCACGACTACCTGTTATTCTCTAACTCAAGTCCATAGCACACTTTTTTTCTCAAAAAGATGGTCATGACATTTTCTGTCATTTGTTAGATAAAGCTCTGCAACCTAGATAACATTTTCAGCTTAACAAGTACAGTGAGGCTTCTCCAGCCTCAAATGCAGGACAGTACTAAAAACAAAATCTGATTTATCCTATCCCATACTTCAACTTCCAGAATGATGCAGTGCAGAATTGCTTTTATAACAGGCTGTGGGCTTTGGCGAGTAGAGAACAGATGGGGCTTTTGGCATTCAGGGAGGAGTAGGTGTAAATTTTGTGCTTTTGGCAACCAAGAGGTAGTTGAGACTTTGACACAAAGGAAAGAATGTCTTATCTCCTTCCCATCCACATTTTTTGGCGAAATGGAAACCACAGAAATGAAAGCAGAAGAGACCTGAAGTCCTTGATCTGAGCCTCTCAGTCAGACTGATGCTAGCTGTCCTCTGTGTGGTGGGGCTGCTCTGCCATGTACTCTGCTAACCCCCAAACCAGCATCTGCTGGTGGAAATACCTCCATGAAATACAGAAAAAATGTTCTAGACCAGGTATTCATGTTAAGAGTGTCCATGAAGGTATCCTCCTGAGGAGAAAGACAACCAAACCTCACCAGTGTACACCCTTGCATGCTCGGTAGTAGCCAACAATTTCCCATGTAGTTGGAAGAGCTACCAAGACCTAGAGGCTTTACATTTAGCCTAGGTGTGGAAAAGGCTGAAGAAAGCCAACATTTAAGTTGAAATAAAACACCTTAGTGCTTGTTCTACCACAACTAGAATGAAATTGGGGGTTACCCAAACCCAACGTGTCCTTCAGCCACCTGCATCCCCCCGTCTCATCCCTGAACACAGCCTTGGGAACACGAGGGAACATTTGCCACTCGTTGGGGCATTCCCTACTGCAAGAAACCAGTGAGAAAGTTCTCATATTCCCTCCAGCAACTGCTTTCCAATATTAACATCTGGAGCTATAACAACCAGCTTCATGGAGTACAGCAGGAGCCAAGGCAGATTGAAAAGAGAAACTATGTGGGTCCAGTAGGCCCCATATGTTGTTTTTTTTCAGGAAAACATGTAACTGCCAAATGTGAAACAGGTCATTAGTTTAATCCAGCTTCTTTATTCATACTTCACTACTTTGTAGCACACATTCATTTTCTCATTCATCTAGAATTCTAAACCATTTACAGAGACTTCTAAAAATCTGATTTCTTACTCATCTTTCTTTCAAGTTCTTGTAAGCACATCTATTGTCAGTCAGTCTTTTAACTAGTAGCCTTTTAGTCATATCTGCTTTACAAGACACAGCAATTCTATCATTTCAAATACCTTATCCCTCTCTCAAACATGCCATTCCACAGGAAACCATGGCAGAAGGTCCCTCTGCTATCACTATTCATCCTGAGTTGGCATCTGACAACTATTATGTAAAACTTGAATCCTAAACCCACAGTCCTGAATCAGGACAAAGTAGTCCTGTCTACAAGAGGAAATCAAGTACAGGGACTGGCTGTTCATGCATTTTAAGTATTCCTGCTAATGCAGCTGCGTCCTGGCATGCTAAATCCCTGGTGAATTTAAATCAAATTTAATTTGGATGACATTCCATGGCAACCAAATTCACACAGATCAGCCTCTCCTCCCAGAAGGCACCAGCTATCCCAGTATTTCCACATTTCACAAACAATAAAACCAGCTGCCTTTACACTTCCTAGTTAGTCTGAAATTCTGATCTAGTTTCATTTTCTAGAGCTTCTGTAGAATACTCCAAACCAACTTGATTTCTGTTCCTTTGTAGTTTTATTCTGCTTTTCAGCTTTTTTCAGTTACAGTCACATGAAATCAAACTAGTACAACCTTTTAATGTTTCCCAATTTTCCACTATTAACTTCCTACCCTCTACCATTTTGCAGTTCTAAGTCCACAAAGCAGCACTACCAACCTATTACTGTAATTACCAGATGGGCTCTAATTTCAGGCTTGCTTGCCAGGCTTGGCTCAACATCAATCTGAACTCTGCCTTTCACGGTAAAGGGACTCCCTGACCTACTGTAATACCAAAGGAACACCTTTTATATTCTTAACTTCAGCCTAAACCACAATCTAGTCAAAGACTAGGCAGATTACTACATTCTGTTGACAGGGCACTCACACTCCCCCCATGATTTGATAGCCAAGCCCTTTTGTAAGAACAAGCAAGGATACTTGATTTGTCAGCCCGTCTAGGATAAATAAATCAGCCATTTACTTTGCCAATTAAAGAAAAAAAAACACAAAACAAAAACAAGCCAGCCAGAACTATTTCTAAAATTTAGCTCTCGTTATCACCTGGTTTTATAGGTGATATGATTAGGAACACTAGATAGGCACAGCTGACCAACCTAGCAAGAGGAGCCCTCATCCCACTATAACCAGCATTCCTAAAGCGTTTTCCTCAACACTTCACATGCACTTGGACACATGAACGTCTTTGCATAGAACTGCAAAAAATGCAGATCTTTTTCCCTACCCATGGAGGATTCTGTAACTATCAGAGCTAAGGCAGAAACCCCAAAATGTTAGCTTCCCCCCAAAGTAAAATCTCCCTCACTTGGGTAAAAAGCAATGCAAAAGGAAGGAGCACCACAGCTCCAACAGGTCATGGCACAAACACCGCAAACCATTTCAGTTTATCATTTTAAATTTTAATGAAGAAAAGGATCTACGTGCAACACCGCGCAAACTCTGACCCGCAGCTATTCCCGCTGACAGAAGGAACCCTCCTTTGCTGGTACTCCCTCAGTGCTGGCCACACCATGGCTTTCTAAACTAGCTGGCATCAGCCCCACGAGCCGAGGCTCATTCCCGAGCCCCGAGTGGCGTCGGGGAATCTGCAAACAGGAAGGCCATGTGCTGACTCAGCAGTGCCCGACCCGCCTGTCACAGCTGACAGGGCTGCAGCGCTGCACGGCTGCCTCCCCCTCGCCACTTCCTTCCCAAAGCTGACTGCAGCGCTCAAACAAGAAGTGATGTCACACACAGGAACCCTACAAGAGGCAACCGAGTTTTTTTCAAGCTAGACACTTAAGAAACAATGGAAGTAACCCAGTAATATCCGTATAGGAGTGCAGAGGAAAGGGGCGGTGCACACATCACGTTCAACTCTCCCATTTCTAGTGCTTTAGACATAACACACATGTAACCAATCTCATTATTTTCAGGTCTAAGTAAATTAATCAATTCATCAGCTGAAAATGATCCTCCCCTCAAGTAAGAGCCAAAGGAGAAGTGAGTCATGAAAGACCAAGTGAAACACTTGGGCCTTTCAAGAATTATTTTGGTTAAAACCCAAGGAAACAAAATTTCCATTTCCAAGTGCACTTTTCCCTCTTCCCCCCCCCTCCCCCGTGAGCAGTCCACCTTCACTGCAATCAGTTTACAAACACAATTTTATTCTTAGTTCCCACCACTGCAGTTCTAGGTGTGGTTTCTTCAGGAACAGGAAAAGATCTGCACACGCTATTCAAAAGGACAATGAGTTCAAATCTGAATTCCAACCAAGGAAAAGGTTAATATCATGTGGGCGTCTGCTTCAGCAGAACTCCACACAAAGATAGCTGCTAAAGCATTTGTCCTAAAGGAAAACCAGGGATCAGAAATCCTACTCTTCAATCTCCAGGCTGCTCATTAGTTCTATGACACTGACAGAGGGTTTGCACTCTGTGCTTCACCAGTGCATTCAGAGGATGAACTTGGACAGGCACAGAGACAAGCTGTCTACTATATGCAGTCTAGTAACTCCAGCTCCACCATTTGGAAACCAGCAGCAGAGGAATAAGACAAAGCCACCACAGACATGCATAAAAGGGTGAGGAACTCTGAAATCCCAGTTCCAAAGCTTGCCAGGATATCACCACCACGGCCAGCTCTGACACATCTGAGAGAAGTGTCACTGTACAGACCACACAGCTATCATTAGTTAATCAATGCAACACTTCAGTATCTAAAGCCGAGCCCTGGAGTGTAGATGCAGAGCCCAGGCACACAGCACAAAGCTGGCGTTACTCACGTTGATGTAATAGTCCGGAAGCGTTCTTGGCCAGCTGTGTCCCAGATCTGGAGTTTCACCTTCTCTCCATTGATCTCAACTGTCCGGATTTTAAAATCCACTCCAATGGTGGTAATGTAGCTGCCTGGAGGGAAAGCGTGGGTGAGTGAGAACCCAAGTCTTGTTTATTTTGGATGTCCCAAAGCACACTTCTTGAGCACTACTTGGCAGCAGCTCTCAGACTGGACAGGAGAACAAGGTTCCCCATATCTGCTTACTGTTTAAAGTGCCTTGCATCATGCTGATCTGCATATTTTTATCTGTAGCTAACAGCTTTTTCCTAGCCATAAAACCACTTCTCTCATGCCACCTTTAAAACTAAAAGCTCAGTGTCACAAAATAAAATTATTATTTTTCTATCCTATTTATCAAGAGTATGCATCCAAACATCTCAATAAATAGACAAGTAACTATGAGAGCATTTCACTTGTGAAAATTTTGAGACAACACATTGCTTTAAACGCTTGTGCAAACAGTTACTTTGAATACAGTCTGTTCTAAGAGTCTCCTCCCAGTAAATTGGTTATATCACAAATATAAGTGGTTTACCACAATACTCAATTAATCTAAATCCCAAATGGCTAATAGGAAGTCTGCAGAGAGTACAGCATAACCTAAACCACCTAAGCATTTCAGTAGTCAAGGACTTCCAGCTGCCTGTGAAGATCAGACAGGATGGCCAAAGATGCAAAGCATGATGTGTTCCCAGCAGAGCTATCAGTGGGCAAACACAGATTCCTTACCAACCAGCAGCACTGGAGCAAACCTAGAGCATTTCACTTACTGAAGGAAACAAACCACTCACCTGAAAAGGTATTATCTGCAAAACGCAACAGCAAACTGCTCTTGCCCACACCTACGACAAACAAACACAGCAAATCTTTCAATACAGTCATCGTGGGGGGCAGGGAACATAGCAGTGTTTTACCCATCCATTGCAAAAAAATTAGCACATCATTTAGTACCATCCACTTTGACTGCTCATCTCCACACTGTCCTTGGAGATTTGACCAAGCACAGTCACCCCAAGACTCAGGCTGCTTCTGGTAGCAGTGCAGGGAGAGGGGATTTGTAGCCTCCCTCCTCCAGCCCTCTGCAATCCCTCCAACAGCAGCCTCTGAACCGGCGGGCAGTTCAAGAGGGCAGAGAAGAATGACAACCAAAAGCAAGTTTATAATCAGTAGGCTTACATCTGTTAGGGAAAGAGCCAAAGCTGAGCATGTCCTGTGAATTAACAAGTGCTCAGAGCACTGCTCTGAATTCAGCACTCTGCTGAATTCCACTTGCACATCACGGGTGACGTCAGTAACAGCACTGCCTACCTCCCGTTCTGTGGGGAATTTGGGCTGCTTTAACAATCACACCAGGGCTCGGTACTACAAAGCTCACATTAGCATGGCTGCAGTCTAACAGAAGCCTAAACCAAATAGGAATTGGGAATCACTGTCCTGTACTGCCATCCAAAACAGCCTTGTTCCACATCTAACAGGAAGGACACCTTTCTGAAGCTGTCAAAATGTTCCACGAAACATTCCTCTAAATGCTCTGAGCAGCGCTTCATCCAGGTTTTCCATGGTTTGCACCCTGATCACACCCTGTTGCAGGGAAGCATTTTTCACAGTGCTACAGAAAAGAACTGTAACAAACTCATTCCTGCACACCCACCTAAGGGAATCTGGGTATCCAAATGCCTCCATGTTGTTATCTCTGTATAACATCTCTGCTGTTAATGACCCTTCCTCCCCAAAATAAATCTGCTATGGCATGGAAAGGAAATTCAACTTCACCAGGGTAATTATCTATTAAATCTTTTCAGGTAGAAGTTATTTAAGATAATTATTTCGATGATGTATAACTTGCAAATTCTTCTTATTAGAAGATCTATGCAAAGGCTATGCAGAACTGTTCTCAGCTGCTGGCATGTGACAACAGCTACCAACGAAAAACAAAAACCAATCTAAAAATCTGCATGATGATAGTAAGCCAGGTCTTGTTTGCAAAGAGTTCAAATCACCAGCCATCTGGAGAAGCCATGCTCATTTCTCATTGCTACCAAGCTAAGGAGGAAAAGAGGAAAGGGACTGAAAAATACAAAGATACAGCACTGATATAACCAATACCTCTGAGCTCAAAAAAGGTAGCAGAGCAATTCCTGCACTTTAACAGAGGACTGGTTATTTAGCAAGAGTCAACGCTCTGCAAATACAGGTCAACTAAACAAAACAAAACAAAACAAAACAAAAAAAAAAAAAAAAAAAAAAATAGAAACTAAGAGAAAACAAGAATGTTCCAGCAGCAAGAGCTGTGCTTCTTGACCAAGCAGCCTTGGCCTTCAGCTCAGTGAAAGACAAGAACCCGGAACCCTGTGGACCTGTCAGACCACAGCATCTTCTCCGAGCTCAGCCAGCCCTGGGCGATGCTGCAGAGCTGCACATGACACTGCTCCGTCACACTGCCCTCCACTGCACAAGCTGCACAGCTCCCAGCATGCTGGCAGCTTCCAGGGAGAAGAAACCTCCCGAAGTTCTACACGCTCCCAGTGACAATGATCTCACCAAACAAACACTGCCTGACCCACACTGTTCACGCATAGAGAAACCACACTCTTGGTGACCCCACACTTCCCACACAGAGCTGTTTGAAGATCTGAAGAGAAGGCTCACAGGGCCTTCAGCTTGTTGAAGACAGCAAAATGAAACAAAACAAAACAGAAAAAAGGCTTATAGACTTTGCACAGTTAAAATTAAAAACGAATTTCAGTGCCAGACAAGATTCTAAGACCCATATCTTACTGAATGGTAGAATGAATTAAAGAAGCAGATGCAAAGGTCAGATCATCTGTATTATTTTTAAATATCTGGCACAGCTAAAATCACCAGCAGCTTTTCAAGATGACCTGTTCTAAAAACACACAAACCTACTACCCTCTTGACAGATTTGCATACAGGGGAAAGCAGATGAGACAAAATATCCTATCCAGTAACAGTCCACTTCCTATTGCAGGCAATAAATGTCAACAAACAAGGCAAGCAAACTGTTTTGTGAAAGCCGGGACAAAGCCTTCCTGTTGAGGTTAGCAAAAACAAAACCAAAGAAAAATCAATAGTCAAACTACATAGTGAGATTTAATTACAGCAGAAAACCACAGGCAGCCTAACAATTCTCACAACACTCCTTTCACTGAATGTGCTATAGCAATTTTACTCAAGAAGACTGAGCTGAGAAAATGTATTTAATTGTTTTAAATGAGGAGTCTTCCTCAGAGTTTTCACCATCCTGTTTATCTTGCCTGAACAGTTTTGGAACTCATCAGCAAGCAACAGAGATTCTGCTCTACTCAGAATGCAGCATTTGGTTGTAATAATCCACAGGCTCCCAGAACTGCCTGGGGTTTAAGCTGCTCTGAAGCTGTTGTCCTGTCTCCCTCCTTGGAGCCCTTCATGAAGACACAGTTTAGCGTAGAACAAAACATTTTTTACATGAAGCCAAAGCTTCTGAAGGTGACAACTGCCAAGATCGTGCAACATTACTCCTTCATCCAAGAGCTGTGGCTCGCTGCATGCCGGGACCTGCCGCCCCACGGACCACACCTCTGTTCAAAGAAGAGGGTGGGTGCACCCTTCTCCAGTTTATGAAAATCATCTGTAAGCTGCTGGAGTGCTACCAACACCAAGCTGCACCGGCGGCAACAATCTTCCCAGTCCCAATTCCTGTGTTCCCAGACCAAAGCACCAGACACTGGCTCGGTTCACACGCTCAGCCCTCCAGAAGTTTCTGAGGTTGCTGCAGAAGTATTTAAAGGTCTATTTTCAAATAAACCTCAAACGACATCTTTATCTCCTGTTTTTAGATATTTGCATCCTACACTGTAATGAGAAATATACAACGCTACCAGCTTTTCTAGGATTTATTTTAAAAGAGAAGGAACTCTAGAACTGAGACGTCAGGCTGAAGCACAGAAAGAGTCTTAAGGAATAATTAAGGTAATAATGACTGTTAAAACGTACTAGCAGCCACACTGGAAACAATAGTCCTTAGGGCAGCCAGGCCTTCCCATCGGTCCCTAAACTGCCTGTCACAGGGGAAGGGAATTCCCTCCTCATCCCAGCAACAGATTAGTGGGCGCCGTCAAAACATGCGCTCGCCAAGGTTGATGCCGGCAGCACTGCCGGTGCTGTCTTGACTTCTACGTGTCTAATCTGCCTTTTCCCAAACGCAGCCGAGCTATTTACCATAATATCCTGTGGTAGCCAGTTCCGCAGGTTTATCAGATAAAACCTCCCGAAGCCCAAGCGAACGCGCCCCGCCATTCACACACAGCGCGGGGTCCCGGCTCAGCCCCGCGCCGCGGCACCGCCAGCACAACGCCCCGGCAGCCCCGGGCGGAGGAGCCGCCCCTCCCCGACTCCCCCGCGCCGCCCGCCCCGGCCCCGCCGCCGCACTCTGGCCCCTCACGGCCCGAGGGGCGGCCACCCCGCCAGCGGCCTACCCACGCCCCCGCGCCGTGCCGCCCGCGCTCACCGCTGTCGCCGATGATGAGCAGCTTGAAGAGATGGTCGTAGTCCCGGGCCATGGCAGGGGCGCGGCCGCGGGCGGCGGAGCGGGCGGGGGGGGGGGCGGGGGGCGGCGGCGGCTCCGGCCGGAGCCACTTCCCGGACAAACAGCCGGAACTGACAGCGGGGCCGCCGCCGCGCATGCGCGGGGCCGCAGCCAGGGGCCGCCAGCTGCGCCACCGCGCCTGCGCCGACCCCGCCCCGCCCCGCGCCGCGGCTGCGCGGGAAAAGGGCCGCACCCTCGTGCGCGCGCGCCTGCGCGCTCAGGGCAGCTCTTGAGGCGGGTGGCGCGCGCTGGCGGCCGTGGCGGGAGCGTGAGGGACCCGCGGTCCCCGCTTCGCTCCCCGCCACTGGAACCTTGTCCTCCTTCAGTGCCGAGCCGCCGAGAGACCTCCGCCGGGCACGTGTTTCACTCTCAGTTCCCGTAGGTGCTTGTGTGAGGACGCTGCCCCCAGGAAAGCATCGAAGGCGTGAGGGAGCCCCAGCACTCCCAGCCCCGCTCCGAAGGAGCGATTTGTGTAGGGACAGGAGCAGGTCCCATCGCAGCCCGAGCCGCAGGTGAGGAGCCCTAGAGCAGTGATACGAAATGCCCGGGCGTGCGTCACAGACCTGGCAAGTCAGGCCAGTCTGAAATGAAATTCCTGAGGTTTTTTGCTCCAGAGATATGCCTCACAGAGATGTGTGGCTCAGGAAGGGCCTTGACCTCACGGCCATCAGCTGTTGTGCTTGCACTGTCCCCAGCCCACATCTCAGGTCTAAAGCACTCACCATGTCGTTCAGCAGCCTGATTTTATCAGTTGCACAGACATTGACTACACAAATTCTGCAAGACTATGGTCACTTTTTAGGTGCTCACCACTTCTAAGTGGAGACATGGCACAAGTGAAGCACTGGGTTTTTGCTCTGATTAATATCTTAAAAAAAACATTCTCACTGGTACTTGAACTTCTGAGATCAAGCTGAATTATTTAATTAAGCCTGTCTTACTAACATGCATTGTCATTCAGATGGAAAGAGGTATATTAGCATTAAAGAACTTGGATTGTTACAGATTGTAAGTAAATCTGTATTAGGAAGGAATTGTTCCCCATGAGGGTGGGCAGGCCCTGGCACAGGGTGCCCAGAGAAGCTGTGGCTGCCCCTGGATCCCTGGATGTGTCCAAGGCCAGGCTGGGTGGGGACTGGGGCAACCTGGGACAGGTTCCAGGTGTCCCTGGACAGGTGTTCCACTTAATTGTAAACCTTTCTTAATCTTAACCTTCAAAAACGTATTATAGTTTTCAAAGTTCACCCCGTCAAGGTCCTCACATCCTGGAATCCACTCATGTGACCTTCAGCTCATATTCACTCTGCAAAGGACACTGCACTGTAGCTGCAGGGAAATCCCTTGAATCCAGCACACAAACCACCAGCTCAAACCCAAAATGACAGTGACTCCTATTGCCTCTATTTTTAAGCTCATGAAACCTCATCATGTGAAAAGCGTGAGGCATCACAATGTTACCAGATAAAACGGACAGTAAGAACTGTGACTATGCAAAAAAAAAAATCAAAATGTTTGAATATTTTATGCTTTTACATTTTTCTCTCTTCCATTGTAATTTTTAGCACCTTGTAAGTTTAAACCTTTCTCGTAAGTTATTTTTTGATCTTCTTGAAATACACACAATTCAGCTGTCACTCAGAGACAGTTGCTTGACAGGTCAAAGATGTTATTACCATCAGTTGTAGGGAAAAATTATCTTTTACTGACAAATGGTATTTTTAAGACATTTGAAATGAGAAAAAAAATCTTCAGTCTCCAAGTTGGCACAGTCAATTCATCAGATCTCACGTTGTGGCAAAAATTATGGGTATTTTGTCTCTGATATATTATACTGCAGTGTATAAATAGTTTAGCAAAAAGTAGGTATCAAAATCCAAATGGAGTGTTTCACTGTGACTGAAAAATCAGCATATCCTCCACAAGTGCAAGGAATTCCTACCTTTTACTCCTCCCTCTCAAGAACAACTAAGCTCAGTGCAGAAATTCAGGTGCTGTCTGGGAAGATGAATGAATTTTTCCACTTGCTGCTACCTAAGCTGGAAATACAAATCATCGAAATAATAGAGGATCTTACTGGCCAAGATGAACAAGTTAATAAAAAAGGCTTCATTTACCTATCATTTTCCTTCCCATGTTGATGTGGAGCATCACTTGGAATCAGAATAGGTAAGCCAAGGTGCCCATAAGAGCTCATGCTCATATTGTTCACCAAAAGTTGCCATTTTTTCATTCTTTCCTGGCTGCAGTAATGGAGTGAGCTTTTTGACACCTACTTAGCAGGTTTTGAATGGCATCAGATTTTGTATGTGTTTCTGGGCAGAGATTTTGCATTTCATGGTTTACCTGCTGTTCCTGTGATCCCAAAGCACAGCTGATTCATCACAGGTGAGATTCATTCCAGTGCCCTGAGCTGCCAAATCTTTAGAAGCATTGAGTTAAGTTTTCACTCTTGAGTATTACCAACTCAGTGCAAAATAGGTGATTAAGATGATTTCAGATTCACAAGGACCAAAAATCAGAATTAAAACCCACCTTCAGAATGCAGCTGAGTGTGATGAAACAGAACAGTTTCCATCAGACCATCTGGGAAACACTGCAGTTTTGTGGAAAAAAGTCCAATGCATAAATACAAGATTAGAGATAATTATCTAAAGAGCCATTTTGTAGCTTGGCTTCATAGCTGATCACAAACTGAACGTATCAATGACATGGTGGTGTTGCAACAAAGCAACACCCAGAGCTTGTGTTGGGGTGGACAACTGTGTTATGTGGGGCTTGCAAAACAGCTCCCTGTGAAACCTGGGTGAAACCTGGGCCAGCAGTGGACACCTGGAGGCAAAGAGGAGTCAGAATGAAACAAACATGAGGGGCAGCAGTGTAAGTTTAGCACATGTGGAAATCTCTAAGAAAATACATAGAAAATCTAAATTTATTTCATCCAGGGATGAGGATACTGAAGTGACAGTGCAGTTGCTGAAAAAACGAACTGTTTTCAATGTCTGTGGGAGCAGGACACAAGCAGCAATGGACTCAAGTAGCAGCAAGGAGAACGTCTTTAGACATGAGGTACATTCTGACAGTCTGGTAAGTTCATAGAACAAAATAGAGGCGTAGGGAGGCCGTGGAATCTCCATCCTGTAATGCTATAGAAACACTTATGGTGTAGTGGGAGCTGAGTCTGCCTTAGGGCAAAACAGCTGATTTCCCAAGTTCCTTCCACTAACTCCTGTAGCAAATCTTGTCAGGACACCACAGGCTGGGAACTGACACAGCACCAAGAACCTTTTACCATATTCTCATTTTTCTGACCAGAACAAAGCACAACACTCAGGTACCTGCTCAGGATTGTATCTTGCTGTTTGAGGCATTAGGGTGATAAAAAAGTTCTTGTGTTTGCTGCTACTGCCATAACAATCAGAAAATTGCTTCTAGCAGAACATGTGTTCCCATGGGATTACACTTTATGCTTTCAAATTTTATGATGTGTAGTGTTGTGTTCTCCCATCATCATGGTTTGAGGCATCCAGAGTTAGAAGCAAGGAAGATCACACACTCCACCCCACACACATGAAATAACAAATGTTTGTGCTCTGGCTTCTCAGGAGTAACTAGGTTCTGTGAGTTTCATAAAATAGATACAGCTCACTTAACTATTGCTCTACATGGAAAGTAAAGCTCATTTTGCCTTCTAAAAATTTGTATTCTGCAACAAGATTTTCACTATTTCCATCAAGTGACATAAAATGTACTAGTAAATTAATTTTTTTTTTTTTCAAGAGATATATGTGGCCAGATAAAATACAGTACTTTCTTGGAGCAGCACAACTCATTGACCAAAAAAACCTAATGCCAAGTATCTTGTGATGCCTTTGAAGATGTAAATACAAAGGACTTCTCACGTGTTGGGTAACAAAAAAACTGTAGTCAAAAATACTTTGGAAATTAACAGGAGTAATTACTTACAAATTTCATTAAATGTCAGTTCTGGCTTGACTTTAAACCCTGTCTTTCCTCAGTTCTGCAAAAGGTTTTCACAGATCATAGCACTGTCCACTCTACAAACTGTATGCCCTAGAACAAACAGGTCTGAAAAGTAAATCACACCATAAGTCTGTTGACAAATGAATTTGTAAAAAGAACAGTTTACATCAGAAGGATCAAAGTCAGAGCCTTTATTAAATGTTTCTCCTCTAAACAGACTGCATTTAATCCCCCTTTCCCATCTGTGATTCCTAAGGCTACTTTAAATACTCCGTTTTACAGGGATTTTCAGTCTTCAGAACCGTCACAAGCAGCAAGTTAGCGGTACACAGAAACAATACAACTGAACTTTCACTGAGTTCTATTCCTGCCTCCAGAGTGTGTGGAAAAACCAACAATACGTGCAGCACTGGAGTTTTTGCACAGACCCTGGGAAGGAAATAGTTGTCACCAGAGTTTAAGCCTGATGTGCTCTAGCCACATCTCAAAGTTGGCCACAGCTGACCAGTATTGGTTAGTATGTCTGGCTCTTGCGCGTTATCGGTTTCAAAAAGGGGACCAAATTTTTGATTTTCATCTAGTGTGGGTCTAATTAAGGCTATTCTGGTATATTTGATAGTAAAATACTCTCTGGGAGTCCTTTTCATGAAATCCCATCAGAATTAACATTTTCAAAAATGAAAACATTTCTAATAGGTGTTTGAGTTGAAATGCTGATGCAGCGGTTGGTTCAGTGTTTGCTGGTCTTCGGGAGCTTTATCACGTCAGGATGGTGTCATCGATCTGTTCCTCGGAGTCAGCCTGCCCAGCCAGCTTCCGCAGGGACCTCCTGCAGCTCTCATTGAGGAGCTCCAGGCTGGCAGCATCCAGAATCTTGGAAACTGACTGTGGAAGTGAGACAGCACCAATTACCAACTCCTTACCACACACCATTGAAAATCACAGTGAGTGCCTTACACGCTGTGTCAACTAAAAATCTTTCCAACATCCCAAAAGTCTTCACCTGGTTTTACAATTCCAGACTATCCAAAAGCAGGTCAGACTTAGAAAACAGGCCTGGAAATGGATGCACAAAGTACTCCCTAGCACCACTGTGATCACCCAAGTGACCAAAGCAATGAATTATCAGTGCCAGCTGAGGGAGCTCAGCACAGGCAAGGCTTAAGGGAGTATGTTAAATGCCTCAATTTTATTATTACTTTATTTTATAAGGTTGCACAGAACAGGTGTTGCTGATTTCTTCAGAGCTTAGCATGAGAATGCTGCTGAAGGTTTAAATGAAAATGGGAATGTACCACTTCATCTGTTACATGAGTGACTTCCAGCACATTCTGAGGCTGCAGGCACCACACAGGCAGAGGCAGAACAAGGTGACGCAGCCTTGTTACCAACAATTAAGGGGTTTTTTAATATGTCTCATACCTCAAGCACTTCTTCACCCGCTCTCATCTTCAGAAGGTTCACAATAGCCTGGTCACTGTAGGCTCTTACACTGGTGTTTTTGTCTTTTGTGTTGTCCAGAAGTGCTTTGAGAATTGGTTTAATTGTCTGAGTATCCAGTGGGGGAAGATGGCTTTTATTTGCCCACCAAATCATCTTTTCTGCAACTAACTTTATGTCACTGGATGAGTTCTGAAGACACTGAAGGAAACAAAGATACACTTACAGTTAGATATACCAAGGACATGTATTTAAAGCAGTTGTTAACTTTTTTTTAAAACTATGCTAAGAAAAGCAAACAGATTTCAACTCACAGGTACACAAGATACACACTTGTTACCAATTAAGTCTGACTAAACTGTGATAGAGAAGGTCAAACCTTCAAAACAAGACAACTTTTCAATAGAAAATTTCAAAATATGTAGTTGGTGACAGTGTCACATGTTCATCTCAACTGTCTCAGGAAATGACAATGACCACTAAGAGCAGAAAAGCTGATACTGTCCGCACCTCTACAACACACTCACTCAGCAACTACAGCCAAGCCAGTCTCTGGTTGGAATACTGGGAGCATTTTAACAGTGGATTTCACTTTAAAATTCAAAGAATGAGGGTTTTGTATTTTAATCTTAACCCATTTAAAACATGAAAGCTAACATCTGAATGTCAAGTGCATTATTAATACGGTGATAAAGGTTTTGTGGCAAGTGTGATAATTTATATTTTAATACAATACTATTGTATTAATATAGAAAAATTGAATTTCAAACAAAAAGTCTGCTTTGAAGAATGTTGGCCTGTATCAAGTCAACTTGGCATGTTTGGTAGTTGGTTAAGCAAATGGCAAAGAAAAGTAAAATCTGAAAATGTAACATGCTGCATCACCCTTCTCTATATATCCTTGTCTGCCAAGAGGCACACTCAGGTGTGTGGTGGGGTTTGGGGAGGGCAGACCACTAAAGAAACCAGAAAACCCCAGCCACACACCAAAAGAAACAAAAAAACAATAAAGGAATTTTGAAGACTAATACTGAAATCTAAATGAACTGAAAAAGATGTTAGCTTCAGTGTTCTCAGGTCAGGTGAGTTTTGGTATTCGATACATTTCTAGCAAAGGCTGTTTGACCTTTAGCAGTCTTAAAAACCTGACAGCTTCCTCCCACTCTGCCCCTCTGCCAGCTGTTTGCTACTGCAAAGGAAAAATGTATTTAAAAGAATGAGACTTGAGATTCAGCACAGGAAGCTAAAAAGCAAATTTCCATGTCAGAGCAGGGATGGCAGTGTTATATTCACAGCTTCAAAGGGCTGATACAGTGATTCTATCTGCACTCTGCCTCAAAAAGAAGTATCTAGATTGTCAGGGACTTGACAGACCCACTCATGAGTTAGGTCAGATTCAGATCACACAAGAACACCAGGTAGTTAATATGAAAATTCTTACCTTAATGAAGAGGCTGGAAAGTTTGGGAGGCAGGCTGCCTCCCACTTCCATGTGGTATTTCATGAGAAAGCCCATCCCTCTGATGCCACTAACTGCAATGGGGATCTTCAACATAAAGACAAGAATTGGTATTACTACAGCAGAATTCAACAACAGCCTTTAAAACCAAACTCATGGTCTGTCAGCTTTTGTGGAAGGCTAAACCTGTCTTTCAAAAGAATAGCAGCATCAAAGCAGGAAAACATTGGGTTAATGGCATTGGGTAATACGATGAAAAAATCCCAATGCAACCATGAGCCAGAAGAAATAAGGCAGCAGGCCCCACCAAGCCCACAAAATTCCTACCCCAAATACTCATTCAACATCAGATTTAAAATCCCCCTCCTAAAATGAGTAATTTCTAGTTCTTACAAACTTGGTCTGTGAATGAGAACTCTCTAGGGAAACAGGAGTGTAATTTACACCAAATAAAAGCTACTCTGCAGTTAAAGATTATTTAATCTTCACCTCCCCAGAGAGCAGAACTCAGAGAACCAGAACAGTCGTGTAATTTCACCACAAAAACTGCATCTAGCCCAAGGGAGAATGTTCAGATGGCACTTGTGGGTTTTTATCACAGGAGCCTCTTCACACACCTTTCAAAACTGCTCCCAACAGCACTCCCCCACTGTGGGGCAGGACTCACCCTGTCTGCTGTGGCATTGCTCAAGATCATCTCCTGGACACTGTTGTAGTACTTTGGGGAACACAGCCTGCCAGGAGCCACGTTCACAGCCACGGAGAGCGCCAGGCTCCGGCCGTGCCTCACCATCCAGTCAATGCCAGAAACATCTGCTGCAGAGGAAAGAACAGAACAATGGCAGGGCTCCTGCTATCTAGTCCTCTTCATCTGAGAGGCTTTTGGCAGTTTGTCAATTCACTGCCATAAAATGATGTAACGAGCAGCATCTAAAGCAATGCCCTTCTTCCTCCATTTCTCCCAAGACGACATACAGACAGAGCTAAAATCAACACCTTTTCCAGGCAGGAAAACCACCTGGCAGGCAGGGAAACAGACACAAACAAGGGACTCTCTTGTTCAACTCAGATACTTCAAAATTAGACAAGCTTTGACTCTCATAAATTTGTGAAAGGCATCTATAATTTGACCAGCCAACAGAATTCCTTTTTAATCCCTCAGGGGAGAGTAATGCATAATGCTCTCAAACACAGGTATCCTATAAAACTCATGTTTTTTTCTCACTTAGAGGCAAATTAGTTAATTCTCCAAAAGCATGTGCACCATCAGATGTGGCCTGCAATTAGCATCAGCCAGCCTAAGATCACAGTGCTCTCCCAAAAGGTGGGATGGCCCTCCTGTCCACCCTGCCTGAACATCCTGTCATGTCCAACTGTCCTCATGTAGCCAACAGCAATTACTCAGCCATGCTAGTACTTTTATCAAGTCATCAGGTAACAAATCCAGAGAAAAATGTCTGGGAACCCCAACTGACAACCATGTACCTGTGCTCCCTGTGTACCAGAGTGCACAAATTAAGAGCCACGAGCAAAGAAAAGCACATAAAAATACAGAGCAGAGATTCAGTCACAAAGTTTGCTTGAATCAATGGCTGAGAAGGAATCTGCCCTGCTTTCAGAATCTGTTCCAGTCCTGTAAACAGCTCCACTTACCCAGTAAGTGCTGGTAGAGGACAGTGCCGAGCTCGTCGTCGGACAGAAAGGCGCACAGCTCTGCCAGGCAGCCGGCCGAGGCCATGCGGGTGGCATCCTGACAGGGGATGGGAGAACAGAGAACACAGCTTGAGCTCAACACACCCCAGAGACAGGCAGCAAGATAAACAACTGTCAGAAGATGACAGGAAATAAAGAGGAGGAGAAAATAAATAGTAGTATTTCACTCCTACTCCCTGTGGATTTCTTTCAGTTCACATGGTTTCTTGTGCATAATTGAACTTCAAACCAAATCTAAGGTCAAAAAAGCCAGCAAGAGACTGAAGAATTACAGATCTTATCTAAGTTCTGATTTGTTAAATGGAAAGATCATAAAGACGAAATTCAATGTTGTAAAAGATGAGTTCACAAGAGCTTTGTTTAGATTCACTTATAATAAGTGGTTTTTCTATCCATCTCTGGATGAGCTGGTCTCTGTTATAAACTCTTACTACTTTTCATTTAGCACTTCCAGGATTTTGCTATTTTGGCTTCCTTATGTGACCATCTCATTACTGTCCACTTCTCTCCCAAATTTGCAACCCAGTGGGAATGTTTCAGTTTTTCCATTTCTAGCATGTCAATAGTTGCATGTCTGTTGCAGAGACTGACATAAAAAAGACATTATTAGATGATTAATTTAATCTCACTCATGTTACTGTTGCTATCTGCTATATACAGAAGACCCTATATTAAACTTAGAGAGCTTCTCTCACTGGAGAAAAATCTGCCATTATCTGAAACATTTCTCACACAGAATGATAAACCTCATCTGAGAGGCTACAAAACACATCTGTGCAAATAGTGAAGGTACCACAGGCTTTCTCCAAGATAAAAAGCAAATCCTGACAGCAGAGCTACCTGAAACCTGTGAGTGAGGAGCTGCAGGCCAAATCTACAAATGCAGTTGCCAAGGAAACATTAAACTGGAGGCTTTTCAGAGTAACCAGGGACTGACTGGTCAGGAATCTCCAATTCTTCACTGTGACTACATCATTAGTAATTTTCCCAGAAGTTATTTTAGCTAGTAATTCTGTTAGCAAGTTTGGATTTTAAATACAAGAACAAGACTGTGTGCAGCAGGGGAGCTGTGCAGCTGGCTGAAGCAGTACCTCATCGTGTCCCAGCATCCCCAGCAGCACAGTGCTAATGTTCTTCCTAATTGCAGCATCCACTTTTGCACCAGCTCCTCGTGTGACAAACCGCAGCGCTTGCAGCATTGTATCCCTGGAAGAGATCACATTCTACAGTCAAGATGCTGCCTCTCCCCCACCCTCCAAGAGAAATTTTGCTCTGGATACATGCAGATCCTTGCACAGCAATTACACTGAGATGCCTTACAGTTGGGAGAGTGATCTCCGTGCACTGCTGGAGACTCCATCCTAAACAGTACTTTCATCTCTCTGTCCAACACAACACAGATATTTTCTGATTGTCCAAACATTAAAAAAATTATCATGCCAGGAAGTTCATATCTTAGGGATCTGGGATTAGGGATACAAGAACAGCTGCTTTACTTCAGGTCATATTGACAGACAATATTGCCTTTTATCTCAAAGTGGGCTGCTTGGGGATGAGCAGGAGAGGAGAACTGGACAGACCCCAAGCACCCTCTCTCCTAAATACTCTCACAGCTCACCTTCTGACACAGGAAGGCCCCATCATCCCCATTTTTGGCCTGCAGTCCACTGCTTTCATGAATACATGCATCTCACTCTAACTGGGGGTTCTGTTCATTCATCCCAGCTCTTTTCTTTCACCCTCAGTAAGCAGGATGGTCTGAGCTGTCAGCTGCAGCTTACCTGATGGCAGAGTCATCGCTGGAACGAATTCCATTCAGGAGCTCTGTGAAGAGAGGATCCACTTTGACATGGATGACAATGAGTTTCCCAAGAGCATCGGCAGCTTTGAGGCGAACAGCGCGGTTTGAGTCTTGCAGAGCTTTGGTGAACGTTGTTTGCAACTGGGGCAAAAACGGTTTCAAAGCAATCTCAACCTATTCCAGAGTGGAGGAAGGGAAAGTGGTGGGGTCAAGTTTAAAGAGCAGCTAGAGATCAAAGCCCAAAAATAGCATAACCTCACCCACAGCAGCTTGTTATCAGAGAGCCTTCGTTAAATCTGACGTGCTACCAAAGTAGGAAAAACATGAAACAACAATTCACCACAAAACCTTTGACCTTTTCCAATCTATTAATCTTTTCTTCACACTGAAATAGAAGGGCAATACTGAGAAATTTTACATTATCATGAACAGCCTTTTGTACTCAGACCACTGAATACAGAAAATAAAAACTCAGCTCTGTTCAAAGATACATAAGATCTTTGGACTAAACAATACATAAAAATGCTGCAGAAAGGAGAGATTAATTACATAGTGGGTTTTAATCATTGAAAGTGGGATCAGCATTTATCAGTATTTCTAAGAAGCCCAGTGGTTCAGCACTGGGGGCTGTTTTTGTAGGCCAGAAGCTGCTGGAAGAATGCAATCCAGTTACAGTGCTATTCCTAAATATCAAATCCACAGCAGCAGGCATCCCAGCTGTATTTACATGAACAGCAACAGATATTTCTGAAGGTTGCCGTGGAAAATGTTCACAAACCACAGTTCAATACTTTGAATCTTACCTTAGCTAAAAGAAGGCTTAATGTTTCAAGCAGAGCCACCTTGACATTCCAGCTGAACCGATCTCCCAAGATTCGAATGAGTGGCCCAGTGATGCTCACCACAGATGGTTTGAGAGCTTCAGCAGAAGTCAGCTTGATAACCAGCCCTAAGGCCTTTGCTGCCTCCTCCTTCTGATCTGGATTACCAGTTAAAACACCTTCCCGCAGCACCACAAGTATGGAAGTCACTCCCTGTCACGAAAATTGGATAAGAAAGCTTAGAAGCTAAGATGCAAAAAATATGTATCTTATTTTTGCTCCTATTATACACCAGATGCACAAACTTGGAGAGTTTATCTCAATTTCCTGTTGACCTTCAGCTGCCTGATTCCACATTGACAGAGCTACTTTTATTTGGTTTGATTTCATGCCTCTCCGCCTTACTAAGCCAGTTGCTATGAGAAAAGTGGTGGCAGCTCAGGGAATTTTTAAACCAGAGAAATTTGGCACAGAAGTCCAGTGTTACTCCCCCACAAAAAGCAGCCAACAACCATAACTTATGTGCATAACAGAACTGTCAGAGACCTCATTGCAAGAGAGGTGTTCTGTAGGGTTACTCAGGAGCTGTAACCTACAGAAAGCCCTCCAATATACAGTTTTGGAATGCCTAAACAGTCACTGCTTCTAACAGCTGCAATGTCCATCAGCTCTCCCCAAAGGTGGGTGTGATGAATCCACACTCATTCTGATCCTTTACCTTCTTAGGAATACAGAATCCTGGCACATGCTCGCCCTTGGCCTCATTCCCTACAATCCGGATATCCCTGTGCAGGTCCTCAATGAGAGCAAGCTGGTTCCCAGCATCTAATTTCTGCAGGAGAGAGGGGTTTAAGCAAAGATCAGGCAACGTGTCATCCAGATATCTTTTGTGACGGCTTCTCAGGCCAAGCATTACTCCTAGAACCTTTTTAAGCTGCCTCTCACCTTGGTGATGGAATTAAGTGCATCCCAGCTTTCATTCAGAACTACAGGGTTGGTGTCATTAAAGAGGCGGATCAAGCCTGAAACCAAGCTCCTGAGATGCCCAGTGTAGTCTGCTTTTGTCTTGGAGCAGTAGATGTTCAGCATGACAGCTGCTGCCTGTCTCATGCCCAGCTCAGGGCTGCGGGTAGCTTCTAGCAAATCTTCAGTTATAATTCTTTGTCCAACATCATCTTCCACAGACAGGATCACAGACTGGCAGTTTGCCATCTCCTGAAGAGTCCAAATTAACTTTACATTAGCTCTCAAACAGAACAAAGCCATATTTAGCCCCAGGTTTCTCCAGGTTATCCTCAGCATTGTGTCTAGATAAACACTACAACACACCCCACTTGCTAATTGTTTCTCATTAAAGAGCTGATCACATCACCATTAAAGGCTTGACTCAGTCCTGGTGAAGACACAGGTATGACCAATTCTTAAAATTTAACAAGTGACCAAACTCTGCTGAACTGATCACTGCAAGCAGCTGCAGGAGGGCTAATTTACAAAAATTAAGAATAGCTCAGTCTGCCCATCTTACTCACCCATGACAGACTGTGAGTCTAGTCAGATAACATTCTTCTGATTTAGGTAGTTTAATGCTGTGCGTCACAGCACTAATTGCAAGCACGTCTGTGGGTACACTAGAGATCTCCAGGCAGACTTGGGGCTAGAAGCTGATCTAATAGGTATCCACAGCAGAAAGACAACAAGACTCTGTCACTCATTCCTAATTCACCAACTGATTATGAAAATGTCTGTCCACAGTCACAACTCCAGGATGTTCTCTGGAGTCCAAACACCAGATGTTTTGGAAAGCAGTACGGGAGGAGTGCAGCATGCAAAATAGGAGATTTCCTCCTTGCAGCCTTTAATCTCTCAGTCTTCTACACCAAGAATAAATACAAAGTTAACTAGACTTTCTGGCAGTTCTCCAGGAATAAGTAAACTGAGAATTGTATCTTGCTTGTAGCAGGCCAAGGAGACTTTTAAATGGATACAAATAGATCTGGAAAGCATACGTTTTTTGACTCACAATATGCCACCAGGCAAAAAGACTCATCCCGGAGAAGCTAATGGACTGAATTAAACATGCAATCTGTTAATCTAGAGAACACAGATTCTGGGCTGGGAAGTAAACCTGGTGCACATCTTCAGGCAACCTGTCACAACAAAGAGCTGAGCTGTGCTACTTGCCAATTGCTCTTCACTGGTGCCCAGCTTCTCTTTGAGTGCAGACATCATGGCAGGCAGGATGACACTCAAGTGCCGTGTCAGAGCGTCCCCTGCCACTGAGGAGAGGAAAGCCAGCACCCGTGTGTTCACTGGGGGAGTAGTCAGCTACAAAAATAAAAATAACACCAAAAATTGAGACTAGCAGAAAGCTTTTTCAGAAGGAGTCTCACTTTTTTTTACAACATGAAATATTTATGCATCACAAGCCAAATGACAGTGTTTTTAGCACAAAATCAGAAGAAAATTTCAGACTATGCTCTCCCTTTTGCCATACTGGTCCAAAGCAAACTGGCAGCAAGCAGAGGAAACAGCACAGATATGAAATTTAAAATTTATTTCTCTTTGTACCTTTGGCACCAAGTAAGGCAGCACCACACGGCTCTTGACAGCCATAACTTGTTTAAGACCATCCACAGCAAAGTCAGCTGTCTCTTCATTATCCTACAGGGAAAGAGAGAGACAAACCTGAGAAATGATCTGTGACACACCAAGCTAAGCCCTATTTCAAGGGACAATTTTCCATGCGATCATAAAACCAAAACTAAGTCCTTCTTCTATTCAAAAATATTCTCATATTCTCATAGTACCTAGCAAAACCCAAACCAAGCTCTTCTGTCATATCAGAAAGATTTTCCATTTCAGCCGTGGTGGCCAAGCAACTTCATCAGGTGACAATGGCAATTCCATCACAGAGCAAGGTGTAGCAATTCTTAGGCCTAGGTTTAAGCCACAAGATCTTCCCTACCACTGGCTAGGATGACTCTAGGAGGAGACAAAATACTGGAAAGTCTGCCACTACAATCCTCCTTCTAAGTTAATTATTCAAGACTTGTCCCACAACATCATTAATCAGGTTGTTGACTAATGCTGAGCAATGCTCACCAGCTGCTTCAGCAAGAAAGGCAGGATGTCTTCAAGAGCCTGATGGCCAATTGTTGAGTGCAGCTGTTCAAATGTTTTGGCTGCAGCCTCTCGAACTTCTTCCAGAGGGTCACACAGTGCTTTTCTCACTGTAGGAACCAGGGACTCAGAGAAAAGCAGTACCTGTAGATGAAGAGATGAAATTACAGAACATCTAAAGCACAACAGACATGCATATCTCAGTAAAGCAGCGAAGAATGCAGAATTTTCACAACTGAAACTAAACTGCAGTTTGCTTGGAATAGTATTGGGAGAAAAGCAGGATCCATCGGCACAAATAGCTGCAGTGCTCTAAGGCTACCTAGTGGAAGATTTCTAGTATTGTATCTCATAAAAGGCAATGTTTAAATTTACCAACTGATATAAATTCATATCATTTGCCTGAGCAGCAACTTGGTGTTAGTTACAAGGCGCTGTCTTCAGAGCACAAAACAAGTCCAGCACTAGATGCATTTTTCTGTCTCAAGTCCAATACCTGCACCATAACATCAATGCCTGGGAAAACAGGAATTTCACCCAGCACATGTGACTCACCGCATCCCTGCTGGTTGATTTCATGATCTCACTCAAACCAATGCAGACTCCTTGCCTCTCATCACTCTTGTCTGATCTCAGTCCATCTTCCAGGATAGGAATGATTTCAGGAAGGATCTTCTCCCCTAACTTTCGGACAAGGTCTCCTAATGTCCGTGCTGCAACCTGTCCCCAAAAACATATTAATTACTTCCCTTTTTTATAAAGCTTTAGAAGGTGAACTGTGAACAAATGTTCACTTTTGACCATGGAAACAGTATTACAAATAACCATTGAGAAATAGTTTTACTGTCATCACAATCACATTTGCCTTCAGCAAACAGAACTCAGACATGCTCATGCTCAGAAGAGTTAAACTGATGACAGCTTGTAGAGAAGAATTATCTTGTGTTCCTCAGGAGTTATTGTCTACAGCCACCTGTAGCATCAGGAAGGGACAACTTAATTCCTCACCGTTCGCTTATCTGCACAAGTACTGGCCAGGAATTTCAGCAGCAGCCCAAAGAGTGTCGGCAGGATTTCCCGCAGCGTGCGAGGAGTGTTGGAGACAACGATTTTCCAGACGTGTAAGGAGGCCTGGCGCACCACCAGCTGCGTGTCCGAGCGGCCCATGTACAGCCCTGCCAGCACCCTGTTCCTCCTCTCCACTCCCAGAGCATTAATGATAGCCTGCAAAGAAACAGCACAGAATTGTATTGTCTGCCTCTGAAATCTATAAAAAGAACAGAATACATCATTATTCAATTTGTTTTTCCAGCAAGCTGTCCATGCTGATTTAAAAGAGAATTTGAAAAAAATAAAGGTACAACAGGCAAGAACAGTTTTACCTTGTTTGACTGGGCTGTTCCAAAGTTGTCATCCTCCGAGGCAGTTTCTGTGGTCATTTTTCCAGTGACTCCTGAGATATGGAACAGAAGATCTCCAAGGAGCTGAACTGAGCTAAACCTGGCAACAGGAGCAAGTCAAGTGTTAGGAACAGGGCGCTCAGGCAGTACCTGTCCAATTCTGACAGGATGTCAGCTACAAAGCAGAGCCAATGTGACGCACAGCTGGGTCTGCACTGAAATGCTGCATGGGCTGATGTGTAACATCAATCTGCCAACATGGCTGAAAGCAGCATGATGAAGAGAAAGGGATGGAGTGAATTCCAAAATGGAAGGGCTGAGAGAATTTTCAAATCAAAGTGATGAATCCCAGAATAGCCTTGACTCTAAAAAAAGAACAAGACATTGCCTGCATCTGTCTAACCCAAACAACATTCACCTGGGATAGGAGTACTTAGCAGCACTCAGCTCACACAAATCATTGACTGCAGCTAATTTTGAGCAACTGCTATTGGCTGGGAGTGCTCCACTGTTCATTTTCATCCACAGGAGAACAATAACTTGCTCAGCGTTTGGAGAAATGAAAAACAGTACACAAGGGTTACATATTGCCACATCAACTGCCTTGGAAACACCATTTCAGAATCACTGCTAGAATTAATAATCCAACATGAATGCTCTGCAGGAGTAGGAAACCTGATCCAGCCTGGCAGCACTCTGCAGACTCTAGTGCTGTAAGGCATCATACTCAAATCAACAAACAAAAAGAGACAATTGTTTTTGCTTCACAGGAGGTATCTGCATTCTTTTGAGAAGCAACAGAGTCTAAATCACACCAGTTTTTTCAGACATGGAAGGGAAATATTTGTGGCTAAGCTGGTTCTGCCTTACCTTATCCTCCACAGGTCATCAAAGAGCCCATCCTCGAGCTGTGGCAGGAGCAGAGCGATGGCAGTCTCGGCGTACATGCTGATGATTCGCTGCCCCGCGCGCAGCGCCGTGTCCCGCACAAACTCATTCTCATCTGCCAGGGCCTGCACACAGCCACAAAAGGGGCTCTGAAAACTCAATCTTCCAGCACAACACACACGAGCAACAGGAGGAAAACAAACCAGTGTTTTCTCTCTCCACCATGAATTACAGAGTTGTGAATGCACAAAGATGACTTCAAAAAATGACTAGTGACCACAAGTAAGACAGCAAGCCAATAGCTTAGAAGAAATAATTTATAATTTAAATTCTCCTTCTTTTTCTTCTAGTAGTCCAGCCAAGCTGGACACATCTCTGCACATTCCACAATTATTGAAAATGATACTTAAAATATTCTGAGAGCTTTTTATTCTCTGATAAATAAAATTCTTCAGTTTTGCTACATACCTTAAGGATACAAGGAATGATGGGACCAACATAGGGAGTGAACTTGTCTCCAAAGGTAATGGGCAGGTAGTTGAACATCATGATATAACCATCTCGTACGTGTGGAGCAATATCAACTTTACTGGCAGTCGCTACAATCTCTGGCATAAGTTTCTCCAGCTTTTCGACCCCCAAACCAGCCATAACTTCAGCCAGACCTGGAGGAAAAAAGCAGGGAAAGGAGCTGATATGCACAAGAAACAAGCAGCTAATCTGATTTAAGATGAGAAAACCTGAGCTGAGTGCTCACACACAGCTGTCCCCACCTTGAGCAGCACCAGAGCGATCCACTGAGCTCTGCTCATATGTCAGTGTCTCCATCAGCCATGGCAACAAATCCTCAAAGCAGGACTCTCCCATACCCTTCACCATGGCCCCCAGGGCCTTTGCGGACACTGTGCGCACCTAACAGCCAAGAGAAACAGAGATCTGTCAGAGAAATGTCCAAAGGTGCTACAGATGTGCCAGACTGGTAAGGACAATGTTTAACCTAATGCACTGAAAGACAAATTGTGTTTGTACAAAAGACTTACTTCAGGTACAGGATCCAACAGAGAGGCCTTCAGTCCAGGGGTCACACTGGGTAGGTATGGAGCCAGATCCTAAAACAAAGAGCCCAAAAAGTCAGAACCAGATTCCAAATGAGAGAAAACAGTCACCTTCATATAAAGGACATTCACCCCTTATAATCAGCAAACATCCTTAACAGCCTGAGAGTTTAATTAGATGCTCTCACAACACTGCAGACAAGCATAGTGAATTATTCTGCAAGTCCAAGAAACACCAGTTCTGTGCAGATCGCTCAAAACCTTTTTAATGCTCACTCACAACCCAGCAGTTTGTGTGTTAGGAAAATCCAGCACTCTTAACATTTACACAAGGCTTAAATGTAGAGATTAACAGCACAAAAATTAAACACAGATCCTTACCCTACAGTCAGGTCCTACAAATACTTTTCAAACAAAGCCTGGATCCATTTGTTAGCAACTGATCTGTGTTTCACTTGTTTGTTTGTTAAGGCATTTCTTATATGTTAAAAATTACAAGATCTTTTTGCAAGGATAAACTGGTAATAACCAGATGACCAAAGTCAACAGAATTAAGGACCTGAGAACTGTCACTGTCCTTATATTCATCTGCTCATTTACACACAGTTAATTAAGAAGCTACATGGATGCTAGTATTTTCTACCTTAACAGCAAGATCTCCGAGCCAAATAAAATTCCCTCCAGTGCTTGTCACAGCACCCAATTAGAATACAGTTAGAGGGCATTTTTAGCACTGTACCTTCTGGTCAGTCAGGGAGTACATGTTCCCAATGATCTGGGCAGCCATTTTCCTGGTGTCTGTGGAACGATCCTGGAAAGCTCTCTGAACAATCGGCATGATCAGTGCTAAGGATGGAGCATCAATGAAATGGACAAACTTGGTATCCAGTAGAGTCTGCAAACACTTCTGAGTCTTCCTGGAGGGGTCAGTGAGAGCATCCAACAGAACTGGAGCAATTGCTGAATATTTTTAGAAAGGCAAGAAAAAATTTTATTTGTACATAAATCAAAAATGTGTCAGGGATGAGCTGGTGTGTTGTCATGGGATGTTTTTAGGTCCTTCTAAAGCAACAAGCAGCACAGGGGAAACTGTATAAATATCGCTGAAAAAATTGACAGGAACATTTAAAAAGCTGGAAGCAGACAGCTGCTGTTAAGCTTTCATGTTATACTTCTGTAGGATTTGTTTCACGTCTATACAAATTTGCCTTTAATTCTAAATACTGTGAACCTAAACCTTGCTTTTATAAACCACAGTCACATCAGGACATTACAGATGCACAGGTCTTACCCAGGATCTCTGGATTCCTGATGACAGATCCAATCTGCCTGAGAGCCTGCTGCCCTGCATTCTGCACCTTCACATGGGAATCTGTCAGCACTTCAGTGAGTTTGGGCACGATGTTGGGTAAACAGGAAGAGAGTTGTTTGGGAGCACAGTATGCCATAGCCCCCAGCAACTCCACTGACCCTGTGAACAAAGTTCGCCAAGAAAAAAAAAAGACAACAGAAAAGACAAAACAGTATTAAGAACTGACATGACATTATGATCACATTTACTTCAAATTCAAATCTACCAGTCAGAGAACACAAAGAAAGGCTGAAATGCATTAAGTCACCCTATGCCACCTAAAGATACCAAAAAATATTTTTATTTTGTACAAGGGAAAGGAATGTGTTAAGAAAATTCCAGGTTTTGAAGCACGACTATAGAGACAGGATACAAACTGTCCCATGAATATGCCAGGGGAAAAAGGTTACTCAAATGTGTCAGGGAATTAAGCTGCAAAAAGCTGAGAAGTTCCACAGTCCCTTATAAGACAATAAAGCATCATGGCCATCTGTAGGGATGAAGGATGACAGCAAAGGGAACTGTGGGTCACTCTCAATCATGTCAGGCACGTATTGGTCCATACCAGCTTTAGTTCTCCAAGATTCCTCTTCCAGTGCCGCGAGAAGTGATGGCAAAACCAGCTTCACTCCATGAGTACTCAGATTGCTCATTACAGCTTTGGCACAGTCATCTGCAGCCTCCAAGGAGAAGAGAACACTTACAAACTGTGACACAACTCTGTTTTCCTTCCTTTGAGACTCTCTGGGAACAAAGCCTTCATGTAAATAGTGTCTCAGTAAAATGATGCAGCTGGCTGAGTAGCTCCCAATTAATGGTCAATGAAATCAGATGCTTTCAGTTACTAAGAAGATCAAAATGTTATTAGTAGTATCTCAAGGGATAGGTCACCTTCTCTATCTGCCCCATTACAAACAGGATTCACATCCAATCCATCTGGGTTTTATAACAGTCTGTGATAGCAGAAATGTAAGGCACCTTACCTCTCGCACGTACTGGTTCCCGTCTCCAAAACAAAGCAGCAGGTGAGGCAGCACATGAACCACATAGGGCTCAAACAGCTTCCCAAGCATGCTGCACAGCATCTCAAAGGCAAACAGAGCCCCTAAAACCCAAAAAGGACAGTCAGAGGAAAATACAAATTCAATTAAGGAGGATGGGAAAAGAAGATATGATTTGCCAAATATTGTTCTAAAAGCACTCAAATCTCACAGCTGAAAGGCTGTTGCTTTCTTGCCCATGTGGCTTGTGCTGTAGTAGGGATTTGTAGCCTCAGGACAGGAGCTCTCCCCCAGTAACACCTGCCTTTGGAAACAGGAGAGGGGGGCACATCCATATGGTCTAGGACTAGAAATCCTTCTTGCACCATGATGTCAGTCAAGCAATTTTGGGACACTATACACAATCAACAGCCTCACAAGAGATACTTGCCGTTTCTTTCTTTCTTGACAAACTTTAGTAAAATAAATGTAGCTAAACGAAACTCAGGGGTGCAGGAACTTCACCTGACCACAAGGATAGTAGGTACAAGAGAAATGCTAAATATCTGGAGGGGAAAGCTGTGTTCCTTACCCTCCCGCCGGCGAAAGTTCTTCTTGTCCTGGATAGCATCGGTCAGCGTGGTCATCATCTCCTGCTGCTTGAGAGAGAGGATGCCCAGGCCTTTCACCAGGCCTGCCAGCCCATAGGCTGCACCTTTGCGCTCAGCATACTTATCAGACTCCAACAACAGCTGCATCAGCTTCTGGATCATTCCTCCTGCATCTTCCTTAATTGCAGGCACTAGAGGTGGTAAACAGCTTGCCACTGACTCTTGAACCTGTAAAACAATCCACCAGCCACCAGATCACAAAACAATCATTACTAACATAAATTCCCCCTAGAATGCACCCCAAGCAAAACCTTTCTGTCACTATTTTTCATCTCTCTGCCATCCCTAACAGTATCCTGGTGTTAACCTGCCTCTGTGTGGAACCTGACAGCTCCTCCCAAAGGCACCTACCTGCTGAGATGGGGTGGACAAGGCTGCTATCAGTTTGCCAACAATTGGTTTCACTTTAGGGTCACTCTTGTCCAGATGTTTTGCCAGTGACCCCATCAGAATGACCACGCTTTGCCTGACAGCATCATAACTGGCATCATTAGGAGCATTTTTCAGGAATTCTTCAAACACTGGCAAGAGAGAGTTAACATTGTCCTGAAAAACAAAACCACAGAACTTGCCACTAGAGTCCACTCAGAATGAGATTTGCTATGCTCAGTGGACTTGTTTGTTCTTCTCTGAGCCAACAACTGAACAATCACACTGTATTTACAGTTCATTTCATGTGTCACATCACATAAAACTTTGTGCCATCCCGACAGGCAACAAATATTTCCTGTTAGAGAGAAATTAGCTCTTCAAAATTAGAATCCCCAAACTGCCAGCATGATGTTCTGCCAGAAGCAATGCAAGCTCCCAGGCCTGAACATCAGTGCCCGCTCCTCTGCTCGCCCCATTTGCCAAGGGAGAGCAGAAACATCAAACAAACTTCACACTGTTTTTCTAAGAAACACAAAGAAAGAATGAATAATATGAAAATACCCCAATTTTCTTGGGCTAAACTAAAGAATACAGGTATCTGTCCAGAGGTGACTGGCACATATGAGGAAATCAGAAGCTGAGCAATTCACTGGCAGGGAGAAGGATGGTCCTCAGTTCCTCAATCAGCAAGATTTCATGTTTGGTTTGCATGAAGCCTGAAAAGGAATTCTCATCTTCACAGGACTGAAATATCTATGATCTAGTTTTACTTTTATTGCTCTAGTTTTATACCATTTTAACTCCAGCTGATTCAGGGATCTTCCATTTTATAGCAATGACAAGGATGAACCACAGTCAACATTAGACATTAAGAGAACAACTCTGGACACAAAAAATCCTAAATTAAAGTTTTCAGCTGTTACAAGTAACAGCAACCTCTATGAAATTTATAAAAAATAAAAAAAAAATAATCAGTGGGTTCCAACACGATACCTACATATCCATTACATCTTTTTTCCACTGACAGAGACAGAAACATTCAGACTTACTTTGCCATGAGTGTTGAGTGTTGAAAGAGCTGCATCCAACATGCATTTCCTGACCTCAGGGCTGCGATCATTCAGAGCATCTGGCACAAAAAACTGAAAGAGGGGCTTCACCTGAGAACTGTCCAGATGCTCTGAGAGCTTGTTAAGAGCCAGTGCTATGCCACACCTGTGAAGAAGGTGATGAGCCTGTGAGCTTACTGACTTCTTACAGAATTGAGAGTTCACAACCACATTTGCTATCAGCAGCAATTACAGGAACTGAGAGCGAGAACCTTTATGGAAACAAAATGCCTCTGTGCATTTCATTACATAACTCCATGCTTCAGTCCCCCACAAGGACAACAACCCCTCAGCCATGTAATAGCTTTTATCTCAATTAAGCTTTACGGATACTTGAGCTAACTCAGACATCAGGCTCACTTCAACCACTGCTGAAATGCAGCAGCTTTACAAGGTACATCAGCATTAAAGGACAGAGCAGCTCAAGACAAGCAGCAAACAAGATGATCTCCAATTAAACCTGTACAGAATGTACAAGTAAACCAAAAGTAATTACCCAAACTGGAATTTGGCCAGTTCATTAAGGCTTGCACTGCTGCTCTTGAAACAATCAATGGCCCATATAGAGGTGAGAACACAGTAAGCTAAGACAAAAATCAGACAGTCTGAGAGGGAAAGACTGTTTTTATCAGGACATAGAGATGTCAGCATCCAATGTTTTGATGGAGTTCTGCCTGCCCCCAGTTTGCTTGAGAGGCACAAATATTCTTTACCAGAAGGACACATGAAAACAGCAATTGCATGTAATTGATTCTTCTAGATAAAAATCAGAAACATTTAATTTGGATGCACAGAAGTGATGAGATCAATCTGAATATGACTGTACCTTGCTTCCCACTGGTCAGGCGGTGACTCAGATATGACTCGTCCCAAAGCATCCAAAACTGGCGGTGGCCTCTGGAAGGAGAAAAGATTTCATTAAAATGCCTTTTCCAAGAATAGGCATGCAAAGAATTTGTCAACCACACCTGCAATGCAGGTAGCAGAAGAGCAAGGTAAAAAAACAAGCAGAAAGCAAGTTTGGGGTCAAAATCACTTCAACTACCACAGCCCTACCACAGCCCTTCTGTATCCTCTAAGGCACCCCTCCCACCTGTCCAATGGTGCCATTAGGGGCTGATAACATGAAGTTCAAGACATTGAAGTGTGTGCTGAGCTCAAACAAGACAACAGTAGATTCAATACACATCTTCAGGACAGACAAAAGGAAAAGTAACTAAAAGAAAATAAAGCAGCAGGTTATGTCTGTCAAGCCCTTAGGGCAAGAGTACTTACATAGAGCTTCTCCTGGTAGATCTCTGTGAGCTTGCTCATGACCTCTGCTGCTTGCTTTCGGTACTGAGCTACAGCTCTGGAAAGAGCCTCAGCCCCTGCCTGCCGCACTGCCTCTTCGTGGTAAATGACATCTTTGATCAGCAGGGAACACAGGTCAGGCTGCAGCTCCAGACCCATGGACTCCCACAGCCTGCAGCACACACACAGAGGGGATGGGTCACCCTTCAGCAAAGAAGCCACATGTACACCTGGAGTGACCTACAGCTGCCCTCCAGCAAAGCCCCTGCGTGCAGCTCCATGCTGTGGACAGAGAAGAGAGCCCCCTAAAACCCAATCAACAAAGAAGAACCCTTACCTCTCTGCCAGCTTCTGAATTTCATCTTCAACATCAAATTTTACTACCCAGAGGCGACGCAACAGGTTCAGTCCATTCTTCTCATCACTGTCTGGAGTTGGCAGAACCATCTGGAGCTCCATCAGTCCCTGAATTAGTTAACAGGAAAGTCAGTGCAAGGATCTGATTTTTAGAAACAGATGCTTTAAAATACTTAAAACTTTTGGCCAGTCAAGTTCTCAGTGGCTGGAAGTGTCAAAATTCATGTTTGCTTGTGCCTTACACTGACCATGGTGATCAAAGACTTCCTGTTGTTAGTAGGTGGGACTCAAGAACAGTGAGTTCAACTCCACAGGCAGGTTGCAGAGAGGCTCTGGTGACTACAGTCTGTTCTGCTTCTAAGTACAAACAAGTACACACCAGACAGCTCAGGTGGGCTAAACCGAATTTGTTTCGTGGCAAAGAACATCAAGCACCCTTGAAGTTTTTCTTTCTATGTTCTCAGAAGTGACTAAGCCCAAAGCTTTCCAATAACAAGGCCTAGCACAGACAGGAATTTTTTCACAGCTTCTCTCTTTAAGCCTAAGGTCTATCCAATTGTAAACAGAAGGTGTTAAGTAGTCCTAATTATACCTCTTTTAAGGAAACAAAGGTGTGGATAAAGCCAGAGTACTGGTGTCTGAAGATAAATCCAGCACAAAGAGCATGACTTGGAGCATTACTGTTCAGACTGCCTCTGACACACTGCCCAAAGCCTGGCTCTCTGCATCAGTGTAAGGCAAGATTCATCTCCCAAAAGCTTAAGGAATTTGGTGTGACCCCGAATGATTCCCACCTACCCTGAGAGCTGCATCTCGAACGTTCATGCAGGGAGACTGCAGGGCCTGCAGGAGCACGTCGATCTCCTCCTGCTCGGCGTAGGCACAGCCGTCCTCTCCGCTGCTGCTCGCGCACAGCGCCGTCAGCGCCTCCGAGGCCAGCACCTACAGCAGCACAGCAGTGTCACTCATCCTCTACACCCTGAACTGCTGACAAAGCAAGCACTGAGCGCTCTCACAGCAGAACAAATCCCCAGAGAACAGTGGCAAAACTGAGATGTGACAAGTTCAGCCCAACTCTTTGCTTTTTATTATTGACCTTACTGCCACCTCATCTCTTAGAACAAACACTCAGAGGAGAGACTGCTGAGCTTGTCTGGCAGGGCAAGGCCTTAGAGAAAGAAAAAATGTCACCTCTGGAAGACTGGAGAATGTATTTGGTGCAATAAAACCCACAGAAAAAAAAAGATGCAGACCTTTTAATCCAAGAATAGCATAAACATAGAAGAAAACTGGGAATGTATCAACCACCAGCATCAGAGACTTAAACCAGCTGGAACATTTCCCTCATTTAGATGCTGATGAAACTTAGGGAGAATCCTGACTGTGGTTATGAAGCTGAGCACTCACCTGTAAGCGTGGAGAGCCCGTTCCTATCACCCGGGTCAGCAGAACCAGCATGTCCCTGCGGGGCAGCAACTCTGGGCCATTCTGAAAGGTTGAGGGGCAAAGGAAAAAGACTTTCATCTTGTGATTTCTAAGTGCCTTGCCTATGTATGACACTCCTTAAAAAATCCCAGTCAAAACCCAGGGCTCAACAGGTACCAAAACCCATGGGAGAAAACAATTCTATGCAGTTAACTCTAACTTGGAGAATTCATCTGCTTTGTCCAGTTTACACATCAGCTGTTTTATCCCATGGCTCATCTGAAGGAGGTCATCTGACCCCACAGCTCTCACCTCATCCACCAACAAAGACTGGCCATTTCCTGATGATCTCAGCTGAGCATGGACTGTAAGAATCTGCAGAATCTTGACCAGGAACTCCTCCTTGTCTTCACTGTTGTGGGGTGTTTCAATCATCACTGTCTTCAGGAGAGGAAAGACTAAGGAAAATGCTGGAGCTGATAATGGGGCAGCACCTGTGAAAAGGAAAAAACATCCTGTGAACACAGCTGATCCTCCCATGACTTGGTTGATAATACTGGTATAAAATGTACACCTGAGTAGCTCATAATAGATACGGCAAAGCTCCAGCCTCACACACAAAAATGCTGAGTAAACCCAAGTATTTGACACTTAACAGCAGCAACAGTGTGCTGTTGCTGGCATTTCAGTGTTCGGTTAAGGGTAGGCCTTGATGATCTTCAGTGTCTTTTTCCTACCAAAATGATTCTGTGATTCTACCTAGCTTCAGTTAAAGTCACATTGGACTCCAAATTATGATGCCTCAAAAGCACAGAAATACATACTGTAAATGGAATTGAAACAATTTTGTGAATTAGTCACTTATAAAGCCCATTTGTCCCAAAGCAAAGCCCTGTTTGTCAGCTGCATTTCCTCCAAATACTTCCTACCAACCTAGCTGACCAGCTGTCATTCCAGCCTTCAGCTGGATCCTTGAGAATTAAGTCCTTCTAATTCTGGTGCAAGCTTCAACTCCCTTCCTCTCCTTGAAAAATTAAAGCTTTGGGATTCCATTGTTAAAAGATTTTGCTCCTTCTTTTCTACAGGGCCTTGGTTATAGCATATAACAAATCTTCCTTCCAGTCCTTCATTAGTCCAGTTATTATTCAAGTATCAGGTGTCTATGGAAAACATTTCCTTTCTATATCCTATCAGTGCTGACAGAGAATGCCCAAGTTTCAATTTCTAAATGCAGATAAAGAGCATTGCAGATACAATACTGCAGTATTAGTCAGCTTATGTAGGGCAAAAATACTGCAAAAGCGGTTCAAGGGAGAAATATTAAACCCCAAACACATTCTGAGCTTGCATTTAACATGGCCAGCTTCAGTAAAATCCTCTCTATTTCTCATGTGGGATTTTTCTCTCTGTTTGCTCAGTATCTGCTTGCTTTCACACTTTTATTTTCTTTTTTAATTATTGGCTGGATATTTTTAGTCTTAAACGACTTTCCCTCTATACACAGCAGGAGGTAGAAAGCTTTTCTGGAGAAGAAAAATGTTCTATTTACACAGTAGTTGATATTGACCAACACAAGAAAGATTATAGGATGTATCTTGGAATTTTATCAGTGAATGATAAATTCTATCATCCACATTACAAGGAAGTATTGTGTCTCTTTGGTCTCACAGTAACCTAAGAAATTAATCTCTACTAAATCATATCATACAAGTACATTCCAAAGAACTTTGAAAATGAGGAAAAATCCTTTGGGAATACAGTATGACTTGTCCAACAAAGGTCTGTGGAAACTACTGCCCTTCTCTTGCAAAAGTGGAAAAAAATAATTAGACATTAATTTAATTAAGCAATATAGGAAATCTTGAAGACTGAAGATACTTCCACTATTTTCTGGAAATAAGCCAGAAAAATGATTCAAACGTTAATGAACATGCACCTACTAGGGCAAAAATTGCACAGTGGAAATTATATCACTGAGAAAGTGGAAAATTATCACTGAAATGTTCAGCATTGAGTGGTGATCCACATGGCCAGTGGCCACTGGTCAGCTGTGACAGTGACATGTGCCACAGTCACAACCCTGTAATAGCCAGAGAACTGAACTATGGAGCTAAGGGACCAAACAGAATCCCATATTTCCCTTATAACATACACCATCTACCACAGCAACTTTTGATCGGATTATTTGATCAACAGCTCCAAAGCCTGGGTGAAGTGAACCTCTATCCCTGGAGTCAGCCAAGGACCCACACCAACACTCTTCTGTACTGTTATCTTCAGTAGAGTGGCTTGTTGTGCACTCCACTGGGAAGAAGATTCTGGAAGCAACCTAAATTAAAACTAACTCTGGGAAATATTTTTTTTCAAAAAAATCAAGAACAAAGGTTTAGTTTAACTCAAATCATTACCTTGCACTGTGAAAATGTTGCTTGCTTTCATGTTACAGAGTGGAGAGAACTGCTCTTTCTACAGTCATGCCAGTATAAAATATTCATGAACTGCAGCACTACACAGCAAACAAGAGGCCATGGGCATTTCACTGCTGTGATCACAGATAACAAGCAATTATTTTGTCTCTCCACTTAGTCTCACTGAATCCCTTATGCTAAGTGGTGTTGAAAGGCAGGAGCTGTCCTTGGCAAAAATGAGGCTTAATTTGACTGCTATTATTTCTATATGAACCATTTTAAGGAAAAAGTACTGTTATTTAATTTCTACACTTAACTATAGTTGCAACATCCCTTCTACTACTACCAGCAGGAAAAAAACCCGTAAGGTATTTCACATCTATGAACAGCTATCCAATTAAAAAAGTGAAGTTTGGCTTGCGAAATATAATACAAACTCTGAAAACTGAAACACTTCATAGTTATCAGAGATGGGATTCACCACAGCAGGATTCACCACATCTACCATACTTCCTACCTGGCTCTCCCTTGCTGGTTCTGCTGGGAATGGTGTGGGCATGCAGCAAACTGACCACTCTGTTCAGAGCAACAGGCAGCTCTTCCTGACACCAGCACTCATCTAACTCACACTCGGGCTTCATCAGGCGCAAGGTCACATGGCTCACTAGAGTACCTGCAATGGAAGAATAAGGAATCCGTGAGAGGGCTAAACCAAAAGATTTCTCGAGAGAAAAAGCCCCAGGAACACAGACCCAAGAATTGCAACAAAGCTCTGGTCAAGAGCCCAGACACCAAAGAGGCTCAGAGCAGGGAGCCCAGCCCAGGGCTGGCCAGGGACACATTTCTTCACACCCTCCAAACTCTGTACAGGGAAGATGGTCCCACAGTGATCATCTCCTCAGAGCTGGTCACTGACCAGACAAGTCCTTGTCTTTGGTCCCAGTCCTACTCAGCAGTAGGATCTCTGGGAAATCACAGTCATCTCCCTAAACACTGTTCCAGGTGGTTTTTCCTCTTGGCTTTCTGTGGTACATGGTCATGACCTGTGATCTGTAAGAGCAAGAATTTTCACCACCATCAAAATGACACATCCTGCCCTTAAACAGCAACTGCAAATACTCACCAAAGGTTTTCAGTCGAGCAGGCATGACACAGGAAGCTAAGGAAAGAAAAGGCTTCTTAATCCTTGGAGCAGCCAAAGGTGATCGAAAAAGTGGCAAGAAGGAACTGATGAGACCAGGGATGTACTGAGTGAGACCAGGAGGCTTTTTCTTTATAACAGTGTCCAGGAGTCCTAGAGCTGTTTGCAGCTCATTATCAAGCTGTAAGAGAAACAATTCAAGAGTTTACCATAAAAAAAGCTCCAGCAGGGGAAAAATTGCATTGTTAAATCTCATTTCTAATAACAAACAAACAGGTGACTGCTACACCACTTTCTATCATAGTGATTGAGGTCAAGGTGGTTTCAGAGCTGAAACAATCAAAACTCACCTCCTTCAGCCGTTTCCTTATCTGAGCCTCCCTTTCCAGCTGTGCATGCATCAGCTCCTTCTGCTTGCTCGTCAGCTGCACCTCATCTTTTATTCCCTTCTTCTTCTTTATCTCCTGCAATAGAGAGCCATGGTCATCATTATTTGGGAGCTACAAACACCATCTCTTCAATTAGCCAGAGAAGCTGGTTGGAAATGGGTTTTTTTGCAATTTATTTTTAAAATACTATCAAAATATCCTTTAAAGTATATCCCTCTCGAGTAAAGACACAAAATGGAAATCAGCAGGTTAACAACATTTAGGTGTCCCTTTAGCAGCATAACGTAAGTTTCTCCACATTGCTCACAAATTATTTGTAATCATTAGAAAGTGCTGTCGAGTTATTTACAGGGGATGGTATGTCATCCTCCCCAGAGCTAAGAGAAGTCAACCTTTGTTTAAGAAATGGGATACATACAGATAGAAGTACTCCAAGTAGTTCAGAGAATCTTTCCCACCAGCACACACACATATGCCAGAAGGGTCATGGAACAACACACACCTTGCAGTGAAGATTCTGACCAGTCTGGCATTCCTTTTTCCATCAACTCACCTCCTTCAGCTCCAGCTCAATGATTTGTTCCTTGAAGGAATACGCTTTGTTCTCCCTCTTCATGTTAGCCTTTTTCATACTATCCTGTTGAGCACTGAGAAGGAAAAGTGGAGAAAGAATCAGCACTGCTCTGGACTAAGGACCAGCCATAAAAATCCAGGAACTTCTGTGCAGAAAGCACATCTGACCCACCCAGGCACCCACTGGCAAGAATATCAGCAGTGGTCAATCCCCAGATGCAAAGGGAAATTATGAAGACTTACCTCTGTATTATAGATTTGTCATAGAGTTCTCCCTCAGGTGTCTTCATGATGGCAAATTCCTCTCGAGTAACCTGGCACAGAGCTGGATTCTCCATTGATGCTGAGATGGTGCTGATGAGCTGTGGGAGCACTCTGCCAGGTGAGAGCAGGGAGAGAGACCCCACTGCATTCATAGATGACTGTCAGGAACACGAAGGAAAAACAGTCTTGCTTAAAACTGTCTCCAAGAAGTGTGCCTTGCTGCGGCAGCCCACATTACATTCCAATCCCCATTTCATTGTTCAGTGGGTATTTGAATATTATCTAAAATTCTACTCACTCACTCAATGTACATTCTTTCCCTCTTAAATCCCAGCTCCTTTTCCCCAGAGACATTCTCTTTTAACCTCCCTCTTCCCCACCTTTTAGACAGCTCTCCTTCCTCAGTACTTTTCTAGCTAGTACTGAACTCCTCCAAGGTATCTCCCAAAAGTAACACAAGGAAAGCAGTTTATCACCTGGTTCTCTGGAGTGTAGTTGGTGATTCTGGGTAAGATGTCATTCAGGTGTTTGGTAATGAAGTCTTTAGGATCTATCTTCATCTTGATGAGGAGGGCTGGCCAAAGTCCTGGCTGCACTGCCACTAGCAAGAATAAATGAGAATAAACAAGAAGCAGGTTGCTGGCACAACAGAACAAAAAGGTACAATAAGACCTCATACATTGGCCATGAGAGTGTTATCCCTGCACTTACCTACAGATGGATGATGGCTCACTAGCAGCATCTCCAGGGCCAGCTTCTCTGGCTCAAAGGAGTCCACATCAAGCCCTGCCACGCTGGAGATGACACAGAGGGCCTCAAGCAGCACACGAGGAGGAATGTATGTCCTTCCCAGCTCCGACAGCTCTCCTGCCTCTGTCACCAGCACCTCATGAGGCAGAATCTGAATGGACAACACCAAACCTTCCTGAGACCTGAGCACACTTCCTCACAGTAACATCAGGCTGAATGCCATCTCCCTGTCAATACCAAAAACCTGAAGTTCTCAAAGGAAAGAATGGGATACAGGATAACAGCAAAACCAAAGCACAGAGACGACAGTGACAAGATTGAGAATGGAGGACTATGCTGGATTTGGCAAACTAGGGAAAATAAAACTAAAATGATCACTTCTGGCAAAGACTCTGGAAAAGGTTGAGTCAGCTGGGAACAGTATAACCAACTTCTGCAGTGTATAAGTCAGGGCCAAAGAACCAAGATACAAAAAATGGAATGAAGCACTTGGTCTTTCAGCAGTGATTAAATTTGCATTCAAATAATAAAAATACATGGAAAGCGACAGCTTCCTCCCTAAAATATTTTTAATATGTGTTTTCTGTGTATGTAGGGAAGACTAGGCATACCCCAGACACTGACACTGTAATATGCAGTAATCCAGTAACATTCCAGGAGATCATCTGGAGCCGAATAATGTCCACATCAGGCTGTATGTCAACGCCAACAGCAAACCTAGGGCAGGGAGGTGACTGGCACCACTCAGATATCAGTCTGAGCAGATGCTGGCTACTCACCTTATGAGAACTGAGAACCACTTTGAGCTCCTCCAGGAGCCCATAGGCCAGCTTGTACCCTCCCAGAGAGGACAAGAGCTTCCTGACCGTTTGGTGGGCCTGTCTGCGGACGTGCCAGGTGCGGCTCAGCAGCACAGCCAGCAGGGCTCGGTGGTACTGCCTGCAAACACACGCACGGGTTAGCCAGGGAGGCAGCTCTGCAGCCAAGGGCACACAAAGGCACTCAGAGTTCAACACAAAGCCCCAGGCCCGCTCCCCCAGTGCCACAGCAGCACTCTGGGGTCAGACAGGGATCAGGGACAGCAAGTGCACCGTACGTACTGAACTTTGCTTTCCGGCAGCCGCTGCGCATGGTCCAAGAGCAGGCGCTCTGTCAGCTGCAGCACTGTGCACATGGCTGGGGGAAAAGATAAAGATTTAAAACAGCATGAGACATCGTAAGGAAACACTATTTTTTTACCTGAAAGAAATGAACAGCAAGCAGGACACATTGAAACAGCTCCCCAAGCTGTGCCTCTACATAATCTTCTCACTGAAGCTAGAGACAAATCCAACTCAGATCTGCCAAGACTGAGAACTGAACCATGATTTCATTGAAATGTTGTTAGCTGGATCCCAGGACAATTTTCCTCACCATTGTGTGTGACCTATTTTGGTCTAAGTTGACAGAGCAAAGCAAATTATAAACACCGCACTCAGTGCTTCAGTTCTGTTAATTCCTGAGCCCTGCCAAAATGGCTTCAGTGGTAATAAAATGGGTACTGAGTGTCAGCTGTCACAAAGCTTCCATTGCTTTATCACTTGGAATGATAAATGAGTGGTAACTCAGGTTCATCAAGAAATAAATTAATTCATTTTCAAGGTTAGACTACAGCTAGTGTGGATGAACTTCTGAAGATTACACAGCTCATTTGTATCTGAAACTGCATCCTCCAAGGATCACAGAAGAAAGGCTAACAACATTAGTTCTTGTCAAGTATTAAGAAACTGAATTAATCAGCAATTGGATATACAGTAACAGTTACACAATTTACCTTCCTCTGACGCAGACTGCAAAAACTTCTCAGAAGTAAAAATTTGTTTTTTCTCATCCAAAATCAGCTGCCAGAAACCACTCAGCTTAGACTCTGACAGGAAAAGAAGAGTTGTCCATCAAGGATGCTTCAAAATAAGTCAGAATTCATCAGTGCACATAAAACACAGCAGAATTCTCTCTCCTGAAATCCCTCAAGTTACTTCTAGCCTTACTTGTCTTCAATTCTAAAGCCATTCAGAATTATTAACATGCCCAAAAAACACCAGCTGACAAAAGTACCTTTCTCTGACTTTTGTGTGTGAAATGTAAAGTCTGATTCACCTTAATCTTTCATAGGGCAAACCTTCCTAAAAGTAAAAAAGAGAAGTGGTGTGTTTCTTTTGGTAGAACACATCTGATTTTATATCCTGGCAGATGCATGAACTCAGAGAGCTCTTGAAAAATCCTCTGATGGGAGACAGAATTCCAGTCACTATGCTTTCTAAAAGTCTGGAAAAACACTACTCAGGTAACAATCAAGTATGTATCAGTCAAATCCTACTATGTAAGGTCAGGGTGAACATCTCCTATCAGAATAAAGAGGAATATTGCCCTATATGTGAATTGAAGCTGGAATTTGCAAAGCCATGGTAGAGTAAGAACTCCTAACTGATGTAAATGAGAGAGATGGGAATTAATCTTTCCTTGGTTTACAGAAGACCAATGATTCTCTATGTAGAAACCATACACAGATTAAGATAAATAGCTCCTGCACACTGTCAAGAAGTGTTACCCCTCAGAACCTGTTTATATTGGATTCTGCCAGCTGTTTTGTGACCTTACCAGTTTGTCCCTCAATTACAGACATCCTGCAAATCAACAAAGCTGCAGCAACTCCTTCAGTTACCATGGGAACCTGAGTACTCTGAGATGCTGCTTTTTCTACTGTCTGGATCAGCATGGGCAGCAAGTCCATTCCCTGCAATAATGTGTCACCTGAGGGGACAAAAGAGACACATTACAAAACAGCAGGGTCCTCACTTTATAACCCAGTATCAATGGTTTTTCTTTGCCAAGGAGACAAGGAAAGGAATCAGACACACACTGGGAAGACTGAATCTCCCAGAGTATTTGCCAATCACTATCATTAAACTGCAACTATGAAAAGCTCAAAGGCAACCACTTCAGTCCTTTCCTCACAGACAGAACAGTCCCATCTCAATATATTAAGTTTCTGTTCATGGGATGCAAAATAAAATGCTAATTCAGTTACATGAAAGGAATTACTTCAAATCACAGGAAGTCTGACTTCAAAGATTAATGTTTCCCTGAGAGAGTGAACGCAAATTCCTGGCAAGCCATGACCATCTGTTTCACTTCAAACATTCAGAAATAAAGGAATCCCAGAGGTCTAGAAATGTGCATGAAATGCTGCAGTCAAAGGGGGCAGGACCAACAGATGTAAATCCCAAGAGGATCACCAAAAGAAAACTATTTCTCAAGTTCTTCATTTCAAACAGTCTTTTTTTTTTTAAAAGTTTCCGAGAGTCAAACCCAGAGACCAAGATCTCACTGTGCTGGGTGCTATATATAGCAAAAGTATGGCCCCTGGGCTAGAAACCTTATAATTTAGTTGTAAGACAAAAATAAAGCAATCAAAAATTACTTTGAGATATATGAAAGGCAGCATGATGGGCACTGATTTTAGTTACACAACGAAACAAACCACCTTCATAAACTTGAAGGCAAAAGAGTTTAAGAAGAAATATGAAGGAGATCTGTAAAAAGACATTGCCTTACAAAACCTTTCTTAATCCGCACAGCTCTCTACATCAGGAAATACAAAGGTTGGTAACTCTGCTCCTAAGCCCCACAGCCAAGAGTTATTAACAGCTCCCAGTTTTACCTTTGAAGGAGGCTAGCATGCACTGCAGGTAGGCATGTCTCACTGCTGAAGTCGAGGTTTTAAGGCTGAAGGCTTTCTTTAGCCATTCTATCAGCTTTTTAGGAACTTCCGTGGTGAACCGAGCACACCAAAGAGCCAGGACAGAGACTGCATGAACCAAAGTGCCTTCATGGACTGGGGAGAGACACAGAGCTCACATCAGTCTAGCACTTACAGAAAGCACAGAACATAAAACAGAAAGTGGGTAACAACATCAGGATGCAGAAGAACACATGTGCTGCTCCTGACAGGTATAGCACAGTCTCCATGGGGTTGCTCATCAAAACAGGGCAACAGATTCTGTAACAGCATGCAAGAATCTAGATTAATCTTGAATAACCATGTGAAAACACTGCTCAAAACGAACACAGCTTAGCAAACCCAGAACAAAGACAAGAAGTCTCACCTTCTTGTTGTAGGAAAGGGATGAAAAGCTCAGCCACAGTTGCACTCAGAGCTTGGCTGGAGGGTCCAGAAACCACATGGTGACTAAGGCTGCCAATCCCTGAAAGGACAGAATTCTCTCAGTAGCTCCAAAACTACAGTACAACATCTAAAACTAATCAAGAACGATCCTTCACACTCCAATCCTTGCACAGACATCTTTTTCTTGTCACCACATCTGGATATCACATCTACCACGTACCACACTGCCAGACTGCTATCCTCATTTTAACTCTGGGTAAAAGTCAACTTCTTTGAATACAATTTTTGGCCTCCCAGCCAATTATTTTCTTTGAATAGGAAGTCAGGAACTGGTATGTGGTATCCAGCACCTTCTATGGCTCCAACTACAGCCAATTTAGAGTAACAGGCAGAAAATCCTAAAGGCTGAGGTACAAATCCCTTCCATTCAGCCTTCTGCTCGATTTCTTTCACCAGAGAAGCAGCATTCTTCTAGGATCCTCACCTGAAAGGACACTCATCTTCTGAGCAACAACTGTCAGCTTCCCCTCTGAGCCTGCCAACAAGAAACACAAAGGTGACAGGTGATTACAAGCAACAGCTCTGTGTTACATCAAGAATCTCCTCCAGAACACAAAAGCTTGCCCCATTATCCCTGATCCAGGCTGAGCCAGCCCTTCCATACCGGCAGTAAACAGAACAGAGAATACAACGCACAAAACTCCTTGAGGCTGTCAAACCTTGATTCATCCCCACTGCTTATCCTACAATTTACTCACCCCCTAAGATGGCAAAAAGGTGCCTGCCCAGTGACTCCACAGCCGAAGGATCGCTGCACTGCCGAGCCAAGTTCTTTAATGCCACAACTGCTTCATCCATCAGCTGCACACTGTTGGATTTCAGATGACCTAGAAAATAATAACACACAAGCTAAGAGATCCTTACATCAAACTGCATAAAGTCAGCAAGTAAGCATTATCTTTACATGTGGCTTAATGCAGCTTCTGGAACCATCATGTGAACTATTGCAGTTCCAATTTACAGCATCATCCTCCCTCCCACCTAAAACAACTTTTCACCAGCAATCAATCTGTTGTAGGTACAGCCAGAAAACTGCAGAAAACTTTATTCTGAATTCATAATTCCCTCCAGAAGTGACAGTACTTACTGGCTAGTCCTTTGACAATGTCTAGAGCATACTGGCTAAGATCCAGGTTCACAGATACGAGCAAGCAAGAAATTGCTGACAAGACAAGAGATAAAAACTGTTACTTAACAAAATGTGATGTGCCATTGGCATTTAATACACTCTTCCCCATAGTTCACATTAAGAGTAGACAGTGTAGTAAGGAGTAGGAATAAAAAAAACCTACTGAAATTGATGCCCAGTGAACAGAATAATTCAGGATTATTCTTAGCACTCAGCTGTGAAATCCTGTCCTCAGTGCAAACAGTAGCTATCACATACCCTGACACTTGGGATCACATCACAAATGTTGCTTTCATATCTAACCCTTGGAAGCCAAACAATCCTGCCTGCACTCAGGGACCAAAATCATAGCCCAGAGTGACAGTGCCCCAACAGCTCCAGAGCACTTTGGATTTAGGCTCTTTGACAGAGCAATGCAGAGATGACAGACTCACTTTCAATTACGTTCTCAGGACTCCTCAGCAGGGATTTCTGCAGAGTTGGCAAAACAGAGTCCTTGAATTCAGAGTGGGACATGTAGCGAAGCAGCGGAGAACAGCTGTCCTGCAAAGGGGACAGGGCACTCAGCACAGGGCAGTGCTGCCTGAGGGACAACATCACAAGCAGCTCTAAACACTCTCTCACCAGCACGTGCTTCTGAGGCTTAGTCTTGCTCATAAGGATGGTCTTCAAGTAGAAATCCAGCAGAGCACTCTGAACAAGGAGAAACACCAGATTACAGCCAAATCTCACCCTGTACACAACTCCCAGCACACCATCAGGTGCCAAGCTGGGCATCCCATCACCTCCTCCTCCTCCTCTGAAAGCTTTCCTTCCACCCTCACGTGAGCCAGCCAAGCAGAGAGCAGTGCTCCCTGCTCTACCCTGAGCCCAACACTCAAACCACACCGAGAGCCACATGGTGCCTTTCACTCCCACAACAGGGGCAGGGCAGGAAGCTGTATGTTGGACATACACAGAAATGCACAGACAACACCGAGCAGTCACTTATCTGGCACCTCCTCTCTAAACACACCCCAGCTGTTTCAGTCAGAAGTGCAGGACTTCTGAATTGACAGGCAGTGAAACCAGGGAAGATTCAAAGTACCAGCCTCACTAAGATATCTATTCAGTTCCTTCTTCATTATAACACTTATTCCCCCCAAGAAAGCTGTACAACAGATTTACCTTGTATCGTTTAATAATATCCATCTCCTTCTGGGCTGTGCAAAACTGCACCACAAGTCCCAGCATTGCAGCATAACTCTGGTTTGGTTCGAGCCCAAGAATGACAGATAGGTACTGATCCACCAGCTCCTGGTTCTTATGAGAAAAAAAGCAAGGCACATTAACACCACAGAACAGAACAGAACAGCTGTAGAATATGGCACACAATGTATACATCACCTCTTTCCACAGCCTGTTCAATTTCTTCACAGCCCCATCCACCGCCTGCTTGTGAGAGCCTCCCAGGACTTCCAAAAGGAGCAAACACTGAACCTCCACCTGCCAAAGGCAACAGCCAAAAAACCTTTGTGCACCTGCTTCTCAGAGAGCTCGTATCAAACAGGACATGCCAAATGTCAATGATTGTCAATGATAAGCTGAATCTGCTTAGGTCTTTAGATCATCTAAGCTCTTCCAACAAGCTGCCTTTGCTTTCATCCTACACCTCTGAGCAGAACCATGCCTAACAGTTTCGGAAACACTGAAAACAGATTATATCTCATCTTAAAATCTGTTCCAACTATATCCCAACGTGTTATGAGCACAGTCACAGGTTTGTGTAAAGGAAGTGAAAGGAAGGCAAAAGCTCCTTGACACTTGTATGACAGAATATCATACAGAGGTATTTCAAGCAAGGCACAAGGACTTCATGCCATGCTGCAGATGCCCCTGAGGCATCAGTAACCATCTCTGCATGCAGAGCAACTGCAAAGGTGCAAGACTGCCCCACTCATGCTTTATACACCTCCTGCTCTCTCCAGGACAAGAAAACAGATCACAAAACACAAATCACCTTCTAGACTCAGATTCTAATTGGGTATTTTCAGTTACATTCAGAACTGTATGCAACATTGCAGCAACTTAAACACATTAGAAATATTTAAGTCCACATCTGCAACAGGATATTTCTGCAAACCTTCAAGAACCTACCAGTTTTTTCCATGTTTCTCCCTGTCTCTTGTCAGGTGTTGGAAAGACTGTGCGTACAAGCAGGCATGTCCAGGAAAGTGCCAGCAGAGCTGCAGATCCACTGCTCTTACTGTTGTACAAACAGGAGAGGGAGATAAATCTACACTTCCCAGGACATAACTTATACCTACTAGACCATTACAGATCCATTTTGCCCAAGTTATTGACAGGCAATTTTAACACACAAAAATGCAGCTAAAGCCTTTGTTTTTAAAGGAAATAATCAGCCCTCAGAAGTTGTTTGTTTCAGCTTTGGTTTGACACTCAAAGCTTCCAAATGGTACAAGAGGCAGCTGAACATCTGACAGGTAATGAAATTCCCTTTCCTAATAATTCTGGAGACTGTTTCTTGAAAGAGTTTGTTCCTCATCTCCCCAGAACTGAAGTTTAACAAAGGCTAAACTGTAACTCAGCCCAAATCCACCAGTGGTTATACCAGGATATTCCCCCTGCTTTCCCAGATGGCATGGAAGACATAAGAGAGGAAGCTTTATCCCTAAAGGCTTTTAACACCTCTACCAAGCAGCATTCTGAACAGGAGGAACCACCAGCAACTCAGAACTGCTCCCACACAAAGCAACTCACCTGGGCACTCCAGCCTTGCCACCGATCCCTGAAGACTGCAGTGAGTGCAGCAGGTTTTTTGCCGTGGCCTCGGGCTGGGATTCTGCGAGCTGCTGCAGGGCCAACTGCAGGGCTCTGCGGGACGCCGCATCCCTGTGACAAACAGCATCATCAACATCCTAAACATGCCACACTGAGCCACGCTGCAGCACACTAAGGGCTCTGCTTTCTCATTGCAGCAGTCAAGCTAAGAACTATTTTATCCTTGCTGCTCTGCTAAGTGGAGAAGTTTCTGGTAGAAGCCTCCATTCCCTTCCTCAAGTGACAGCACTTATGTGAAGGCCTTCCAGCAGACTGTAGAAGAAAATGGGTTCTGAACAACTCCTCTGCAACAGACCACGATTTAATCCCATCTAAAACTGACCAAAAGGCATCTAAAAGACAGCTCAGTCTTGCTTCAGAAGAAGATGGATGTTCATTCTTGCAAACTGAACCACAAGATTAAAGTTCAAATTTCAAAATTAAAGGTGAAACTCAAGGCAAATATTGTAAAACTTTTTAATGTCAATCCTCCCCTGAGAATGTAATTACAAGATTACATTCTTTGGCGTAATTTATATCTCTGTGACACTGCATGCTAACATTTCCAGATGCTCCAGACCAATTTAACTACTAAATACTGACAGATTACATAATGCAGCCTTTCCACATCAATTCACTCACCGGTATCGATGCAGAGTAAGGCAGAAGAGCTTGCAAAGGCCTTTCACTGCACCTTCTGGGAGATCTGTAACAATGCATTTCAAAATACTTCATCAATCACTGCGCTCTTCATCTTTAACACAAACATGATTCACTTCATGACTGAAATCAGTAAACTGCTCACAACTATGAAACTGCTTGCAAGAATCACAACAGAAGTTTTTGCTGGGTTTATATATTTTATGCATATTTTAAGAATAGTGGTAATACTGGAACACATGAAATACGGTCATCTTCAGAAAATGACAGAAATAAATTCAAAAAATTTGCTTCAGCTGTTTTACTAAGACCATCTGTAATCCCCCCACACTCCCCATCTCTCTACATGTATGTATCCAAATATTCCATGAATACTTAAAGAACAAGCTAAGAGCCATGAAAGAAACTCAACTAATACACTAATGAAGAACTAACATACACAATGCCACAACTGATGCCTGGAAAGGCTGACCTGGAACAGAGACCAGACAGAGCAAAAGGGATAAAATCAGTATTTATTGAAAGGATGCACCTTGGGCAGTGCAAGAGCCCAGCTAGGGCAGCACCCAAATCAAATCCAAGATGGATCCTGATCAGGAGTCTATACACTTTTGTAAGTTTTGGTTCATCTACACATTAGGGTCAATTCTCCAACCACAGCCCCAGGCTATGAAGTCTCAAGCCCCTTGGCTTGCCCCCTTTCCCTCGCCATTGTTTATGACTTTTGGGTACCAGTTGTCCTTGATTCCCTAGCTAGAAAGGGATTGTTTTGTCTAACTAACCTGTGAAGAGAACTTACACCTAATAAGAAGTTTCAGAGGTACGCACTAAGCAGCCAAGATTCTGGAAAAATATAAAAGTTAAAACCCAAGGCATCACAACTACTGACTGGAAAAAGCAGATGTGCCAAACCTGGGGTTCTGTACTACCCACAAATCTCATGCCTGGAATTAACCCTGTGATGGAGACTGGCTCCAAACACTGCCAGCCCCAACAAATAACCCTCACACAGCCTTTTGAAACAATCATTCCCCTCCACCCAGGTAAACAGAACAGCGCTCCCAAGCGTTTACCTTTCCCAGAAATGCATTTTCCCAGCTCACTGAGGATCTCTCTCCGTTCCTTCACACTGGCTGTAGTCACTTTCACTGCAAACCGCTTCAGTGTGTCAGAAATCTAAAACGACAAAGCAGAAAACACACCTTTGATATCAATCCACAGAACACAAACCAGGACAAGCAGAACATGTCGCTTGCTGCCATGTGACCTCCTAGTGCCCAAATGTGAGCATCCACCATCTCATCCACCAAGGAAGGGTCACTATGCTTCACACACTGTGAAATTCCTTCCCCAGGGCTGAGGGACAACTGCTCTCCAATTATCTGTGCCCTTGTGCTCTGTAAGAGACACTTACCTCTCTAAAAGTAACACAGAGAAAGAGCTAGGACCCATAACCTGAAGTACAGGACCTCTCAAAGCAAAAAATAGTGACTTCCAGAATTCAAAGGAGCATCTCCTTTTGTGTTATCTCCTGAAGGGGCACTGGAGCTGCAGACAACCCAGGGAGACCTACAGGCCCAGGTATTCTGCATTTACATCGACCAAAGCACAGCTCTGCAGGAAAGACTTTTGAAATTCAGCTTTTAAACTGAGCAACTTTACATCATCTTTCCAAAAGACAGCAAATGAGCATATCTTTAAAAAATCATTGAAAACTGTTCCTTCCCTTTTCAATCTTTTTCAAAGAGGTCCTTGCTTTCAGTGAAGCTTTTTGCTGACACACTGGAATGCTAATCCTGCACAATGCCCTCCTGGCCTTTAAAGTCCATCCACACTTCCCTGAGACTGTGACCATTTCACAGCCACAGGTCCCCTGAAAAACTGTCTGGAAGCAGCGCTGCACCTCTGAACAGTAAGGCTGGGTTGAACTGGGATGAACAGGATGACCAAAAACATCAGACACCAGAACCAAAAGAACCAGCTGCTTCAGCTGCTGCAGGACCTGCTCTCCTCTCAAAGCTTTCAATTACATGAGTTCATAACATGCAAACTCAAACCAAGCTGCACTTACTCATGCTGCTTAATGACGAACAGGGAAGTGTGCAGACATGAAAAACGTGTTAAAACTATCCTGAGTATAGAAATTTAAAATATAAATTATGTATAACACTACAGGCCCAGCATCTCAGTGACTTACACAAGCCGCAAAACCTCGACTACCCACCAAATTTCCAGGGGAAAGCCACTGGGACAGGCTTCACCAGTTTGCCTTTTATTTTTTAGGAGGTTTATATACACATGACACAGGCAGCATACCAGCAACGCTGCTGCAATCAAACGGAGAGGACAAAGGCGGTATTTATACAAGTAAAGCTGATGCTCGGAACGTCACAAGCCGCTCAGGATGAAGCCTGGGCAGCCCAGACACCGGGAGCGGTCACACCGCGGCCGGCCGGGCGCTGCGAACCGGCAACAGCGGCACGCGGCGCCGCAGCCGGGCGGGACACGGCCCGGGCTGGGCCTCGATCGGGCCGGGCCCCGCCGCTCCCCGCTCCGCCCGGTTCCCCGGGGCTCCTTCCCGCGGGCCGGGCACGGGCGCCTCGGCGGGGCCCGCCCCGGCTGCCACGTCCCCCGGCGGCTTCAGGCACCGGGCTGGGCCCCGCAGCCGGGCCGAGGGCGCGGCAGGGTGGGAGCGGGGCGAAGGGCGGCCCCGGCGCAGCCCCCGCCGGTCTCCCCGCCCGGGCCGGAGCCTGCGCGGCCCGTCCCGCTCTCACCTGCGTGTCGGCCGCCATCGCTCCGCCGCGACCCCGGAACCGGTAGCGGCTTCCGGGGCGGGCCCGGCGCCACGGCGATGGGCGCTGCCCGCCTGTCCCGAGAGCCGCGCGGGGAAACGAAACGGAACGGAACGGGACGGGCGCCGGCTGCACCGCCCAGACCTGCCGCGGGCAGGACCTGTGCTCGGCCCGGCCGCGGGGAGCTGCGTGCGGCTCCCAGAACAAGCGCTCCCCTGCAGCACCCGCGGCACCACCGCTCCCCCGCCGTGCCCCGGCCCGAGAAGAACCCTGGAGCGCAGGGCCCCTCGGTTACAGCTTTCCCAAACCCCAGCTGATACGGAGACTACACCATCGATGTAGACACACATGAAGGTGTAAAATAGCTTTTTATTTCTCCCATCGGGCCAATTCTGACAGAGGCACAGGGTAGCTGCTCTTTAGTCAAAGAGACCAAATCCCATGTCCTCGTCAGACTCCTCCGACTCCTCCTTCGCTGCCTCCTTTGCTGGAGCAGCAGCAGGAGCAGCAGCAGGTGCAGCTGCTTCAGCTACCACAGGCATGGCTGCCACAAAAGCTGACGGGTCTGCCAGGAAGGCCTTCACCTGCAAAAGTGAGGAGGAAAAATGTAAATTTGTAAGGAAAAAAACATTTTGCAGGACTGAAATTTTGCAATGATAAAAGAAGACAGCACTTGCAGCTTGCCAGAATCTAAACAAGTCCACTTATCACCAGCAGATAAAACGAACCAAAGACATTTCAGCTATGCTGAGTGTAACAGCCCCAAAGAAGGAACACTAGGTAAATCAACTTTCTCCTGCAGTTTGTACACAACATATGGAACACATGCCCCCAGGTGTGTCCCAGTCCTCTCAAACCAGGGGACATGCTGTGAATGTGCCTGGCTGCATTTCTAACATGCCTCTGTGCAGAGCTCAAAGCCAGCCATTACCTTTTCAGCCAGTGGGAAGGTGTAGTCAGTCTCCACAGCCACGGCCAGGACACGCTTGTACCCGTTGATGATGGAGTGGGGCACAGATGCGATGGTCGGGTACCCAATTTGCAGACAGATGCTGGCAACATTACGAACACCCTGTGAAGAGACAGACTCATGTTCCTGGGTCTGAGAAATAACCTGGACTAGAAATCATAGCAGAGCATAGCCAGATGACAACTTTTTACGCTGCCAATACAAGGGAAAGTGTGCAATGCACACGGGTAACAGCTCCAATGAAATCAATTCATCAAGACTGAAATGTCACTGATCTCTGCTCTCTGGTGACCAGTTACAGGACCTGAGAGAAAGGCATGAAGCTGTATCAGGGGAGTTTTAAGTGGAATAATAAGAAAAGGTTCTTCTCCCAGAGGGTGGTCAGGCATTGAACAGGATCCCCATGGAATGGTCACGGCCCCCAAGGCAGCCAGAGCCCAAGAAGCATTTGGACAATACTCTCAGGCACAGGGTAGGATTGCTGGTGTGTCCTGTGCAGGGCCAGGAGTTGGACTCAATGAACCTCGTGGGGCACTTCCAACTCAGGATATTCCATGATTTTAACTGGCCTTAAATGATTTCTGAAGCAGCTTAAGGTGAAGAATCCTACAGGAAGGTACTCCCTGACACACAGTTCCTGTGTGAAACCAGGGAGAGCTGGCTCTGCAGGACCTCGTGGAAAACTCCCGACAGGACACTTTGTTCTGGGGCAGTGCTGGCCCCCAGAGCAGTGAGGCAGAACACAAGGGACATGGCTGTGGCACTCACCTCCAGAAAGCGCTTGTGCAAGGTCTCCTCGGTGATGTCCAGCACTTCAGGGTTGTAAATGCTGCCATTGTCAAAGACCTGCTGGATCACCAACCCGAAGGAGAACGGGGAGATGTTCAGCATGTTGAGCAGAGTGGCTTCGCTGGCACCCACTTTGTCTCCAGTCTTGATAAGCTGCACATCGCTCTGAGGAAATAGGGAAAGGAATGAATACACACCAACAAAGTTCAGCACATCAAAGCAGTGGAACACAAACACCGACAGTGGAACTGGAGGAGCAAATGAGCACAACCAATACGCTCCACATTCAGCTCCACAAGCACAGAAAGCCCCAGACCATATAAACAAGCCCACACTGGCCAGGAGAAAGGCAGCACCTTTCCTGCATTACCTGCAGGTAGCTCACCTGCACATTCTTCTGACAGAGCCCACCCCCTGGAAATCTGGAGAACTTCAATCTCCCCACACTGCACAATAAAGCCAAGCCAAACACCTTCCTCCAGATCCCAAAGTGCAATAATCACACTGCTCATACAGCATCTTGGCACTAAAGAGAGCTTTGGCCTTCACAGCTCCCTCAGCTGTCACAATCAAGGCCTCCCAGTCAAGGAACAGTTCAAACAACTGCAGCTCACTGACCAGAATTTCAATGGTCCCTCTGGAAATCTTCGTGGTGATGCCCAAGGCCTGGAAAAAGGAGGTCTTCTCGGGTCCAAGGCCCGTGTTCTGAGCTGGCACAGTCACATCACAAGGAGCGATAGCACCGGCACGGGCAGCAGCTGGCACCTGGCACGGGGGAGATGAGAAACTGCAAGAATGCTCACCTCAGACCTTGTGGCATTATCTGCTCTAGGACAGACACCACCCAGGCACACATAACTGGGCAGCTGAACTTAAGCAGTTTGGCTAAGACTGCAGGAGACAATTCCCAACCCTTGAGGACTTCTAAGCAGGTGCCCACCATGAAGACTCAGTTTTATTTTGCATTCCATCTCTAATCATGCAGTGAGGGCTGACTTCCCTTACCTTGTTAGCCAGCAGCATGTCCCGGATCTCAGTCAGATCCTCCTTAGTGAAGACAAAGCCCACATTCCCACGGATATGGGGCAGCAGCCTAAAGGGAACATGACAACCTTCAGTTTTACTCCTTAAACAACCTCCCCTTCTCCAAGGCAGAGGACCCCGAAGTGCCTTGAGGCAGCATTACCCACTTTTCTAGTGCAGGGTTGTTCTCCAGATGACCACGAATGGCTTTGCGCATCATCGTGTTCTTCCCCATCAGCACAACAGCTTTTCCACGCAGGGACATACGGATCTGCTGCATCTGCTTGGATCCCACATTGTCTGCTCCCACAATGAAGCATTTTGGGTAATCATCCAGGAGTTGCTATGGCAAAAGAAGCACTGTAACTATACAAAGAAATTCGGAGCAGTGCACAGAGCAGCATTAAAATCTCAACACATTAAAACATAAAAAAAGTCTGTCAGAAGTCTGAGAATGATGGGCTCCAAGTGAGGCTGGGTGTGGCATAGGCTGCATCTTTCACTCAGCCATCGAGTTACAACCCTGAACAAGTCTGCAAGCGCCACGGCAAATTCTCAGGATGCCTGAGCTGATCTGGACACCTCAAGTCTCTCCCTAGCGCCAGGCGCTCGTTCAGACACCCGTCGCATTTACCCATCTCTCTTAAAAGCCCCCACAGCACGGCCCGCCCGGCTCCCGCTGCCCCGAGTCTGCCCCAGCAGCGCCCCACGCGGGCTCCGAGTCGACACTCACGATGATTTTCATAAAATAGTTGGACTTCCACGTAGCCCTGTCTTCCCTGGGCATCTCGGCGGTGCTCCAAGGATCGCCCGGTGGGTTTAAAGACGAGCTGGGACCTGCCAGGAAGAAGAGCGGCTCAGGTGGGTCCCCACCCTTCCCTCCTCTCCGCCCTGGAGCCCAGCGCTCCCAACTCCACAGCCCGGCCGCGGCCAAGGACCCCAATCCTGGTCCCGGTCCCTTCCCCTTAGCGCGGCCGCCCAGCCCTAGCCCCAGCCCCGGCCCCGGCCCCGGCCGGGCCCCGGAGCCACCGCGCCGCGCCCGCACCTCCACGAGGGCTCCGGGAAAGAAGGGCCGCAGGGCGGGCCCGTCTCCTTTTATACTGCAGCTAACGACCAATCGCAGAACGCCGCGGCGCTGACTCCCCTCAGCCCATTGGCTGCCCTCCGCGTCAATCATCCGCCTCTCTGCGGGAAGCGCGTGACGCCAGCGGAAGGCGCGAATGGCGCAGGGGAGCGCGCGCGGCTGGGCGCACGTCGCCCCCTGGCGGCCGGAGGAGCGCACTGCTCCTCCCTCCCCCCCGCCCTCCCTCAGCCCTGAGGGGAGCCCGCCCGGGCTCCGCTCTCTCACAAGCTCAGGGCCGGGAAACAACCGCGACACAGGCGTGAGTATCATGGTAAAAATTTTATTGGCATAACTGCAAGAATTTTAAATGGAAGAAAAAAAAAAAAAGCGGAGTTAGAAGTTTACAAGGGACGAAAGAATCAAATAATTGTCGACCCAGCGGAGCTTCCCCCAGCCCAGCCCGGGCGTGATGCGAAAGGCCTTCCCCAGGGGCAGCGCCTGGCCGGGGGTGCACACACAGACCCTCCCGGAGCACCCCCAGCCCTCGCCCCACAGCCCAAGAGCGGCTGAGTTACCCTAAAACCGCATCTGCACTGAACGAATTTTGGACACCCACAGCGGCGGCAGCCACCACCAGGTATTATTTGGCAGAGTAGCATCGGTGTGGCATCCTGACATATCAGACACCAGATGAAGGCAGAAGGTGAGTGTGACATCATCTCGATTAAGCACTAAGGCCAGAGGAGCCTCCTCTCAGCACCATGCACCCCACACAGCACCCTGCACCCAGATGTGCCCTAAGTGTCACTGACAAAGCCTCAGCTAGCAGTGAGGTAGGTTAGAGACTCCCCAGACAGGGAAACTGAGGCACAGGATTACACAGTTTGCAGATGCCATACAAAGTGGCAGTGCCAGAAACATGTCACCCCTCTCTAGCACTTGCACACAACAGCTGTGTGTCCCCTCAGTGGCACCAAGTTGACCTTTCCAGCAAGATAAACACAGGCAGCTTAGGAACATCCATTTCAAATCAAATAGACTTACAAGATGAAAAAGCAAATGCTTAAGGACTATTGCCTCAAGAATTTCCCAGAGCTGTGGTCAGCCCCGCTGACACAGCTCCAGTGTTCCCACAGCTCCCTCTGGCTTCATACCCACACACTGAGGTTTGTCTGTCCAGGAAATCAGTGGGACAATGTCAGTGACCTGAGCAGGGCAGCACAGCACCGTGATGAGGTTACATGGGACAGTAACCCATGGCTTTCAGGGCTGGTTTCTGACACAGCTGTCCCTGGACCCCTATACTGCACCTGCCAAGCTGCAAAACACAACTGGATGCCAATGGTGACAGAGCTGCAGCTCTCTGGAGCAGTAATTCCAAACACTGCTCCCAGGGCTGGCACCAGAGAACACCACTGGGAATTTCAGCCCAAGACTTCCCTCTCCATAGCACCCACCAGTTGACCTGAAAGTGCTTTACCAAACAAGAACTAGGCCTCGCAATATCCTCACAAATCCAGGCTAAACTGCCCCCATTATACAGATGGGGAAAATGAGGCACAGTAAGGTTTAGTGGCTGGCCCAAAGCTGTACAGCTAGTCAGGAACAGACTGTCTCCCAGTTTCTTCTCCTCAGTTATCAGACTGTTCTTCCACAGAAAGAAAGGAGCCCCTTCCCCAGTTAACCCTGTTTTGGTTTCAAGCAGCTGGAGAAACCAAGGGCAAAGATCTGAGCTCCTTCCCACACAGCATCATATTAAGACTCACTTTTAACATTCTGGAAGCTGGGCTTTGGGAGAACAGCAGGTGATTTCAAATACAGCAGTTTACAGGTTACAATAAAAACCAAAATTACACTTTTAGGTGACTCAGAGGAGGAAAAAAAGCAAAAACCAACCCAAACCTATTAACAGTTCACCTGCCTGTGCTGGGGAAAAAAAATACAAGTCATGTTCCCTTGCCCATAGATTCCATCCCCTCCCAACCCGCAACAAAAAGGAAATATTGAATGTTAGTTTGGCTTAATAAAGCGTTGAGATTACAGATGCAGTAAGCCAGCACAACTGGCACACTGCCTAGTACAGCACAGCTTGATATAAAAGTTGCTTTCTTAAAATCACTTCAAAACCAATTTCTGTATAAGAGGATTAAAAGTAAATTAGATATGAATTCAAAATCAGTGTAGAAATCTACAGTTCTTATCAAAGACAGGATACAGTATTCACTTTGATAGTAAAACTCCAAGTGTGTCACGCACACCTGACCCCCAGGACTTGTTATACCAGTAACAGTCAATATAAAAGGTTATTGCTGTAGCATCTCTCAGTAGAACATGTTTAACAAGAGCACAGAAAAGGGAAACACCAAGGGGCTGATAGGTCTCATTAGCAAAATGGAAAAAGAAAGGATATAAATTTAGGATTTTTTTTTTCCTGGCTTCTTAAACCCTTCCTTCTCCCCACTCTTGTGACAGATTCAGGCCCTGATAGATGGGAGAGTTTCAGGCCAGATAAACACACTCACGTCACACTTGCTCATGACAGGGATGGATGAAAAAGGCTGCTCTGAGCTCTCTGCACCTGCGTTTAAAGAAGGGGTGATGCCTGTTCCTCTCTCCCAGGAGCAGTAGGTGAGGGGAGCAGATTCCCTGAGCTGGCCTGGGTGCCTGTGGAGCTGCCTGGCACAGCATGTCCCACAGGAGAGCACAACAGTGCTGAGGGATGGCTGGGGCTTATCCCACCTCCTGCTCCAGGATGCTGAGAAAAGGCATTGAGAAGGGGAGTAACAAACTAGGGAAAAAAAGAAAAACACCCCACATAGTAATATCTTGATTCCTCTTAATTAAAAAAGAGTAAGTGGTATTATCTCCTTACAGTGTAATGGAACTGGAGAGACCCTTGCAGGGTCTTGGCTGCCTGTGCTGATGATCTAGTCTCAGCAAGTCACACACACCGTGTAACTCTGTGAACAGAGCCAGAGTGGCACTGAGGTCACAGGGTGGCCTGGCTGTGCTGTCACTCACCCTGCACACACACAGGCAAAAGCCTGAGAAGGAGGTGTCAAAGCAGAGGGCTGTGTTGTCTGCAAGTGTCACCATTTGCTCAGAGAGCTGACAGGCTGAAATGTACTGGCAAAGCCTCCTGCTGCCAGGAGGTGGCTGGGAAAATCTCCCTGTTAGAGCCCTCGAGCTAAGCTTGGCTGTCAGACACACACACCACAATGAGGGATCTCAGCCTCTCTCTTCTGAGACACAGCAAGGGCGTTTCCAGTTTAATGGTCCATCTCATCTCTGGATCTACTGCCTCTCCATAGCAGCACTTCCCACCCCCCACCCCCCTCCTCCCCTGTCTGGTAAGGTTCCTAAATCACAGTAATGTTCAGAGAGACAAAACTGCCAAGGGGGTGGCAGAAAGATGCTTTAGCACCCATCTATGGTGCCTCTAACAGAAGAGCTTGAGGAAGCAGTTCTGGCAGTAGGGCTTGTCGTTCTGCTCTTTGAAGGTTCCTTTGTTGAGCTGCTTGAGGCAGAAGGCACAGACAAAGTGTTCTGGGTGGAATTTCTTGCCCATAGCAGTGATGCAGCGTCCTGTGATGGGCTTCTGGCAGCCGGAGCACAGCGAGCCGCGGCGCTCGTGGTAATGCACCTCACAGTAGGGCTGCCCGTCGTGCTCGAAGAAGCTGCCGTTGACAAACGGGGTGAAACATTCCTGCAGCAGGACAGAGCAAAGGGCACAGGTTGTATGAGAAGCTGGGCTGGTGGGGAGGGGCAGCTCTACAAGCCTCCTCTGCTCTGTAAGCCTCCTCTGCTCTATGGCACAAGCCAGCTGTGCTGTGAGCAGGTGAACTGCTGCCTTTCAGCACTGTCCTGTTATCCAGAGCCAAACTCTGTCCATCATGAAGAGTTTCCAAAAAAAGACTAAAAATGGACAGATACAGACACCAGCTCCTTCATCCAGCTGACTTCACTTCTACAAAGAAAATACTATGGATTAGCTACCAGATGTGTACAGCCAGGAAAAGAGATCATTCCCGCCCTGAGATGGGAAACACTGCAGCACCTTTCCCTGTTTTTTTTGGTTTTTTCCTCACTCTAGCTTCCCCACAAGGGCAAGCAGAATAAAGGACCAGCACAGACTTTCATGCAGCAGAATCCTGATGAGCATGGGACTGGTTCCAGCTGAGAAAATCAGGCACAATTTATCTTTATAAGTGACCTCTCAGAATGGCTGGCAGGTACAACTCTGCAAAGGATTGCCCAGCCTGAAACATTTCCACCAGATACACATGGGTCATTGCAGGGACAAACTGTTCATTCTATAGTTTTAATGATGTTGAATAAATAGAGGAAAGAGGATACACCAGCTATATGCTAATAAGTGTAAGGGAGCTGCTCCCTCCCCCTCTGTGTCAGGCAGCTGAGGACACTTCACTACAGAACTTGCAACCAAAGCACCAACCATCCCCACCAGACTGGGGACATTTCTCTCCTTGTGAAAGTTGAAAACTGAGGCAGCAGAGTAAGGGAAACAGTTGACACTGCCAGATTTACCAAATATATCAGCAGCAAGACCCAGAGGAGACAATTTCCTGAATCCTGGTTTTGCTGTCCTCTTCCCCAGGGAGCACTCTGAGCATCAAACACAGCTGGCTCCCAGCATCTGGACAACAGTCCAGCAACAGCATGCAGAGCCATGGGCAGCTGAACACTTGCAATACCAGGAGAATGCAGTTTGCCTGCAGCAAGTCCAAGACTTTACCAATGCTGACAGTTACTTCAGTAAAGTCTCTTCCCTCAGTCAGCAGGACAGCTGAAAAGTTTGCTCTGCTTTTGCAGAAACAGGAAGAGAATCACATCTTGTGGCCTGGAAGAAGTCCGTGCTGGCCTCACTAATGCAGGTCGTAGGAGGGGGAAAGGAAAACAGAACTGCTTGATAAAGTCTCAATCTCTGCATAAGAAGGCATAGCCTCCCCAGCCCCTGTCAGGCACAGCTTCTGTCTCACTCTGCACAGCATTGCAGGAGCCACAGACAGTCCCAACAGGCTGGTGACTGTCTGCTCTGAGCACCACAACACCAATCAGCAGCTTGTGGTTCTGGCTGCTTGATCTGGTTTCTGCCTTCTCTCCCACTCTAAGAAACAGTGGCTGATTTGGCTCATCTCTTGGGGGTGGTAAGAGTTAATATTTGCAATGCTCTCTGAAAGAGTGCCAAGCATTTAATCTGCAGTATTCCTGTTTATTATGCCTGCTGTATGGAGCCTGCCACTATTTCACTGACTTGCATGTTTGTCTGAACAAGGTCACTTTCATTAGTTTACATTGTCAGAAGCGGGCATGGGAGGCAGATCCTCAAAATCTGATTGCTGAGGCAAGCTTAGCTTATAATTATTTAAAGGTCACAGAAAATATCTCTCTTTATCAGTGAGCTGCTGCAGAAGCCCATAATGGCAGCTGGGAACAGAAAGAGCGAAACAATTCAAAAGTTTACTATAAACAGACAGAGGACAAGAAGGTGTTTGGTTGCTGGCATGTTTTTATGCTGTGGGGCTGACTGCCCTTCACTACCCCACAGACACCTTTTCCCCAGTGTGGGACCAGATGCCTCAGGGTGGAAACAAGAGGGGTCATACAGCAGCAGCAGCAGCAAAGGACCTGTGCTTCTTACCCGACAGACAAAGCACTCAGGGTGCCACAGGGTGTTCAAGGCAGAGATGTAGTTCTCCAGGATAGCCCGGGCACAGCCTCCACACTTGGGAGCAAACATATCAAAGTAGTCTTTGCGGCAATAGGCTTTGCCATCCTTCTCATGAAATCCTGCCAAAGGAGAGGAGAGGCAAAGGGATCAGCTCCCCATCTTCACCTGCGGCAACACAACCCGTGCAGGGTAACCCGTGAGGGTAGGATCATCCTTCCCCCTGCTAACACACACAGCAGCTAGAGCTGTTTCTTGTTCTGTTCCCTTCCCATCCCAGAAGAGGCATATTCTTCCTCCCCAGGGAGAAGCCATGATTACTGGCACCATCCTTCCCCCACAAACAGCTCCCTTGGAACTCCAGTAGCTCCCATGGGATGCCTCAGGCTGTACCCCAGCAGCAGCCCTGCTTTCCTCTTGCAAAAACCAGCAATACCTTCAGGTCCAAAGAAAGCTCCACACTGAGCACAGAAGAAATGTTCAGGGTGCCATGTCCTGTCCAAAGCCGTCACCACTTTCTGTTCAGAAGAAAACACAAAGTGCAGGTCATCTAAATGATGGCTTCAGCTTGGAGATAAGTAAGGAGGACTGGAGAAAGGGGAGAACGCGTGAATATTGGTGCTGACAAGAGCAAGCTTTAAAACAGACTGTCCTTTAGAGAGCAGAGTCAATTCGCCCCTGCCTCTAGCTCATTCAGACTTTCCCACTGCACATTTTTTTTACCCTAAAAGGACCTTAGGCACTGCTTCTTCCCTTACACAGGGCCCCATCCAGTCCTCAGGACCAGCACTGGTGCCTGTTACCACAGGCTACCAACAACAAAAGCTGAGGAATCACTACCAGAATGATGGAGCAATGTGAGGTTCTGAAAGAACATCAGCAAAGATAAGAGGACCAACTACACTCACTAGTGTAAGAATTTGACTGTGCCAAGTTGTTTCCCTTTCAAAGCAAGGGCAACACAAATACAGAAATCCCTGAACAAAATCTTCCACCCAGAATACATGGGTGAAGTGGAATTTTAACATCTAGGCCTGCAGCAACTTGTCAGCACTGTGACTCCCCCGAGGAACTCACATCAAGGATGGGCCCGTTGCAGTAGTAGCAGCGAGGAGAGAAGAGGTTGTGATAGTCCTTCTCGCAGTAGGGCTGCCCGTCCCGCTCAAAGAAGTTCCGAGAGCCGATCTCCTCCTGGCAGTGGGTGCAGACGAAGTGCTCAGGGTGCCAGGTTTTCCCCATGGCTGTAACTACCTGTTGGGAAGACAGATTATGGAGAACAACTCTCTCTCTCCCTCCCTTAGACCACATGACTAGATACCAGCTGGAGGTCAGCAAGAATGACAAGTTCTACTACTCGAGTGAGCCCTGGACTGGGGTAGCATGAAAACTGAATTACCTATCATCTCAGGAGAGGGCAGTCCCTCAGGGGCAGGGTAGAGGTCACTGGAGGAGCTTACAGCGTACCTAGCCAGTGGATAAATAGAGTACTTCAGTTTCTCCAGCATCTCCAGTCTCTCCAGCCTCACGAAAAAGCCCTCCCCGTTACTCCCAGCTGCAGCCCAAGGTTCAGCAATGAGGCAGCACCTTCAACTCACCTGCCCAGCAATAGGCTTCTTGCAGGCTCCACAGACACCTTTGGCAACTGTAGCTACACCCAGTTTATTCAGGTCAGACTGAAGGCTTCCCAGCATGGTATCCAGCTGACTGCCAGGCTTGGAGGCTGTGGATGGAGGGGAGCTGCTCCCAGCTTTTCCCTGCGCCATGAACTGCAGGTAAGAGAAAACAAATACTGTAAGGTGAATGCTGCAATGCTTATCAGATAAATGCCTGCTGCTGCTGCCAGTGACTCCTCTGCAGAGACAGACAGGAGTCAGCTACGCTCTCTGAAGAAGCTGGTGAGAGCTAGGATCAAGTACACATGCAGAGACATGCAGAGAACTGAGATATGTAACAGCAGAGCTGTGAACTGAGGATTTGATTTTCTTTCACTGCACATACAGCAGAAGTCACCAGCACATCCCAGGCACTCAGTACAGTGCTCTCTAAGCCTCTGCCAAAAATCTCCCTTTACCTCATCAGTTCCTGGCCAGCTGACAAAGCAGACGCCATCCAGAGGGCCCCTTCTCCTTGACCTCTCTCCATTCCTTTGCTCTTGCTCTCAGTTGTCTTTCCTCTCTATTAGAGATGCTCTTCTCTCCCTCATCTCCCTTTCAGCTAGAAAATCTCGCTTTGCACCAACTTCTGCACATCTGCTTGTCAAGTCTCTCTGCCTCTCAGGTGGTTCTCACCCCATGCCTGAGCTAAGCTACTGGAAGCAGGAAGGAAGTAACTCCCTCCCAGCTGGCTGCTGTTTACCTACAGAGAGGGCAGGGCATCCCCAGCAGCCAGGCTGCCTGCCACCTGTATTGTAGTTGCAAATGCACCGGTGGGGGGAAGGGGATTTGGATACTTTGTCTCAAAGGCCGTTTCTTAAATTCACACCACCACAGCACACACGCTTGGAAAGGCTTCCCAGAGCAGGGGAGAAATGTTTTACTGAGGTTCCTAACTTATAAACAAAGCATATGTTCTCCTTGGCTACCACAGCCTCCTCTGCAGACAAGCCCCATCAAGGAAATAAAGATTATTTTAGCTGACTTGGCACTTCCACAGCTACTGTTTAAGGACACACAATGAAGTTGGGTTTAGATCACGTTTTCTTTTACCAAGAGAATAAATTAAAACAGACAACATCTATGCCTATGAACAACCCACTAGCCTGCTGCCAGCATAGAAGGAGCAGGGACATGCTGAAGTGCTCCAAGCCTTGGCAGATCCTGCCGTTCCAGCCACAGGAGGAGCTCTATTCCCTGTCCTACAGCTGCTTGTCCTTGCAGTTAACCAGTTTATTCAATGACGAATCCTGGTTTCTGCTCATTTGTATAAACATTCTCATGACATACATGAATTTAGCTGCTTTTACACACACATCCACGCACTTCCCAGCCTTGCCTCACATGCAACATGACTCCCAATGGATCCTAACACACAGTTTTTCCCCTCATCTCCTCCCATAACTTGGAACCTCTCCTAGTCCAGCAGCACAGAGCAGCCTCATAACATCCCAGTGTCCTCAGACTAAAACAAACCCTTCACCACACAACACACATTTTCTGGCAGGTCTCTGGAGACAAAGCCTGTCCAGAGCCCCAGGGTAAAGCCCAGGCTTCCTGCAGGGTGCAGCAGGAAGAAAAGGGCTGCACTGTGTGGGAAGAATCACAGCTTCTCTTGCTCCAGCCAGGGGTTATGGCCACGCAGGGAAGGCACAGATGCCACACACAAGTGATAAATACCATCCAGGAAGAAAGGAGATGAGATGAATTCAACACGTAGCAACAGAGCACCTGACCCTTGTAGTGACCTGGAGGGACCACACACCCCTGCCAGTCACAGCTGACCCCAGAGCAGGCACAAATACCTGTGCACAACTCCATTTCCAACTGGCCCAGCCATCCAGCCCTCTTGACAGCTCACAAATGAGCAGAGGTTTGTTTCCACCTCCTGTACATAACGCATGCTGTTTGTAGGGGACACTCAGCACATCATCCTCATAAACTGATCATGCAAAGGCCCTTCAAATTCCCACCCTCACCCACGAGATTTGCCATCACCCAAGTTCAGAAACCAGCTCTACGAGTAGCAAACCATGCAATACAGGATATTATCCACATTAACAGTGCTGGGAGCTCCAGAAGTGGATCCCAGCACACCCATCAACCAAAAGAACACACACCATGCTGAAGAAACAGAAAGGGGATCCTGCCTTGTCAGGGGCTGTGGGGCCCCAGGGTGCAGGAGCAGCCAACAGACTGGCACTGTGGACCAGGGGAGGAGCAGAGGTCACCTGGAAAGTACAACAGGTCAAGATGCTCACTTGCTCACTGCTTGACAGCTGCCTGTACACTAACACTGCACTGCACATACACGTTAAAACCTGCCACCACCCTGGAGATACAGCCCTTCCCTGGCAGGAGATGCAGAACCCAGGTGTTGGCCATGCCCCCCCAAATCCACTCGTACAGTGGACACCTGCCTAAAAGTGCAAACACAAGAAGGATTGCTGAGCTGCTCCTTCCAGTATGCATGCTCTGCCATTTTTCAGTCCCCCCACTTCAGAGAGATTGTGGCAGGGAGAACTGCAGGCTGTGTTTCAGAGGGAAGTAAGAGTACCTGCTGCACAAAGTGATTGTCAGAACACACAGGACCCACATATCCCAGCAACTTATTGCACAGACCTGTACTGTGCAGTGCTACAGCTGGGATGAGATATTCTCCATGAGTCCTCTCTCCCATCCAGCAGTTCATACCAGCCTTTACCTGAACACTGTATTTACTGAGCTGTCAAATTACAAGCAGTAGTCAGATTGGAAAATACTGCTAAAAACAAAAACCAGAACAGAGAAGCCTGCCTGCATTTCTGGGAAGAAAGCTTCATCTTCAGTCTGACAGCCAACAGAGACAACTGCCTTGGTGCTAGAGGTCCAGGTCTGGGGAGAACAGGAATGTTTGGGATCTTCATTAGGAGGGGTGCCCACAACAGAAACCTCACGATAATCATTATCAGAAGCTTTCCACTGGAAGAGAGGCTGGGGAGCCAAGCTGAAGGAAGAGGAAGAGACTGGACTAGGAGCTGGGGTAGATGACACATGGGAAGGCTGAGGTGGAAGTGAGAGAAGAGGTGCAGGGCCAGAGGCAGGAGAAGGAGCAGCATTAGCAGGGACTATCTTTGCAGCTTCTTTGGAAGGCTGGAGCTGGGAAGAGGCTGGCACAGAGATTGGCCTCCTGGGGAGGAGCGGGGATTCTGGAGGAAAAACCACCTAGAAAGACACAGAGGAAGAAGAAAGGTGAATAAATCCAAAGAGGAACCAACAAGCATTTCCTTTAACAGGAAGCCTGGGTGCTACCACTATGTTTATCTAAGGGGAAAAAGCAGCAAGAAAGAGAAAGAATTAGAAAAGGTGCTGCTCACTGTAGCTTAAGGAAGAGCACCATCTTACTCACCCCCAGAAAGCTCTGCACAGGTGCAGCACTGGACAAAACAAAGCACACCTCTATGTCAGGCTTCCCAGTGCAGTTTTAAAAATAATCTCCACATGGGTATTTGAGATGTGATAACAGCAGACTGCATCAACACATAACATCAGCAGTCCCCTCAGATCCCACTCCAGCTCTTAAACACCCAGAACTAGGACTCTATGCTGCTTTCCCTCTCAGGCCAGACAACGGTGAAGAGAGAGTTAGCTTTCCATTTTGTGTCATTTAGGATGCTCAGAAACTCAATCTGGACCTGCACACAATGCTGCCTGGACAGAGGGACATGCTGGAATTTCCCAGTGCGTGTGACCCTGCTTTCTACCTTCTCTACTTGCTGTTCACCGCTCTGCTCTTCCCCCTGGGGCCTGGCAGTGACAATGACCCCCTCTGTCAGCCAGGCATCCTGGCTTTGCCATTCCTCCTGCTCCTGGGTATCGATTCCCAGTTTGTCCTGAAGCTCCTCAATCAAGCGATCTTGGGACTCAGTCTTGTGGAATATGGCAGGACCTAGTTTACGCCTTGGAGAGAGGTCTCGAGACATTGGATGCACATTCGAAGTCTCTTTTGTCCTCTTGATTAAAGATTTAATCTAAATGACAAAGGCAATAGTATAAGCAGAGAAGAGCAATGTCAGAGCAAGCCCCAAGATGCAGCAGCACAAACTCAAAGACATTAGTGACAATTGTGAGCAGGAAGAGCGATGGCATTTATTCCACAATGCCAAAATTCCTCTTGGCACAGCCCAAAACAGTGACTCAGTGCAAGGAAAAACCCTGTAAGGATAATCACAGCAGCCAAAAATAACTGTCTAGAAAAGGAAGGGAAAGATTAACCAGAGGGAAGCCAAGATAGGAGGTGCAGCACGAGTTCTTCACTGAGCATTACAGAAACCTCAGCATCATAAGGACACACAGCTGCCTCCCTGTGCTTGCCCTTGACAGGCACAAGGCTCTTGGTCAGAGATATCTGGTGCACAGAGTGTACTTCCAGCAAGGAAAGGAACACTAACAGCTTCAGTAATGAGACCTAAAAAGGTAAGCAGAGCAGAGGAGCTGTCACCCCAAGCAGTAGCATGAAACAGACCTTTCAGGTTTTGGAGGTCTCTGTGGACTGAGCCTCACCCCAGCTAGAGAATAAAAGGAAGTCCCTAGAAACTGCCATGTTCTGTGCTGCTGAACCACATGCAGGAGAGACCACAAGATAAAGCCGGGGGCTGTGAAGCCCCGTGACATGCAGCTGTCAGTGACACCGCTCAGAGCTCGTGCTGTTAGTGGGGTGAGACACTCACTGCACACACACACTGTTAATGTGCTGGCACAACCGTCCTGGCTAGGACTTGCCCTACTCCTACATTCACTCAGTGCCTGCCTGGCCTGACGCAGAAATCCTCTCAATCGGTGGTTTGGAGACACATGGCAAATCCCATTCAGCCTTCCCGAAGTTTTCAGGAGATTCTGGAGTGACTGCAGAGCTTCTGAACTGCTCGTTTTCCTGGTCTCCTTTGGCCTTGTTCATGTTAGCATTACCTGCCTTCCTAAGAGTTCTGTCTCTACCCTGCCTCTTCTTGCCCAGATCAGGACAGTGGTGTACCTCAGTTTCACATGGCACTTGAGCCTTTAGCTCCTGTCCTTGCTCCACTACAAAGCCCAACTGGTTTTTAGTGTCTGGGAAGACGTCCCACCGATCAAGGGCAACAACAGAAGGTTCATTAACAGAATCCAAAACATTGTCATTCTTTGCATGCACCTCTGGCACATGTGCAGGCAGCTCCAGGGCCCACAGCTCATCTAAAGCTGTTTCCACACATCTGCCCTGGGAAGAAAGAGCTGAGTTGTTCCTGAGTGCTCCCTGCTGACACAGTTCCTTGGGTATCTGCCCCTTCAAAGTATTTGAAATGGGTACACTTGAGATTTTGGGGTCAGTTCTCTGCTCCTTCTTCTCAGTCTCTTTTGCCACATCATACCCTAAGCACTGTGCCTCCACATCAGCAGATCTACAGAGAAGCTCCGCACTGGAAGCTGGTGCAGCCTGAGAAGTATTTCTGGAAGAGTCAGGCTTTCTGTTCAGCTGAACTATGCTTGCAGAGGCCACCTGCTCCCCACGAGTAGCAAAACCAGAGGAGCTCCGTGGTGGGGGCACAGGGACAGCTTGTGCTAAACGGGGCACAGGTGGAGGGGCAGCAGGATGCCCTGAAAAAGGCAGAACTGCAGTGCCACTGCCTTCCTCAATGCAGGGCTCTGCTGAGGGGACAGATATTGGCACTGTCAAGTTCCCACTGTGACCTGAAGAAGGGTGTTTGGAATGGGATAGCACTGTTAAACTGTGAGGAGTGTTGCTGGAGTCTGCATTTGCTGAACTGGGAACCGGTTCTAGAGAAGAGTCAGAAATCAGAGACATAGTGGAGCTAGTCTGCAAAAAAAGAGATAGAAGGAATAAGGAGAGAAAAAGATAATGACAGAGATAAGGAGAAGGAAAAAAAAGGCACAAAATTAAGCATCGTACGAATCCTTAGTAAGAATATACTTATATGACTTCCAAATCAAAAAGCCACATTGACCCAAATCCTTACTTCCAAGAGTAAGGATAAACAAGAAACCAAGGAGCAGAACCAGTATGAAATTGTACAGATCTTCAAAAGTTCTACAGCCACCGGGATCCTTTTCCTGGGCCCTCCTCCACGGCAGCTCAGTGCTCACCTGCAGCTATGATGGGGACATGGCATGGCCTCTGCCACTGCTGGGAAGCCAGCTCCAAACTCAGGAGTGTCTCGACTGTGAATAAAGGTCACGTTAACTTTACTCACAGTCAGACATGTAAATTTTATATTCCAAAGCTGCAAAAAATTCAATCAATGAATAGAACAAAGCATGACATTTTCTTCTTGATACACTAATAAAATGCTCCAGTTGGCTGAGTTCATGGCAGTGAAAACAAAGCTTTAGGGCATCCACAGCAAGAGCACATGACATGGGCTTTGTTCTATTCACATCACTAATCTCACCTTGGAAGTGACACACACTGAATCTATACAAGCCTGTCAGTCATTCCATGCCTTTGTGAGCATTGCTTAGGTGGCAGATTAGCCTCTTCCCCTTAGGCCAAAGTCTTCACATTGACATTGTAATAAAATCAGTACTAATTTTGATCCAAAAAACATTCCAGAAAGAGCAACTAATACAGAGATTTTGGTTTTTCTTGACTTACAAGATCTTTTGAAAACAAAGGTTATTGGCCCTTCTTTCCCCACTTCCAATGGTTCCTGACTAAAATCTAGGAGACGAAGTGGTACTACTCCTTTTTCTTAGAAAGGGAGACTTAGAACAGCGACTTGGACAAGCTCACACAGCATGTCAACTTAAGACCAAGACTGCGCCTTCTCAATTTTAAAAATGTATCCACAAAGGATTTCCAAATCCAAGGGCTATCAAGACCTGCTCTGACTCTTAGTCATATTTTCCAGAGAAGCCTAAAGAGGTCAGATGCCTATGTTCTGAGGTGGAGGGGCACAGAACGTCCTAAGCCCCACGTACGCTACCTCACTCTCCACTTACCTTTCTGAGATACTTATGAAAAAAATGATAGAATTAACTAGAGCATGCACAAAACCTGTCAGTAAATGGAAGAATAAATAACCTTCAGCTGACCTGAGCTCCTGCCATGCTGAGGGGCCAGGAGCTGGCGCACACACACACACTTGCAAAGCCACACCAGTAGTGCTAGAAGGAGACTGTTCTCAGAAAGGAAAGAGCAATAAGAGACCAAATTTCATTACAGATTGCTCTTCCTCTTGAGCAGCACAACAAGGCTACTGTGGCCACAGTCACAGCTGAGAGGAAAATGACTAGCAAGTATATTAAAATGAGGGAATTTCTCAATAATGCCCTCTCCCCATATTTTGCCTAAGCTGAGTATACCTGTGAAAGTAACCTGGTTTGATGCTGTGCTTCACACTTGGTTTCCAGACTACCTACAATGAAGTCATCATTTTCAAGGCAAGAGTAACATTTTGCTCAAACGTCAGTATTTTCAACATACCAAAATCATACTAATTCCAAAATAAGAGCAATGGGTGAGCACTCAGCAGTAATAGAACAGTTAACTACAAGCATCCAGCTATGCAGTAAGCAGGCATCACATTACACAGAAATGGCAGAGGGTAAAAAAACAAGTGCATTAAGTAATCTCAGTGCTTGATGACCGATGAACCAGATAACTAGAATCAAATGGATTCTGTAAGCAAAAAGAAAGGGCTACAAATTAGGGTGAGCAAAATACGATACAAGGGTAATGTATCATCACCTTTTACTCTGGGGTACAAGGCAAATCAAGCACCAGTGCCCTCCACTCTTCCCACCCCCATTCACTGCAAATTCTACCAACTCCAACTAATTATGTGCCATATTTGGGTTTTTCATCCTATTTCCTGCAATCACACACAGGTCTGATACTCAAACAGAAGCCTTTCACTTTCTACCTTCGCAAGGACTCCCCTTGTTTCCCTCATACTCTCACACTGGTACAGACTAGAATACATTTTTACAGCCAAGTTAATACCCCCAGGTGGCACAAACAGAAGAGGTATAACCAAACAAAAAGGACTGAAGGGAAAATGAAGCAACCTGGAGAACAGGAAACAAGGAGAGTAACTTAAAAACAGTCAATGATATTATTAACAAAAGGGAAGTGATCACAGAAGCCACATTCCTTGTGCTCCAAGAAGAACATTTAGGGAGAGATGAATGAGCTCAATGCACCACAAAAATATCAATGCTGTGCTTAATAAAGTCCAAATCTTCAAATCTTGCTGCCTTTCAATTTGGTCTCTGAGGTCAAGTGAAAACTAAGCTAGGAATGCAGGTGGTGTATTAGTCACAGCAGATCATCTCTGTCATGCAGGTTTCACTGGAGATTCTAAAGCTTCTCAAGAGTGCAAAGTACTGAAACACCCACACTTTAAAATGTCTCTCCCTGTATCTTGCCAAAGAAACCTGTGCTGGGCAAGGTCATTCTCAGTTGCCAAGAGCTCACCTGGGAGCAAAGGCTGGAACCACACCCTGAGCTTGTTTCCTGATAAAAGCTGCAGGGGCACAAGGCCAGAGTGCTCAGCTCCCACAGCACAGGGAAGGAGCAGGGCGAGGAGTGCCAGAAGTACAAGTGGGAGCTCCCTCCAGCTTCACAACACTGCAGTGTTTCAACCAGGCTGAACAGAGCTTGTGGCTGTCCTGCACTATACCCTAACACCTCAGAAGGAGAAAAAAGGCCACACTAAGGTGTCAACAGCTGCAATTGACTAACACACACTAAAGTCTTGAGAAAACACTGAGGAACTCCCAGATTCTCAACAATTTATGTGCATGTGCCAGAAATGGCAGACAAATCCATTCCAGCAAGCCCAAGGCAAGTGAAGCTTCTGAGAACACGTGTGCTCACTGCAGGGTTCTGAACATTTGTCACAAATCTGGGTATTGTACAGACCTCCATGGGACCCACCAGGCACAGAAAGAACAGCAAACAGTAAAGCTGTCAGTGCATGTCCAGTACCTCTCCTCACAAAACACTGCTCAGCTCTGGGCACCGCACCTAATGTCAGTTAGGAGGGGATGGAGTTCAGCACAGACAAGAAATCTCAAGCATCCAGCAGAATCTTCCATAGAGGGATAAAACAGAGAATTAGGAACTGATTTAGAATTAGAAAGCAGACATGTATGTAAAAAAGGCAAACCTAACAAAGAGATTAAGCAGTGTATTTGCTTTCTCCATCTCTCTCAGAACAAAACCAAGTCAATAGTTCAGTAAGATTATAAGCAAAGCAGCTGAAAGTAAGAAAATATTATTCATTTTGCTATGACTATGGCTAAATGAAATCTCATGAAAACAAACTCTACAGTTCATCATCTAGTGCAGGAATGGTAACACACCCATGAGTAAAAAAAAATTATTCAAGTACATATGCTGACACTGAACAGTATTTGCTGTCCTTTGCCCCCACAAGAAGCTCAAGCTTAAATCCCATATTGAGGTAAGAGATTTTGCTTTAAGATAAAACCTTTGAAATCTCCTTCTGTCTGATGTAAAGGCTTCAGTGCTCACACCACATGCCTGGAATATAATTTCTCCTTGGGGAAAGCAGATCAAGGTAAAAACACACTCCAGGAGAGGAGAGTCATCCCACAGAACAGAAGGGCCTGGTCTCGGTCAGTAAGCAGAGTGGTGTCCCATGCCTCTCTCCTTCTCATTAAGTTGTAGCACAGCAAAATAATTCACTCTGTAGTGAGCAGTAACAAAGCTCATTATGTATGGCAAGAGACAAACAGCAGAACTGAGGGAAAACAGATCCCAGAACTGCTTTACCCTGCCAGCGATGAGAATTGATAGCAGTCAAGGACACCCACAGCACTACTCAGAATACACCACAGGAAGTTTATCAGAGCAAATGTGAGAGGTAAAGGAGGCATTCTGGAGACCAACCAAGGTCAGCAAACACGGTTAACAGGCAAGAGAGACTGGGGTGGGCAGGGTCAAGATAAAGCATTGAGCTGCCATGACAGGGTACCTTAAAGTCAGAGAGAGATGCCATCAGCTCATCCAATTCTCGAGTAGCTGAAGAAGCAGAAATTCGGGTCTGCTGCTGACTGGTGACACGTTGGGGGCTGCTCACCTCACCCTGGCTCACAGTGATTGCAGGCCTGGCCAGGGGGGAAAAAATAAAATAAAATTTTAAAAAGAATTTATTTAAACCTGGGAGGGCACTCCTAGACTGGAAGTCTCACTGCTCCCCCAAGGAAGCAGAGCATGAGGAGTTTCATCAGCACAGCCCAACCTGGCCCAGCTTCCCCAACACATGCAGACCCTGCCTCGTGCGCACGCACATCCCATCCAGTAAGAAACAGATGATGCCTGAACATTCATTTTGTCAGACAGAAGATTAAAAAGCACCAGCATCTTCATGCTGACCAGCATGCTTCATGCCTGGCTTCTGACCCTTTAGACAAAGCCCATCTTCCATCCGTCACTCTCGTGTGCAGCAGCTGCCCCTACACTAGAGTCACCATTCCCCCAGGAGCCCATCCCACCCCACCCCAGCCTGCAACCACCAAACCATTACTCACACTGGACTTGGCACAGAGCTCTCCAGCTCATCCAGCAAGCTCTCCACACTGGGACGCACATCTTCGATCCCACGGGCACCATTTCGCTTTGGCTTTTCTTTGGTTGGGGGGGCAGCCTTCCCTCCCCCTGAGCTGCTGCTCTCTGGGACAACATAGTGAGGGCCAGCCACGCTGGGCAGTGATGGGCTTCTGCCAGCCTCATCTGAAGAACGGGGAGCAGAAAAGAGCCATTCAGAGCCCCATTCCACACACACACATGCTCATAGCAGACAAGTACAAAACACTGTCCAGACATCTCGTGGAACATCCATCTTCGAGGATTTGAAAAACTTAACAGTGCAAGGGCCTGAGCAATCTAAACTAACTTCAAAACTTTAGTGAGAGACAGTTTTGAAGTGGGCCTTGCTTTGAGCAGGGTGCTGCAGCTCAGACCTCAAGAGATCCCACCCTTACTAAATGAATCTTTGATTAAGGGCTAGAGGGGCCTCCCTCACTAAGGATGTTGGAAAGAAAACGCAAGCTATTATTCTGAGAATAAAATTATCCACTCATTCTAAATATCTTCCTATTGCTTACCTGCTGTGAAGCCACTGGCAGGAGTATGTTGAACAGCATTCAGTTCCAGAAGGAGTCTGTCCAGTTCAGAGAGGTTGCTGCCCAGAGAAGAGCTGGTCATTGTAGGAGATGGTTCTGCAGACTTCTGCTTGTTTGGGAAACTGAAGATAAAAGGGAAATGTGAAATTCTGCATCAAGATAAGCAGAAGGATGGAGGGAAACTCATTAGGTTTTCAAAGTTTTACACATGTGCTGTGGTCTTTTCAGGCTGATGCTTTTAGCTCTGAGGGTAAAGATGTGCTTTGTGACACGACTAAATACAGCCACTGCTATTTTTGTAAATTACAAAAATAGCACTGATGGACAGGGACTCTGATTTTAGGACTATGGGCTGCCCAGCCCTGTAGGAAAGAGTTAACTGTCTGTAGATCCAAAATGCACAGAACAGCAGCAGAACCATTAGCTCACATATGGGAAAATGACTTGTTTCTGCTGACACCACACCAAGCAGCTCCTCCCTGAGTGAGGGAATGCAGGGCTAGCACACACGGGAGAGAGAGGCAAAGCACAAACCCCAGCTTAGTAGCAGAAAGTGAGAAGCAGTAGGGTATGCCATAACCTCTTGCAACAATTGAGGTCTCCCCAAGTCCTCACACCTTTAATTTGGGGAATTCTAACCAATTTATAAGAAAGTAACTTGTTATTATTTTCTACTGTGTTAAATACACATGCACGTATAGAGCAGTGGTTGTAATTACTGCTAGTCTTATATGGGCAATATAATTTACCACACAGAATTGCAAACTGTTCCAAATCAGAACTTCATATCAATGCAATGATTTTTATTGCAGTTACACTGCAGTAACAGTCTTTCCATTGTCACTGGCAGGAACGTTTTTTCTCCTGGTTTTACAAATGAAGAAATAACTTTTAATTTTCTAGAGATTCTTATTTTATCAAAAAGATAGTTTCCAAATCCAAAATGAGAATTTCTGCCTTGTGCACAGGACCCCATTATGCTCAAAAAGTTAATATCTAGCAGGTTAAGGACTCTGATATCTGTAACACCAGCAACAATTATGAATTCCATAAGGTAAGTTATCTTCAGGTTGAAAAACAAAATCTAGAACTGCAATCTGAGGAGAACATATTCACACCAAACCAACACACCAGCCACAATTCACACCAGTACCAAGCCATGTCAGACCCTTGTTCAAGAGGACTTATGGCTCTAATTACCTTCATTTCATACTAATTGCATGAAGTAATCTGAAAAAATTCCAATTACTGTATCCATTGGGCCATCTCTGGCTAGGCTGCCCAGAGAGCACCTGAGCTCTACCCAGAATTAGTTCTGGTTGGAAACAGCTTCCTGCTCAGCAGAAAGAACTGGAATGGTTAGATTATGACTCCAAAGGAACACCAGTCTCCAAAGTGTAAAAAAAGGTGCCTAGAATGAGTTTGACTGCCTCTGCATCACTCATCCCTATGCCAGCAGAAAGATCTGTCCTACTGTCAGGCTGCTCCTCCAACCTCCACCAGTGTGAGAGCAGCTGCCTGTGCAAGTGTAAACTTGTTATCTATCGATCGCCTACTGAGGTGGAAGTTTTAAGAAGTCTGAATTCACCTGAAAACTCAAGTTTCTGCACATCCCTCCAGGCCACAAGTACTGTGCTCCCAGAGAAAAATAACCCAAAGGCCATCCACCTCCTGAAGAACTTCTGTGCTGTTTAACAGGGGGGTGGATTTGTCACTTGTGTCTGGATCATATCCTTCACAACACAATCCAGATCCTGCTGTGTCTGATGGATCCTTAACCTCCTGCAGCTGAGCAAGCCAAAGGGCCAGGTCAAAGTTTGAAGTGACTATGGAAGTTACAGTGGCATGTTAGAAAAGACGCAATCAAAACTGACACAAAGCAATGTAACACACATGGGGAGCAGTGTTTGTTTCCACTTATAGAAGGCAACTTGACCCTCAGCAGGCTCAAGCTGTGAGTCAGGCTTGTCTCTTGGAAAGGACAGGATACCTGTAGACGTGTTCCTCTTCACTGGCACGGGGAGTAGGAGAGCTGAGCCCGTCTCTAGGAACAGAGGCACTGGAGCTTTTTGTACTAGAGCTGTATATAGGAGACTGGGACTGAGGCTGTGGAAACAAGGTTTGCATTGGAAACCGAGAATACAAAACAAATATGTACACTACTGCATTGCAAACCCATGCATTGACAGAGCAGAACAACAAAAAAAAAAAAAAATCTGCTCTTTAGTCAAGCCAGTCTCTATCAGGTGAGCTACACCAGAAACAACAGTTTTCCCCTTATTTCAGGCCTGCCTGTGAGTCACAGCTCTGTGCTGGAAACCCCCAGCCTGCCTTCCACAGGCTCAAGACAGATGACTAACACTAATCTCATCACACCACCATTTTGTCAGCACAATGACGATGGCTTTCAAATTCTTTTCTGCCATTTGTTCCAATCAGTTAGTTCTAATAAAAACTCCCACCTCCCCCCATTTCCCTATTTTGTTCATAGCCGAATTCATTCTCGCTTCTCCCTACTCCCTCCTCCTTTCCCGAGGAACCCTGCACCCAGAAAAGAAGCACCCTCCCAGCCCCACACACCCACTGACCTGCTGGTGGCCGTATCTGGGTGTGTTGGGTTGCCACTGCTCTGCAGGGTCGATCACGGTGCCATTGAGGGCCTCGTTGGACGGTGGCGGGGGCACCGGGGGTGGCACAGCAATCTCCTGGTACGTGTGGTTTCCAGTCGGGTAGGAGTAAGGAGTTTCCTCCGTGAGGAATACTGGTCTTTTGGAGATATGTGAGGTGGTGGATTCTAGGTCTGCCAGTAAGGCGTCTGCAGGAAAGCAAAAAAAAAAAAAAAAACAAAATGGTAAAAGCCTGGACTACAGCTTTGTCTCATTCTTCTCATTCAACTTATCTGTATCAGAAGTTTTTTTTGGGAGGACTTTTCATGTAGGGTAATCAACCTAATGCCCTGAAAAGTACCACTGCTGCTCAGGAATGAACGAGTTAACAAAACTACTACAAAGAAAACACCAAGATGTAACAAAGCAGTCAGAAAAGCTGTGTCAGTCTCCGATTTTTGCCTTAACTGGAAAAATACCCAACAGCAGAAACCCATAGTCTCACTGCACCCTGCAGAAGTGTAATCTAGGCAAGCCTGCCCAGAGATCTACTCCAACAGGATATTGACACAGACTAATTACAGGCCCCACATCATCACAGAGTCATTTACTGTGGCCGCAGGCACCGCTTTCTGCAGGAAACAGATCTCAGGAGGTGTTTTCTCCAGAAGTCCAAGGTAGTGGAAGAGGCATAAAACGTTCAGATCAGTCCATCAGTGCAGCAGGAGGATGTATTTCAGTGCTAATGAAAATCCCTCTCAGTACATCATACAAATAGTTAACAACAAGTTTCCAGAGGCTACCAGGTAAACGCCATTTCTTCTGGAAACAATTCTTAACTAGATGGGTGGAGACTGCTCACAAATTCCTCAGGAGAAGGAAAACTTCCACCAGCTAGATACACTGTCACTCATGCCAGGCAGAGGACCCACATCACACAGTTCACAGCTCTCAAAAATCTCACAGTCCTATCAGAGATTAGGCATAAAAAGGCACTTCCAGCTTTCTGGATTTCTCCCTGCAAATATATCCTCTGCCCATTCCCAACCCTGCACTCCTCTGGGGTGAATCAAAGGCAAATCCTGACCAGTTCGATCTCCCAGCTGCGCACCCACCCTGCAGAGCCCATTGCAGTCCCTGCAGGGGGAACTCCAGTGATGCCTGCAGGTCTGTGCTGTGCTCACTTTCCAAAGAAAGCCTCCCTGGCCTCGTGCCCAGCTTTCCACCGGGGCAGCAGCACCAGTGAACACCTCTGCAAGGCTGCCAGAGAGGGGTCAGTTCACTGGAGACATCGGCACTCTCCATGTAACAGAGCCAGGACACACCTGGCAGGTGCCTCTGGAGATGTGAACTTCAGCCAGGAAACAGAAATTCACCTTCAGCAGAATTAGGAGGGGACACTCTGTGAATCCCCCTGGATCTCCCTTCCCCCTGCACTGCCCTCAGGGGCTCTGCAGGCCCCTTCTCCCGCACGCTGCAGGTACTTGATGCTCAGGTTTGGGGCACAGGGGCTCACCCTGCAGTGTCCCCCACTGGGTCACAAGGAGCTGGAGCTGTCTGGTGGCACCAGAATAGCAACCGAGCAACTGCTTGCACTAATGGCTGCCCACAGCTCCCCAGGCAGCACCTGCCAACCCTGAGCCACTTCCTGAGCACAGCACTCCACAGAGCCAATGCACTTAGCAAGCCTTCAAGAAAATATATTAGGACAGTATTACTGTGTTACAAGATGAGGAAGGTGCCACTTTTATATTCAATCTTTCCAAAAACCAAAGCATCACAAAAGAAAAAATAAGCAGTCCTGCATTCAGAGAGCAGAATTCAGCCATTAGCAAATTAAATACTGTGTTTAATTATTTCTATATATCTTTCATTTAGTTAAAGAGATGCTCCAAGTTACAGGATCTATCTTCCTAAAGGGACCAAAATATCCCAGAAGCAGATTCTCTGAAGAGAGACAAGTATTCTGCAGCTGGGGAAAAATTAACTGAATCTTCTTTTCAAGCAAAAGAACAGCTGGTGGATTCCAGAGTAGAAGGCACATACCTCCAGGGAACTGCCGATGAACCGAAATTCCTACAGACAGGCAGGTCCTGTGACTGGAGGTTTCACGCACACAACCCAGAGAAGGGCTTGCCGAGAAGGAGTGGTTTTTGCTTCTCCCCTCCAATGACAAAGGCAAATCAAACTCCACCAGGAAGTGAAAATCCCGTGAGGGTGTTGGGCTCCTACGGCCCTGCAGAGGGGATGAAAACCATTTTTCCACCCTCCACCTCCAGCCCTGCGTGCGGGACCGGCAGCTGTAACCATGTCCTCACAGAAACTGCCCTGCTCGGCTCCTCTCTGTGCTGATGATCCATGGGACGGACACCCACGGGCTTTTGCTGATGACAGACTGGCGCTCCTGGTCTACTTTTACAGGGCTGCGGAAGAAGGGAGGTCTGGAAATACCAGGAGCACTGAGCCCCATGGCTGTGAAGGAGTTAAGATTAATGATTAACCTCTCCCATACCCTCCCCCTTCCTGATTTGAGCAAACAAGGCAGAGCCGAGGAACGGAAAGCTGAGGGAGGAGAAAAGGAGGAGAGGAGTCACTCGGTTACTCAAACTAAACTCTAACTTTACAACTGATACCGAAGAAGGTGCACGAAGGCACCACCTCGAGCCGGCGGGACAGAAAGGCGCTCACAGCCCGGTTTCCCGATGCGAAAGGACTTCTTGCGCTTGCTCGCCCCCAAGTCCTGCAATCCCCTGTCCTCCCTTGCTGCGCCCCCGCCGCTCCAAGCTCACAGCCACCACAGAGCGAAGGTTTCCCCATTCGCGTCCCTCCCCGCTGCTGCTCCCGGATCCACCCATCAGCAACCACAGCTCCCTGAAACTCCGCTGAAATGGGAAATTGCGCCCGGTTAAAGGGCCCAGCAACATCAGCACGTCCCCGGCGAGGGCAGGGTGTGAGTGGCAGTGGCACCGTCCCACCCCACGGACATCACCAAGCGACTCCCAGTCCACAGGCACGGGCTGCAGGTCCCTCCCTTGGAGGTCAGCCCAAGGAGTTCTACAGTCCAGAGCGTGACTTCAGGCTATTATTCAAAACCCAACCAAAAATTAACCAAAGGGATTAACATTTTGTTTTCCATGAAGCAGTTCATCCCACGAGGTCCCAATGCAACGTGCATTCATTTAGGACTTGTGCAGCTACCAGAAGACAATGTGAGATAAGAGATGAAGGGAAAGAAGGGAGATTTATTAATGGAAAAAGCTGCATCACTCTCTCTTTTGCAAAAGGGACCAGCATCTGTAACCCGATGAACTGTGACAGGGATGCTGTACATTGTGCAGTGCTGCACCTCTTGTCACAGCACAGAGTTCACTAGAGTGGCCGCTCCCTAAATGGGATATTATATGCTTAAAGTCTCGATCTATTTACTGGCTAATGAAGTGTTCCTGCCCAAGGTGACTCCTGAGGGACAGCGCTGCAGGACGTGTGAATCAGCCGGTTAATCCCACAGCCCGTGGGAAGCAGCTGACGGGGCCACCGCCAGGCAGTGCCCACGGCACGATCCATCAGAGGGCACCACCACCACCACCGCACAGGCACAGAGCGAAGGAACCCACGGCAGTGCCCAGCTCGGCAGAGCCTCCACAGAGCCGGGAACCTGTCCGTGTTTGAGCACAGAAAGCTCGGCGGTGCCACGTGTGCTGCCCCGCCCCACGCAGCCACCGCCCCGTGCTCCGGAAACAGCCACACACACTGAGCTCACCACAGCCTCACCGCTGCCACAAATACTCTCTGGAGCACCACAGACACAGCTCCAGGAGGCAGCACCTCCCAAGGATGAGGATCCTAGATTTAGTTATCCCTGGAGAATAGATTTAACCATTTTGTAGCAGTAAAGTAAACCACAGTTATGACAGAACTTCAAACTATTGCTCCTCCCCCGATCACCCCCATCTCCACTCTTACTACAAGAAGCCACAAGAAACACAACCCACAGACAAAACGTCAACTCACAGACATGTGCATGGAGCAGAATCACTCCGGTTTCCAGAGACCTGGTAGGGTTCAGCTGTGCATGGGCTGTCCACGTAGAAACCTGTGCTTTCCACTCCATTAGCAGGATGCTGCCCCGGAGGGTGCAAAAGGGATCACTGCCAAAACACCACTGTAAACAACCTGGACACTCCTACTTACCACAGAGCAGTCACACAGCCAATAAAACCCCGCCTCACTGAGCACCTCAGCAGGTGCACAGCTGGCCAACCACCTGGTAAAGCTGTGTGAAAACATGAAACAGAAGGACAGGGTCTTCCTCCCCTGCACTGGGCAGCCCAAAAATTACACACTCGGCTGAAATCGCATTTAGGCCGGAGAGCTACTCAAACCACATCCTCCCCAGTATGGGAGGACATTGCTGTTGACATTCAGATGGGTTTTCTACACAGATTCTCCTGTGGAGGAGAGGCGGTTTGATAGCACATTTGACACCTCTATCACTACAAAGCATTCCAAGACACTTGGAGGTCCAGGGACATTAGTTTGCTCTTCTATCCCTTTGCTCTGTTTTACCAAAGAGCATTACTAACTATGGGGTCCTTGGGATTCTGGTCTACAAGTCCTCCACACCACTCTGCACTTTAGTTAGATATGTACAAGTGGCCCTTTAATACCAACTGCATTTCTTCAAGGTAATTCCCAGGAAAAGCCAAAGCTCTGCTGGTCATTTCAACAGCTCAAGCTAAGAACTATCACACTGATGCCCAAACCACTCAGAAAATATCCCTTCTACACCAAAGCAGTAAGATGGAAGAGCAGGACAAGTCCTTAGGCTAAGCCCCACGTCCCAGTTCAAGCTGCACCGAAAAGAACAAGTTCTATGGTGCACATTCCTGTGCTATCTCCCCAGCCCACAGCTCGTGGGCCGAGAACAGCTCCGGCATTCCAGGGGCTCCAAGGCAGCTCCTCCAGCACCGCTGCGTGTCAGCACTCGCTGCCTGCAGAGGCAGCATCCTGCAGCAGCATCGGCCTCTGTGCAGCCAGGGGCACATTCTTCAGCTTCCCACAGCCCGGCTCTGCCTGACACAGAGCAGCAACACCAGCCTGAGGATCACTGCACTGCTCTACAGTCTGCACCAGCAACACCAGCCTGAGGATCACTGCACTGCTCTACAGTCTGCACCAGTAACACCAGCGCCCCTCTGTACTGACGCACACACCGACACCCCTTTCTAGGAACCTGAGCCGCACTCAGCCCCTTAAATAGGTAGAGTGAAGTTACTAAAAAGAAAAGCATATATTTATATATATTTAGATGTATCTTCCCATGCATATCAAAGCATACCCTGTTCACTTCCTGTGCATCGCAAAAATGCTTTTGGATTAAGGTGACACAGTGAAGCAGAACACATCATGGACTGAAAAAATCTACATAACAAGGCACAGACAAATTCACACTTGCCCACTAACATCAAGCAGCTATTCAATGCTAATTTTTCCTCATACAGTAAATAATTTTCCACAATTCATAAGCAGTTTAGAATTTATGTTTTTTTTAAATGAGGCAATTTAGAGAAATCTAAATTTGCTTTCCTCTGGAGAAAGGATTTCCATATGCAGTTCATCTCTCTCAACAACTGAGGATTATTAAGCCATGCTGACACAGCAAATCACAGCATTATCAGAATAGTGAGTAGATCAAAAGGATGGTGGTCAATTTTCCTCCACATCTCATTTACTGCTGGGGAGGAAATGGAAGCATAACTGAAGCAATGCCTCAGACATCAGCCTTTCATTTTCAACAGCTGAAAGCCACATCTGCACATGTATCAAACCACAGGCTGCCTGTAGCTCTGCTTCTTGCATGGACATCTGGAAAGTGAGTAGTACTGGGGACAAGATTCCTCACCCAGCCAGCACAGAGAGCAAATGCATTCAGCCACAGTCAGTCCCATCTCCCCCAGCATCTCCGGTGCCACATGTCCCTGACAGCCCAGACAGCACACTGAGGAATCAGGAGGAGATGCTGCAGCTCTGCTGCAGCTGCACAGAACAGGTATCTGCAGATACCTGCAGACCCCTCCTGGCAGAATCACACACCATTCTCCAGCTCTTTTTTCTTAATACTTGAAATATGCTGAATTCAAATCCTTCATTTTTGCTGTCCCCTAAGAGAATGAGTGGAAGAGAATTGCATCTCCAGAACTGAAGCTTGAGCTTTCAGCCTCATCTGAGCCACTTCTTTGCAAAATCCCTGAATGCAAACTTTAAAAATCTCATTAGGTTCAAATAAGTCTCCCCCCCACCCTCCAGGAGTAAGTGCAGCTCCAGCTCACGTAGAGGGAGACAGCTCAAGGCAGTAACCCAATCCCTGGCACGACAGTTTTACGTTGTGAGTAACTGCACAGGAATGGGGAGCCTGGGTATATTTATCCTATTAAATAGCCTTTCGAAAGAAATATTTGCAGTGCTGTACAAGACCTGCATCAAGACTTGCTGGAGCCTTGCTAGGATTCTCACTGCCCTGGAGTTTGACTGCAGAAGGTGTGGGGAGCCCCAGACTGATGGCAGGAATTCCCATATTGATTTTTCTCAGCAAAATGGAAGAGCCTTTTCAGAAAGAGGAAAATCATGAGCAGGTAAAGATAGGCATTGACTTCCAGGTAAAAGACATTTATTAACAAGTTCTTAAGGCATTATATTCTAATCAATGCTTTTAAATGCAAAAAGATGAGAGACTACAAAACCAATAAAATACAAAGACTTCATTCAAAATGAGACCTTAAAAATTCCAAATGCAATTAGAATCTCTTAAAATCTTCAAATTCTCCAGTTCACACATATAGAAAGTATGTAAAATAGCTTGGCTTACTGTGTAAAACATTTTGAGGAAATGGCATTTATAAGTTTTCCAAAATTTAACCAATATGTCAAGAAGGTGGTTAGAACACAGGACACATAAGAGCTCTCAGCTTTCTCATGAAGCAGGGGCAGATTGTTATTCAAGATACACAAAAATTCAAGGTACAAAAGATAAGTCGTTTTCCAGACCTAACAACTGCTGGAGTACAGAGCAGCCACTGGGATTTTTACTTCACATTGCCCAGACCTGCCTAGAGAAAGATCAGATTGCATGGTCAGCAAAATCATTCAGCTCTTTCTTTAAAGCCTTGTGCTTTCTCACTATCAAGTTATTGGTGCAAGTCATGCCTTGCGTCACTGCTTAACAAAAAGAACGTCCAAACTACTATCAATGTGGTATGGTAAACAGTTAAGACAGTAGCCATTAAACTTTTGAAGCTTCTGTCTACTTTCAGACCAAAACTGCCCCTAAAAATTAGCATTTGTAGCACTGATTTACAAATTAGTGTGGGTGCTCCTGAAAAGCTTAACAACAAAGGCAACCTCCCAGGAGCAATAATACCCAGCTGCCCCAGGCTGCAGAGACAAACCGAGCAAGGATTCATCCCGTGGCAGCCAGAACTGCTGTCAGAACCAGAACCCTGAATCCTTTCTGTGCCATAACTGGAATAATGACAGCCAAAGCAGTGAGCCTTGCCCAGTACAGCAGCCCATGCACCCAGCTCTGACCACTATCAGCAAATGTCTAAACAAAGACAAGAGACTGTAGTGTGAGATGTGGTCTGCATGAGCAGCTGCAGCAATGACTGTGGCTTCCTTTCCCAACCACTGAGACCCAGGCTGGAGAGTTTATTCCACAGCTTGTGGCCAACTAACTGGTCACAACTAACATGCACTACTACCACCCCAAGCCTGGGGCTGTAAAAGAGTGTGCAAATACAGCCTGTGTGAAGGAATTGCAGGAACTGTTCATCAGTAACTACACATTTGGGGATGAACTGCAAACCCCTGGCATGCTCTGGCTGCAGTTCCAGCAGAGCTGACACCATCACGCACTGCCAGTGCAAGGGAAAGGCCCAGGGAACCTCCCTTCCCCAGCATGCAAACCCAGGCTGTTCCTGGAACTTGCCCTGCTGATCACCAGACACTTTCTAAACTAATTCAGCTTACTAATCCAATAAAAGTTTGCTGAGGTGTTGGTTTCGTTGTCTTAAGATAAACTCATTAGATCTCTTGAAAGCACAGCTCCAACCACTCTGTGACTTAAGTAGCTTTTAGAAAATGTAATTAAAAGACCAATGACAGAATTGAGCCCTTGTTTAAGTAAGTGAATAAAATTTCTGCTTTAAATGGAAATGCTCTATTTTCACCTTCAGAACTCAGGCCAGAACACAAATTGTAAATCCAGCCCATCCTGCCATTAGTTGAAAGAAATCACCTACCCTCCTGTCAGATTGCCATAATTCATCTGCAGCTCAGATGCAGCCCAGAAAAAAAGGCAGCCTGAAAAGATGCAATCAGCAGACAGCTCAAACTGAAATGCTCCTTATTCTGGAGACATCCCTCACCTGCCTCTTCCATCTAAGCCTATGCTGACATTTTATTTCAGCTTTCAAGCCCCAGAATTGTGACATGGCTCAGTCCCCAGGGCTGCACACACCATGTACCCACTGATGCTCTCATTTGTGCTGCTGAGCTTTTGACAGACACTTCTGACCAGAAAACTGAAGATAAGCCAACTCTGCATGCTACAAAAACATCCTGTGAGCTCAGACCTTCCTCTAGATCCCTCTGATGGGCAGGAGGGCTATTTATGTATATGTGCTAAAAAACCATTAACATCACCACTCTGGACCTGCTCACACCACTTCCTTGCAAGTGAATACATTTCTGTGACACCCAGACCTGCAGTGGTGAATCTGCCTGCAGGCTGAGGGTGCTGGGCCACTGGGCAGCATCACCAGGAGTCAGCAGGCTCCTGTGTAGCCCAGCAGCTGCAAGGCTCTCAAGGGCACAAGGACGCCGTAGCAAAACCAGCTGACCAGTCTGCAGCTTGACACCAGCAGTCCTTGGGAGGGAGCACCTCAGATCCACCTCTTGTCATCTTGGATACAACAGGCTGGGAAATCCATCAGCTGCTGGCTCTGTTCACATCACCAAGCTGGCAGGGAGGTAACCTAATCTTACACGGGATCACCAACTCAGTGTGCTGGCTGAGAGACACCACAAGTGCTTTAAAGATTGAGTCAGCACAGTTTCCTGGATAAAACAATACAAATCCACAGCACTCCATGGCCTACAGTCCAATTTGTGTGAAGGAACCACAAATTATTTTCCTGCAGGACCAGAATTTTTCCACTTAGCTCTGTGAACTCTAAACTAGACTCCAGCTTTAACCTGGGTGACAGAAATGAACCACCACCTACAAAAGAGAAAAATGTAGTTATTCTTTCTCCAACTTCCTCATCAAAACTGTCATCCTCTTTCCACTGTCTCAGAATAGTTCTCATTAGATGGCTGAGATAATGTAAGTCCCAAAAGGTACATAACTGCTTTTGTGGTCAGAGATAAATATTCCTCAATGGCACAAGTGTGCTGAGCATCTTCACACTGAAAATGATTTACACTTTAAGCCCCTTCTCCTATCAAAAGGGAAAATGCTCCAGAGAAGCAAAATACAATTTGAATACATTATTTTTGGTTTTCACACAAAAAGCTGCTAAAACCAAGTACAGCCTTTTGAAGTTCTTCAAATTAACTTCAGCTGTTCACTCTATTGCCTTGCCTATCACATTCAAAAACTGGCAACAGAAACACCGGGAAGAACAAACTCTTCCTGGCACTGAAGATCTCAGGACAGGACAGCACAGAGGAAAGCAAGGCCATACAAACACAGCAAGGCTGGCTGCTGTTCTGCACCTATTGCCTCCAAGAGGAGCACTGAAACTAAGCAGTGGCACTGTGGCAGCTACCTCCAGAGGCTGTTCCCTCCCAAAAGTGTGTACTCCCATTTATTTCTCATTTCCAGAAGTGCTAGATCAGGGGATGGGAAGGGACAGAAGGGTTATTTCCTGCCACCTCTTCTTTTTTTATGGCATGGTTTTCTCCACACCTGAAGTGAAAAGAGACATCTTATATTTACTTCCCTTTGTTTATAATGCAGAGTAGAAAACAGCTCATACCAAGAAAAAACACCTTATGCTAAGACTGGCTGCCTATAAACTGAATTCATGTTCCATGTTCCTTACAAAACAAGTATTTTCAGTTTCACAGCTACCAAAGGCTCCTGAGAATGCCAGATCCAGCGACACAAGCCTTCAATGCTTCCAGAGATTCAAGGTTGTGTGAAGCTAAAACAGAAAATAGTCCTTTGTGTGGTCCCTTTCTACCTAGATTCACTGGAGTGTCAGAGTCCTGAACAACAGGAAATCATTTCCAAATCTGGATAAGCACTGGTCCATGAACAACCTTCAAGAGAATGAGGAAAAGTCTGTCAAGGGTTTGTACATCCCAGCTGTGGCACATCCTATGACACAGCGCGTGCGAGAGCTGAACTGACCTCAGCGTTTGCACAATGCTGAAGAGCACAAAGCTGGGCTGTGCTTGACTGGACAAAGTTGGAGATTGCACAAGAGAAGAATCACAAGGTGATACGTAACCAGCCTTACCCACTACTCCAGCTCCTGACCTCCATGACTGAAGTACCACTCTCCTCAGATGATGTTCCCACCCACAAGTTACAGCACTGATCACATGGAAGCCTTTTTCAGTCACATTTTACAGTCACAGCTGTCACAGCTCCACACCCTAAACCTGAATCCCCACGTATTCCATTTTGTATTGATAGAACTGGCTGTGGCCTGCAGCAACTGCAGGCAGTAAAGTCTGCAGCCACTGCACCTCAATCCCAACAAGGACCACAAACCAGAATCCTCACCCTAACATTCACACCTCCTTAGCAGCACAAAAGAAATGTACCTTTCAGAAATGGAGAACTGAGATGCAGCCCTGAACAGCCCAACATAGCACAGCAAGTCCATATTATATCAGAATAGAAAGCAAATCTGCCTCTCAGGCCCTTACTAAACTGGAATTACTTTACTGGAATTTCTCAGCCTGAATCTGCAGCTCATCTGCTATGAGCTCCACCTGCCACCAAGTCTTTTGTCAGAATCCACTCCTTTTGGAAGCAAACTGACTGGTGTTCAACAGGCAGTTATAGCTAGTCCTGTAAAAGATCACAAGAAACAACTATCTGCACAAATTAGGGAGTCTCCATTTCTCTCCCTGTGTCAGCTGTGAAATTGGAAACAGCTTTGGGCTCCAAGGAGGGTAAGGACAACCTCTGAGTCTTCTCCTGGAGTGGATCTTCTTATGCAAGATCTATTTCTGATCTCTGCCTTACAGCAAACACATCCTCAGGCATTTCCAGGAAGTCCCAGACAAAGGCAGTAGCAAATGGCCAATACTGACCCAACTGTCTCTGGGAGGGAGGGGAGTTGCCTCAAAGGAAAGAGGGACATTGCTCTGTACAAACAGGAATGAAATGGCATCCCAGCCAGTTTGGTGGGAGGAACAGACTGGAGTGAGTGTAAACAGTTAACACCTCACTATTGATCTGGGCTGGATTTTAGCCCACATTCTAGATGGGGAAAAAAAATCTAATAAACTCAAAACCAGTAGTAACCAATACACTTTTTTAGTCCTTTATTTATCCTTACGCATGCAAAAAATTAAGTTGACCCTTCTCATGCATGTTATAAGAATTTTCATTTGCTGCTGGCTTGCCTCTGAAAGTTTCTAGAAGAAGTCCAGCAGGATCTGCTCTCCTCTGTCAGAACACAAAAAAAAAAATAAAATAAAATAAAATAAAAATAAAATAAAATTCACGAACACCAAACAAGCAGCCACTGAACTGACTCCTCAGGGAAAATTTCCAAGGCCAAGGCCTCTGGACAAAATACCAACTCCCTTGTAGTCCTACAGGAAGAGGGGTTCAGCCAAGGCAGCTATCTGAGGAACCAGACCCTTCCTGCTACACCAGCGTGCAGCTACTCCACAAGCACTAGGTCAAAACACAGCGCTGCCATTCTACAAACATCTGACAAATCTGGTACAAAGGAGACCTCCACTAGACAAAAGAGTCCAAGGATGGGAACAGAACCAGCAGGAAACAAGATACCGTGGATTTTAAACCACAGCTCTGGTAACAGAAGCTCAAGGTTTGAGTGCAGAGGTGTGCAGCACCGAGCTACAACAAGCAACCCTCTACATGCCCACTGAAAAGAGGGCAGACAAGGGCATTTTTTAAGCCCTGCAATGGTATTTGGTTGAGAGTTGTACAACTGAAAGTTGTCATGAACAGTACTGAGGTTACAACACATGCTGATCCAGGACTGGATCACTCTTCCAAGCAGCAGCTTAGTGTGAAACCAGCAGTGGGAAATCACAACATTGTGAACACACAGCAGTGCTCTTCAAATCTCTGGGCAGCAGCAATCCTGGTGTGCTTGTGCTCCAGAGCCCCCAGGTGGAAATGAGGAGGGTGTGGGTTTGATCTCTCAAGGGGACCCCTCACAACAGCTGTAGAGCACTCTTCAGCTTGGAGATCATAATTGTTAAGTGCTGATTCTAACTCATTTAGGGAAGGAAAACATGTTACATCAGGGTTTACAGTGCAACAGAGCACAGGAGTTCCACTGGGCACTGAGCACCCTGGAGTGAAGGATACAGTTTCGTAAGATGCAGAAAGGCAAATTAACATCTCACCACTGCCAAAAATGGAGAGGTTTTACTCACTCTTCCAGACATGTGCTGCTGCCACTTACTTGTGCAGGCTCTGGCTCTCACAAGACCCCTCTGTGAACCAGTCCAACAGAACACACACCCAATGGAAAAAAAGCTGACTGTCTTCTTTTGGGTCAGGGAAGAGATGAGCACAGCAGTCAGCAGGAAGGGCCATGTCCAAACAGTCAGCACAGAAGGAGAAAGGACAAGTAAAAGTTAAGCCATCTCCCCCTTCAGCAGCAGCAGGACCACCACGTCCGACCCCCGAGCAGCACACAGGTAACCAGAGTCAGCAACAACATGGCTAAGGATCCCTGCCATCCTCTCCATCTGCTTATGTAAAAATGGGTTTGGACACAGTCACAGACAAAATACTGTCAGAGCTTGCACATTCCAACTTAATTATCTGCCTTTTCAAAAGTAGCAGAAACAGGAAAGCATGTGGACCCTATTACCAATAAAGGGAAAAGTAGGATTTGCATGGTTATGCAATAATAGACATGGAACTTGAGGGGGAAAAAAATAGTGTCTTTTAAGCTGTGGAAATCCTATCCAAGCAGCATAAACAGATCTGAATATAGACTCATCTAGGCAAAGTGCCAGTTACAAAATTTGAGACACACATAAAGATGATGAAATAAAGGACTGAAACACTAGTGTAAATTCTGAATTCATTAAAAGAATTCTGAATTCATTAAAAGCATTAGAAGCACAAATTCTGCCAATGAGATGTAGAGTCCTGGCTACCAGGAGAAGGAGGATTCCAGTAATAAAGAATGGGGCTGCTAAAGAGACTCTGTAATCATACCCATATTTAGTACAGTCTTACTGAGGCATTCCTATCCTGAAGGCTCTTAAATGGGATATCAGAATGCAGACTTGACAGATTTTAGTCTTTGAAACGTATACTTTTCATCAGCTTCAGAAACTTCCCATTCAGTAAGTAACAAGCACAGCTTCCAAAAGCATAAATGCAAAGAACATTCAACAAATGCAAATATACCCTCAGAAAGTTTTATCTCAAGTTTTTAAAAGCCTGTGTCAATAAGGAGATACAGTCCCAGCAAATCTCACCCAGATAAAAGTTAGTATATTGAGATATAAATAAAGACTTGCTGGCTTCACTTGCCAACCACTCTGAAGTGGGCTGCTTCCCATTTTTTAAAATGGGAAATTGTGTCAAATGTCAGATGTGGTTTAACCAGCTTGTCACAAATCTAATTACTAAGGCAATACTCCCAAAATGGTGGATGTTTCTTTTAAGAAGCTTTCATTTCTGCAAAGGTTCTCTACAACAGGGTGGGAGCAGACTTGGAAGCAACACCAAACTCTCTGTAATCCAAAAAGTGTAAGCCATGATCAACAACTGACTTTACACAAAGCACTGCCAAAAGCACAACGTAAACTCACAGAACAGGGCAGGGGAAATGACAACAACATATTTCACATTTTTCAGTCGTGTGGATCTTGGTACTACTTATAACTATAATAGGTAGAAAGTTTTAAAATGAAGCTTTCAGTCTGATGAGCACTGCACTGTAACTTAAAAATAACCCAAGTTATTGCAGATAGCAGGCAAGCAACAGCTTTGAAACACAACAGAGTACAAAGGGCCAAGAAGCATATGGTTAAAAATCTAGTTAAAGCAGCTTTCACTTTAAAATCAGCTTCTGGGAATGAAAGGAGGACAGTGTCTCAGAAATGAACGTGGGAACTGGTCCCCCAGTCCACTTTGGGACATGTGGGTGGCAATTCGATGGAGACTGCTGATGACTCTATAGCTGCAGAGCTCTGACTTAGTTTTGGGTTTTTTTAGTAATGGCAGAAGAATGTGGCTCAAGAGTTTCACATGACATTGGCCCATGGCAAAAAAGGAAATTGTTAAATCTAGAGAGAAAACTAACATTTTTAGAACTGGAGTATATTGGAGTCAGTAGATGGAGAAGAGCGGGAGAATGTTTAAGGTTTTCTTATCTCTTCCTACATGAGAAGGTAGATGACCCATCATTGTACCTGTCATCTGGCATCAAGACACAAGTACCAGTCACAAGTCTCTTGTTTGTTCCAGCAGCAGCAAGAGAAATAGTGAGGCTATTTTACTAAGAGCAGTATTAATAAAGCAATTAAACATGACAGCTTCTTCATCTCAGTGCCCTGAACGCAAGTTGTTGTTTGATAAAGAAAAATTTTATTCTATCAACCAAAGGCTGATACACACAAGAGAACTCTTGACTGCAGAAAGAACTAGTGAGAAAAAAAATTACAAAGACCGAAGAGAAAGTAGATTTTTGAGAGGTAGAGATGAGTAAGAGAGACCGATCTCCAGCACTGACCAAAAATGGAAATGGCAGCAATACTGAAATAGAAGCAGCATGAGAATAAACTTCCCTTCCAGAGGTACATTAAATAAATCCTTCTTCAAATTACTTTCTAAAAAAGGGTTTTCAGCATGATCTCTGACTGTCTCTCCATCAATCCTATGACAAAAGTCACCAATCCTCTGAGATAACTGGAGAGACTGTTTTGCACTAGTCTAGAGAAGTCAAGAGTCCCAGTGCCTACATTTCTGCTTTGCTGAAAATTAAGTTGACTTCTTTGTCTCAGCTCATCATGTTCTTCCTTGCTATGCCTTGAACTAGGGCATAGAGCAAAAGAGATGAATTTTCCTATCAAGTACCTGGATGCACCCGTATTTTATATGAACATGCACCTCCTCACATCACTTTCATCCCGCTACTGTTGGGTACTTTAACTCAAACCACACTGGCATCCACAGCCCTCAGAGAAACCCAGGGACCAGGCCCTGCCATTTACACATCCAGTGTACAAAGACAATGTCCCACACGTGCACAGCAGTGTAACTGCCCCCTCACCAACAACAATATTCCACTTCTATCTTCATGACAAATCCAAGCCTAGAGTGTTTGAAGCAGCTGGAAAATAGAGCAACTCCAACTCCTTTCCCCCCTCCAAGACAGAAAACAAAAAAAAAAAAAGAAATCTGTTTCTGCCAAGCAAGTACTGAATACACTGCATTCCATTTCATTAAAACAATTATTCAAAAGCCAGCCAAGAATTACATAAAGCTTCCTCCCTGCACCACCCCCAGCCCCTTCCCTCAACCCCTCCTCCCCAGCCAACAGCCTCCTAACCCTGCAAGGACAGGACCACACCAGAGACTCCTCCAAACTCCTCACATCCCCTGGCCCTCTCATCCCACAGCGTTTTCCAAACCCAAGCAGTACAATCATGGGGCTCCAGATCCAGACAGCCCAGAGGGTCTCAGTTTCACATCACCACAGCCATACCATGATGATCTGTTTCAAGCAGATTTCTCCCCAGCACTTGATGGGAAAGTAGCATCCAACAAATGAAGCCCTTAACCAACCTTTACAGAATAATGAATGATAACCTAATAGATTTTTCTCTCTCACACCAAGGCTTTTAAGCATGACCCCAAAACAGAAGGTGCTGGAGGCACTGGATTTAAACAGTTAAGAAATACAGGAGCAGCATGCCAGAGCAGCTGTGAGGCACTGCCCAAGCAAACTGCTCAGGACAGCCAAGCAGCAAATCTCAGATTAAACACAAGCAGGATAGATTGAAAACTACAAGCTTAGGGTTATAAGAAATTCATCTCAAACTCCACACAGCCACTCCACAGCTCTCAGCCTGACTGACAGTGCTGAGCTCCTCATCTTTCACAGGAGAAATAAAAGGCAGCTTCTTCAGGCCAATGCAGCTCACCCACTCACAACACTGAGTTGGCCACTGATAAGAGACTTCATGACGTGGATGAAATGGCATTTCTTTCCCTCCCCCAGTGCTCCAGCTCTCTGCAGGGATCCTGTCTGACTGCTGGAGCTGCTCACAGCCAGGCAGAATAGTTCCAGCTGTGTGTCACACTGCCTGACCAGGCCTACACAGCCCAAAAAAGGCCTCCCATATAAAACTATAATGAACATGGGCTTCAAACTAGAAGTATTGCTCCTGGCATCTTGGGGACCACCTTTGCCCAAAAAGGGTCATTTGCTAGCAGAAAAAGAAAACACAAAACACAATCCAAACCTAGTCCCCAAGGCAGCTGTGGTGCTGAGAACCATGGAGCAATGGATGCAACTAATGGTAAAACAAGATAAGCAGCAGAGACCAGCCAAGCCATCATCTTATTTCAGCTCATGGGGCACCAGTAACCTGAAGTGACATACAGTTAGCCTTGGGCTTTTTTGTCTGACCCAGCTGAAATTAGTGGCTTCAACCCAAAAGAAGCCTTTTTACAGAGAAGCCTGAACTGGTTTAGAACCATGAAAGAGGATAAACAAGGGAATACTAAGCCCCTAATCCACAGCAAATTATTTACAGCCCTCTTGCCCATGACCTTTTCTACCTCTGGCTTCTTTTACCACCTCCTGCTCTTACTAAAACTCACCTAACCACAGTCCGTCAACCACCACAAACTTCCCCATAGCATCAAGTGAAATTCTCTGTTCACCTTCCTCTTCAGCAGTGGAAATAAAAAAAATAAAAAAATAAAAAAAGATCCTGTGAGGCATCTAGGCAGACACAGGATTAATTCTGTCTGCCAGCTCAGTTCTGTGACAAAAACATGGGACTGGTTTATTCCTGGAGCCCCCATACAGTCTGACTTACAGCTGAGCCATTTAAAGCACAATTCCCCATGCAGAGTGTCATTCAGAAGGTTTATTCCCTGGAGTGCCATTTACTTTTTTTGATGTTCTTCAAATTATTTGCAAAACGTTAGAGGTTTAAACGTGCAATAAACAGTAAAAAACCACAAGAAATCAAGCTACACTCCACTGCATGCTGCCAGCCAGACACTCAGTACCTCACCCAGCAGAGCCATCCACGCAGATGTGCACATGAACACTGTGAGAAGTGGCACGACAAGCTGCACTGGACAACCTCAGACTATCTCATCACCATTTAAATAACTTGAACTGAACTTGTTCACAGTGTAGAGACAGTCCAGCTCAGGGAAGAAGGAGCCAAGCACTAACAATGCAGGCTGCCTCCCCCTGTGGCCTGCCATAAGTTCTCTTGGCTCCTCAGTTTACAGTTGTCTCAAACTGCTTAGATAAATTTCCCATGTAAATTCTGAATAGTTACTGTCTGCTGAAAAAAAAAAAAAAAAAAAAGAAAAAAAAAAACAAAGAGCTGCATTTGTGTGAGCAGAAAAAGAGCTTACCAGACTCCCAAACAGCACAAACACATAACCTCAGGGAGTCAGTTCCTGTAACCGGAACACCAACACCAAACTTGTTCCACAGCACTCCAGTTGCCATTTCAACTCCACTGGGATTTTTTTGCTTCACTGGGATTTAAAAGCATACATGCACAGAAGTGAAAACATGAATTTTAACACCCATCAACCAAGGGAGACTGTCCCCCGCTAGCTGGTTGCTGCTGCTCTGGGGCTATTTGCAAAGCATGAGCATGAATGGGAAAAACAGCTAAAACTGATATGAGAAAGTCATCACCCACCTCCTATTTTTATGGTGTATCTTTAGCACACAACATTCTTTGAATGACTTCACGATGCTCTGTGGTAAAGGGAAAGACCAGGGTTGAACTACTGCGGGGAACTTGGAAGGGAAAGGAAATCTTTTCTCCCTACTCACAGCTTGTCCTAACTGGGGGGGTGAAGAAAGGATGAGGCAGAGGGGGAACATTCAACAGAGCTGAGAAAGGAATAAAAACTTGTAAATCTAATTCAAACTTGCCACTGTAAACTTTTCCAGCAATGGTGACCAAAAAGGCTTGAAAGAAGCTTTTCAGCTGGAAGCTATTTCAGGAACACAAAGATCTCAACCAACATAACCACACTTTGCAGGTAAGGAGTAATTACCCCTTTTTACCAGAGAAACAACATGCCTTAAGTTAGGGTACATTTTTGAGGCTGCAGATAAATTATTACCTTATGCTATATTAAACAAAACCCACAGCTGAAAGAGGTGGCCTCACTTCCCAGTGCATGTAAAAAAAAGACTTTGAGAAGAATCAGCTTGCTGACCCAGTTAACTGTCCAAGAGTTATTGTGGACACAAGCAAGGGAGATGGCCTTAGGGAACACCTCAGCAGTCAGCAGTTAAATCAAGTGAAACCAATTTGAGATCACAACCTATTCTCCAACCCATTCAACCAAAGAGGAAAGCAATGGTGCCACTTCTTTCTTCTACTCTGCACTGCTGGATGTAGTAATCCTGCCACAGATGAGACAGTTCCCTACTTACCACTTTAAAATGCAACAGCCTAACAGTCATGATAACCTGTACTCCCAGGCTTTGTTACTAAACCTCAGTCAGTTAGGACAGGCCTGAGGTGAGCAAGGAACTCATTCCCTAAACCTCATCATCTTAGCACAGCGTGAGAAAGCTTTCCACAGACAATGTCTCACTTTCAGGCAGCTGGAACAGAAGAGCGTCTTCATTAACAGCTTCCGCATCAGACAAAAAGGAACACTCGGGATCAGTACACAAAGAGGGAAGCATAGGCTGAGACCAGAGCAGGAAACTGGGACCAGAGATCCTATTCACTCACACTGATTTTCCACTAGAACACACAACTGCATTCAGAACCTGCTCTGGCTGTCTCCAAAGCTGCATCAGATTCTGGATATCACAACTAACACAATAGTTCAATTCAAACAGATTTGTTTTGTGGCAATGGACAGGCTTTTCCCCCTCTGAGCAGCAGATCAGAAAACCAACTCCGATCTAAATAAAGTGCATTATTAGTCCTTGTTCTGCTGTCAGACTTTTAAAATTTTAGCTGTCATTTCTAGAGTCCCACAACTCGTTTCATATAATAGATTTAAAGGGAAGAGGTGAGGAAAAAGGGGTCCAGAGAAACTGAAGTATCATGATTTCCTAGGAAAGAAAGAAAAAGGAGATAGGAGAGAGTTGAAGATGTATGAGAAGTTTCCCATTTGTTTCTCTAGTGGCAGAGATGGTGTCGGAGGATCAGTTTTAACCAGGAGGGCAGCTGAACACTTGGGATAAGCTGACCTCTCCCAGCGAGGGACAAAGGAGCTAAAGACAGCACAGAGTCCAGCCTTTCCGTGGAAACAGAGCACCAAGAAAAGAAGCCTCTCTCTGCATCACACACTGCTTGAGGCAGAGGACTCCCTGTCTGAGCTGCTCAGGACAATGAAGTCCCTGTTTTACAAGGGGTCACAACAGCTAAGGAGCTGAAACAAGTCAGAACCCCATTGTGCAGAGCATTAGTTCTGTTTACAGCCTTCTCGCCCAGCAGCAGGAAGGACTCAGGAATCGAGCCAGCAGAAAGCCAAGGCACCAAATTACTTTACCAGTGCTTCCCCCCAATACCATTTCCTGGGCGTAGCTGACCATGAGCAATTTCACAGCAAACTTTTAGTCAAGTGAGCCCAAAACCCACAGCGTGTGACTCTAAACTAAAGGAACTGAGTCAGAAACAAGCAAGCATCCCCCTCTGGAGAGGGACAGACACCACCACACTGCAGAGCACAGCAATCATCCAAATGTTAGGACAGATGACAGATGGAAACACATGTACCTCCCTCCACGCTGCCATGAAAAATCAATGGCAAGACTGCTCCCTTTAAAGTCAATCTTGAGAGGATTAAGCACTGAAGAGAGGGTGGATTAGAGTTCCTAAAACAGAGGAAAACAACTAATAAAGCAAAATCTCTTGTGCCCCTGAACTATGCACCCAGAATTTTGAAGCCAAATTGCTAGGCAAACCTTATGCAAAAGAAAAATCCTTCTAGAAGTGAGCGAGTACACTTAAAAAAGAAGCTCACAATCTAGTTGACATGGACAACCAAAAACACTGCCATAAATACGTCCCCATAAAACACATATAACTTCTTTGTAAAACACCTTTTACAAGCTCCAGTGAAAGCGGTTTTGTTTTTGATTGCGAAATCTAGTTTTAAAATACCTGAAACCTTTGAAAACTAAAATAATAAAAAAAAAATAACAGTAGAGAAATGAGAATTACATCAAATGAAAGCTTCTAAAAGCCACACTATTTCTGTCTGGAGTCACCAAAAGGTTTACCAGCAGTATTTGCAAACAACCCCTTTCAGAAAAAGGCAGTAAAAAACTTTTGGAGTCGAAATCAAACAGTATCTGACTAAAGCAAATGTAAAGTTTCTCTTCTACTCCTCTGCCATAAATACATGACCCATTATACAAATTAGGTTTCTTCCTCTGCAACAAGCAGATCCTAATGGATCTGCTCCTTCATACTATTTAGACAGGGTAGCACCACAGAACCAGTAACTCAAGATCTCATTCAGCGTCTCAGACTGTCTGAAGCACGTGTGGATGGTTACTTGTGTGCTGGAAGCACGGGCGGTGCTTCGGCAATCCCCTGAAAGGGGCAAGAGCCCCAAGTCAGGATTCTCACTCTTTAGGACAAAGCTGTACTCTCTGTGCCAATTTCCAGCACTGCGGAATGGCAAACTCATTCAGCAAACTTCCTGTCCAACTCCAAGCACATCCGCAAAATGCGCTTCCTCTGAGATTGGAGAGAGACAATCCAGACAAGCCTGGCCAGCTGCTCTCCTCCCCCTTCCCACCGCGGGCTGCTCCAGTTCACATCCAGCCGCAGCACTGTGTCCTGTGCACAGGGGCTCCCCCACAGCCAGAGCATGCACAGCTCCAGCCTGCAGGAAGTTTCCTGTGTGAGCTTCTTCAGCACGGGGGGAGGGGGTAAAACGGGAATGAAGATTTTGCTCGACACCAAATGAATTCCCAAAGCAAGACAAATCCATTCTCGTGTTTCCTAAGCTCTCCAGTCCAAGCACAAAATTGAGATACTTCTCGACCTCCATTTTACACTGGACATGTACACACTCCAGCTCTAGGAAAGGGAGGAGAATTTCCATAAAGGCAGGGAGTTAAGAACAGGCACACCAATGGTCTCTGTGAGGGGTTCCCTCAGGCCCAGCAAGACCCTTCACTCACTGCTCAATTCCGAACCACAGAGATTCAGAAGCGAGGTGTGGAAGTATCTAAGCTGGTTTTACTTGACACCAACTCTGAACCTGCAACTCCCAGATCAATACCAAACTCCTTTTGGGCCAAAACTGTCCCTGGAAGCAGAGCAGCTTTGTGCTTATGGCACTATGCCTGAACCAACAAGTCCTGCCTAACCAGCCTGACTCTGGACAGAGCCAGTGCAGACTGTATCCATGGCACAGTTAATCCACAACTCAGATAATCCACCCATAGATAATGAGGAAAGAAAAACAAACAACTTTCACTTGAGTTCTAAAGTCTGACTTATTTCAGGGGAGTTGTATGAGCACAGCACTGCTCCATGATGTGTGCATCCCAAGGTGAAAGGCTTTAGAGCAGTAAGTGAGCCATTTTGGGGCTAACAATGATTCGCAGAGGGAAAACAGCTGCTGTGCTTTTCTGTGGTGAATTCTGCACACCACAGAAAAGCTTAGAGAGAGAGGGTCACACTTTTTTTTGTTCAGCTGCTTACAGTTAATTAGATCTTGTCCAGTCTGAAAGGCTGCACAAAAATTGAGACAGAAGCAGTGTAATTAAGACTTGACGAAATCAAGTTGCTCAGACTCAAAGTTCTACTTTTCAAGTCACATCACAACTTTAACTTTTGTTGTCCAATACACTTTAGAGCTCAGAAGAACAAACCAGGCACAATTTCAGATCTTTTTTACTATTTCTTTGCAGTTCACCTCTAATTCTCCTACAGAGGAAAGAAAAAGGACTGCAGTAGCCTATTCCAACAATACACTACTACTGTTCAGGAATGCAGCTCTTGCAGTGGGCACAGTGAGGCTCCCATGGTTTATTAAAGAGCATGTTGATGAGACACTAAACTGGCCCTACACAGACAGGTATGCTCATCTTGAAGGGCCACTCATTGAGTCAATACACAGATTGGGTGAATCCTGTTCTGACTAGCAATGCATTCCTGAACATGCTAGGAACTTGCACCTAATCTCCAAGAGATCACCAGAATGAGGGACATAAGAAAAGGTAAACAGAGCTGTCTCCATTTAAAGGAGCAATAACCATGAGAAGAAGCTGCAGTAGAAATTACTTCTGTTTCCACCAACAGCTACTTCACTCAAGCTTAGGGTTTCACTCTCCAAGCATGAACCCTTCATGGCCAGACCTTTCACCAGAAAGCCACGCAGCAGATGGACTCCTTGCCCTGTAAGTTTTATCATTAGCCCAATTCAAAGCCCGTTTTCTGAAGGTGTGACCACCAGCTTTATGCCAGCACCGTAATGTGAGCTTCCAGGTCCAGGAATAAACCTGCAATTTTCTTGGACTATATGTCAACAGAATGTCTGGTTTCTATTAAAGGTAGGATGCAAGTAACGGATCACAGCCCCTCCCCAGTGTCTGATTTAATGAATTTCATAAGCGGAACTCAGTCGCCCTAATGCCTCCCGGAGCACAAGGGATTTTGGCAGATCCACACCCTTTCCGGCTTGCTACCAAAGGAACTCAAATTCTCTAGATCTTTCCCTTGAGACCAGCTGCCTGACATTTCTCCCATTACATGATTGCGGGAAACTGTATAATGAAGCACACCTGGGAGAAGGATGAGCTCCGAGCCCGGCTGGGCTCCGTTTACCCCAGAGAGCTCCCCACTCCATACCCGCGCAAAGTTCGGATCTCGCCCGAGAACAGGCTGGAGAGGCTGCGGCGGGGCAGGGGAGGAGGTGTTTGCTGAAACCCGAGTACGCTCCACGCTGCTCCGGGCGCAGGAGGAGCGCAGGGCGCCCTTCCCGGCCGGGATAGCCACCGCCTGTCCTGGCTGCGAGCGGGCGGCGGCGCCGGGACGGGACAGCCCAGCCGAGGGGCCCGTGTGCGGGCGGCGGCGCGGGGAGCCGGGCGGCGCGGAGCGGAGCGCGGGGAGCAGCACAGCCCCGGGCGCCGGCAGGCGCGGCCCGAGGGGCGCAGCGTGGCCGGGCGGGCCGCGGCCGCCGCCGCCCGGGGAGCGCCGGGGCGACGGCCCCCGCCGCGGGGAGCCGGAGCAGCTCGGAACTCACCCAAGTCGTCCATGTTGTCGCCGTGCCCGGTGCCGCTGCTCCCGGTGCCGCCGTGCCCGGAGCCGCTCCCGCCCCGCCGGTGCCGCCGCCGCCCCAGCGCCCGCAACTTTCCCGGCCCGCCCCCGCGCGCGCCCGCCCGCGCGCCCCCGCCGCTCGCCGCCCGCCGCCCCCTGCCGGCCGCCGCGGGAGCCGCCAGCCCGGCCCCGTTCCGGGAAAGTGCCCCGGGAAACGCCGGGCAGCGCCCGGAGCCGCCACCCGCCCGCGGGGCTCTGTCCCCGGGCCGAAGCCTGTCCTGCCGCAGAGCAGCCGTCCCCCGCGCCTGCGGCACCAGGCGCGAACGAGACTGAGCGGGAACGCGACACGAGCCCTGCGCTGTTCCTCTCCCAGGAATGTCTTCCCGGGGCAGTGATGCATCCGCGCTGGGCTTGGGTAGGCTGTGCTCCCAAAAACCTTCAAACATTTCAGAGCCTCAGCTGATTTACCAGAGAAGCTGAGCAGCAGGAACCTTTCCTGAACAATTTTCCACAAGCTGTGGCCACCATAAAGGGAAGTCACCAGCCACTTGTCTTTTGCTGGGTTCAACAGCCCACCTGGATTTCTTATGTAATGGTCCCGAACGATCATTTCCCACGTGTTTTTCCTTTCAAACCTCTATAAAACAACACTCCAAGGCACAGCAAACTCTTCACTTTGTCTGAGCCGCAGCAGAGCTCAACCCTTACCAGAGCTACTGTTTCCCACTCTGCTCCAGCCAAGTTGACATGGCAGTAAACGCATTTGCTCAGCCCAAATGTTCACCTCTTAATCTGATGAGAGATACACCAAAAATATCAGTGTGGGAACTGCCGAGGATCCAGAAAACATGACTCTTGTAGCTCTTTTCCTTACAAAATTACTACCAAGTCAGAGAATGTTCCCAGAACTGAGCAGCACATGTCCTGTTATTGAGCTGAGATTACAGAATTGTATTTCCATAAAACAGACTGTGAGGTCAGCTGTGAGCAATCTCCAATGCTTTATTTTTCACTCTCTATGCACAAACATGCCCAGTTTCCCCTGCTAGCACAAGTCAGACATCATTATTTCCTGTGTTAAATCATGCTTTAATGGGAATTATCGCTAGGGGGGCAGGGAAATATCTCCTCCCTCATCCCAGCCAATGCTTATGAATAGTCAACAACTTCCAAGAAATTTATTCCAGCTTTTACTCTAAATCCAGGACTTGTGAGAAAATAATATCCTTACTGAGATCTAATACAACACAAATATAAATAAAGACTTTCATCCATGCCAAAGATCTTGCCTGACATCACCCTTGCTGGTCTCCCTCAGCAAAATGTAAAACATTATTTGGAGAGACTGTTAAATTTTCTCAAAATCCATCACTCTCTGTACAATGACAACTTAAGGATGCACACCCCAGCTGGAGCAACATAAACCACTAGCACTGACTGGTCACAGAGCAGATGTAAGGTCATGAGAAACATGTCCTTTCCTGAGGTCTGCATGTTTCCTCTAGCAACATGTGACAAGCACGTGCCCCAACTTGAGTTGTATTTTTACCTCTACATAAATAAAGTGCTTGCTGTGCTCTGTTCATATTGTAGCCTGGTATGCAGTTTTTATTTTCAGCTTCCTACGGTGTCCTTTGGGAGTCTGGAAGTGAATGTAAATCAAGGAAGCAGTTTCTGTTGTGTCTCAGGGCTGAAATTGAACTGTCATAGTACCAGTTAGGGTTGCACCCACAAGAAATGGGTTGTGTCCAAGCTGCTTAGTATTAAAAACAAAAAAATAAAGTCATTGCTTCTAATGCTTTACCTATGGCTTCAGCAGTGCTTTGAAAGGGTTGGTGGGGTGGGAAGGCAGGGCTGTCCCATGAGTGGCACTATCCTCTAGGCATACTGCTTTTAAAACCAACCTGCTCAAAGCCAGGTGCTGTTCACAACTGAATTCTTCACACACTGACATTTCTTACTTAAAATTGCCAGTCCCTAAGCATCCTGTGAGTGCTGAAGGAGTGGGGGCAGGCTGAAACCCCAGCTGCCAAGACAACTCAGTGCTGTGGGCTCAAGCTAAACTCAGCCAAGCAACGCTCGCCCTGCCTCTCCCAATGCCTTGAAATCCTGTTTCCTCATCTACCTGCTCTCTGCTTCAGACTCTCCCTGACTCATGAACATTTGCTTGCTGCTAGAAGTACACAGACCTCCCTCTGATGCTGTGCCCTGTGGCTGAGACACATTATGATTTACCCTTGTCTTTCACAGAAGGTGTAACAAGAAGTTACCATCCCCATTTGCAGATGGGAAAGAGGGCTGGGAACTGGAAATGAAGTTAGACAGTGAGTCAATGTAATAAAAGGTTGGACTTTAGGGTTTCCTGTCTCCACACAATCTGTGTTCAGAGTATTCCTCACTCCACAACGTCTCTGTGTCCAGAGTACTTGCTCAAGGCATCTTTCCCTCTTGTTGAAGAGTCATTTACCAGTTCCAGACCCAGTCCCTCAAAGGGCAGCCTAACCCACTGACCACACACAAGACAGAGTCAATGGTTTAACTGTCCACCTGTGCCCTGTCATTTCAGACTGGCTGCCAAGCAGAGGAGAGATCCAAGCTCATTTCATAATACCACCAAAGAAAAGCACCATTATTTGCAATCTATGTCAGAGAAATAAAGCTACCCTGGCTTGTAAGGCATGCTTAGAACTTACCTGTGCACTTTGCAGAGAGTGACTTGAAACTGCAGAGCAATGACAACACCTTCATTGCAGCGTGTGCCCTCTGTGCTGTGCCACATGAACATCAAGCTTTGGCTCTTTCTTCAGGTGAATACAGGAAAAACAGAATCAATCAGAGCTTTAGGCTTCAGGCAATAGCAGTAAATCATAACGTGCAACTCCCACATTCAAGGTCCAACTTCACACTCGTTGAAAGGATCTATTAGAGCAAACTGAACAAACTTGGATTCTGACATAAGATGTAGGACATACTTTGCAATGCACATTGAAAGCATCACATTAGGGCATTACCACAGATAATTCTGGCAGTAAAGATGAGGAAACAATCAAGTCATAAACCCAACACTTATCAACACAGTTTATAAGAATCAAGAAATTACCTGAAGTGTATGACTCACTGCAAACTACATTTACCTTTGCTATTTACCAATGTGGCTTATTCTGTCAAAGGATAATGGCATCCTATGCTTCAGGGTTTGATTTCAATTGATATTGCTGGCAATAGGAACAAATGGGGGGACAAAGGCAGGCTATGAGGTCACTGTTAGTCACTGCTGTGAATAATACTCCAGCATGACTGAATGTTATTTAGAAAAAAATAAATAAGTAAGAGGAAACACTAATGTTCACTACTACGTTTTCTGCTCTACCAACGTTTCAAGCAGCTGCCCAGCTCAGGGCAGGAGCATCCAGACAGCACACGTAGATCTCATTCTGTGCCCATCCAGAGAACGTCAGAGGCAAGCTGTCAGCAGCAAAGGAACATCTCACTCATGCAGAGTGACGGAGGGCAGCTGCTCCCAGCTGCAGGGCAGCCTCAGCGGAGCTGGTGTGCAGTGGTCATTAGTCTCCCTCCACAGGGGCTGTTTAGCTATTAAATTGCTGCAAATTAGGAAAGGATGGGATTTATTTACATAATAGGAGTTGACACCAGCAGCTGTTTTTTCCAGAGTAAAGGTTTGTGATTTCTTTGACAATAAAGAGCTTTTTTTCTATTGGTGTTTTTTGGTTTTTTTCCTTAAAGCAAGAGATGTCAATAAAGAGATGCACACAAAATTGAGCTTACAGTACTTTACACTAAATATTCCCTAATAGGTTTTAGAGGACTTCTGCAGCTAGGGAAGCCCAATTCAGACTTTCAGTCCCCCCAGATTCCTCCCTGCCTGTTGAGAGGCTGATCTACTAAGGATCCTGCTCAACACGAGCTACTCCAAAAACCTTTCTCCAGCACCTAAACCCCTCCACTTCCAATTTCACTGACCGATTCCTTTTTCAGCAACTTCGTGGGAAAAAGAGACGAGCTATTTATTATGCAAGAGCGCCCTCATTTTACTAAACCGCGCTTTCAGCAGTAGCAAAGGCTGGCAGCGCTGAAGGAACAAAAGCCGTGTTACCTCCTGTATTAATAAAATCGGCCCCACAGAACCCTAAGGCGCTTCCCTATTTCCATCTGTTTTTGACCACGACATTCAGTCTCCGTAGAGACTGTCAAAAATTGCCAATGCCGACTATATTTCAAGTCGTCATGGCGGGGTATTGGGAAAAGTTTTCAATTAGCAATAATCGCGCCTCGGATTAACCTCATTGGCTACGATACTGCCACTGCGCAAAGCTGACCCGTCCTTCCCGCTGCCGCCGCCACTCGCCCCGGGGCTGCTGCCGAGCTCGGGGTGAGTGCCGCCGTCCGCTCGCTCTTGCCCGTACCTTCCCCAGCAGTGACCCCCGCCTGTTGTGCGCCCCCCGCGCCCCGCCGGGGCCAGGGAACCCCGTTGTGCCCTCCGTTCTGCGCCCCCGGTGCACCCGCGAGGGCTGCTGGGAGGAATATGCAAATTGAGCGTGACGTCACCACGGGCGGCCCCGCGCGGAAACGAGGGTGTCCCTCCGCCCCCGTGCATCCCCGCCGTAGCGAGCATGGCACCCCGGGCTGTGAGCCCTGCCAGCCCCGAGCGGCCACAGCGGCGGTGAGCCCCATCCCAGCACGAGCCCTTCCCGAGCATCGCCACCACCTGCTCCAGCAAAACACAGGGTTTAACAAAGGGAGCGGGCTTTTTTTACAGCAAGAGTTCGGTTCTGTCTTGTTCTCTCCGCGGGACTGAATGAGGAACGGATCGGTGAAACGTGAAGGAGACAAACCCACACGCTGGACTCACACATGTGCGTTCACCTTTTCCTCTCCTTGTATCTATCTTTAAACCACACAAATCCGCCTCCGTAGAGGCTCTCAAAAATTGCCAGCGCCGACTATATTTCAAGTCGTCACGGCGGGGTATTGGGAAAAGTTTTCAATTAGCAATAATCGCGCCTCGGATTAACCTCATTGGCTACGATACTGCCACTGCGCAAAGCTGACCCGTCCTCCCCGCCCTCCCGGTGCCGGGCCCGCCGCGCCCCCGCCGTGCTCAGAGCGGGCGGAGCCGCTCCCGCTGCCCCCCGCGCACCGGCCCCGCCCGCTGCCCCCGCCGAGCCGCGGCCCCCGGGCACGGACCGGGAGGCGGCGGAGGGATGAAGCGGGGCCCGGCGGCACGGCCCGCACCCGCGGAGACTGCCGGGACGGCTCTATGGTAATGAGCGACCGGGAAGGCGCTGCTCCAGCGGGGGGCACTGGCCAAAAATCGCCTTTTTCCATCCCGGAGGGAGCGCGCTCTCGAGGAGCAGCAGGGAGAAACGGCGTCTGCCCGTACCACCTAAGCAAAGTCATCTCCCAACAGTTTAAAGCACATTTCAACTCCTAAAGAAGAAATCACTGAAAGTCCTTTAGACTCACGACGCTGCCAAAAAGAGGGTTGCACTCCACACCGAGCGAGCTGGATGCGCTTCTTCCTTGTGATCACAAAATTACACACTGCTACACAGATGTTTGGGTTCACCTGGCCTTCGAAATAACTGTAAGACAAAAAAAAAAAAAAAGAAAAAAAAAAAGATTAAAACTTTCTGCAATGTTATGGACTGTTTAGCAAGAGCTCTCTGGTGAATACATTTGAAAAGCAGTCCAAATCTTTAGAAAGAACCCATTGTCTGTAAGACTGCTGGTGCCACCAGGCTGCTACCACGCAGCAGTCTGGCCTTCTTCATTACTTGCTCCTCAGGAAAATAAATCTCATTTGAAGAAAAAACCGCAACAACAACAAAAAACACCCAAACACAACCGTTTGGCTGGCTTTATTGTCAGGTAAACTACAGATTATCAGGTGATTATTGAGACTGAAACCTACAGCAAGCAGAGAGGTACGATGGGCTCCTGCCAGAGTGCACAGAGTCGGCAGCACACAGGCTGGCACTGCCCTAATCCCCAAGCTAAAAGAGATGTCTTTAACAGCCCTCGGTGGACTTTTCTTCCATTATTTATTTAGTCACATTTTAAGCCTGAAACATGTTAGTTAAAAGAAAATGCATCTTTCATAAGGACAGGCACCTACAATGCATTTTATCAAAGCTGTCACATGCATTTGTAGCATATGAGTTCGGATTTTAACCTTACACTTCTCCTTGAGGGCTGCAACGAAGCTCAGCGTTTTCGGATGCTCTCAGGTGTTGGGATGTTGGGAACACCTTTCGCTCCCCCTCTGCTCCCTTTGACCATGGGAGTTGTAGTCTTTGTGCTTGGGGCTTTTTTTTTCCCCCGTGAACTACATTTCCCAGAGGGCTCCTCTTCCGGCAGCCGGGCCCTGTCCTTCCGCCTTGCGGCAGCACCATGAGAGGTGAGTGCTGAGCGTTGCCAGCGTGCCGCTGCTGTTTCATTAGACGGGTTCGGTTCGGTGTCACCCCGCCCGTGTCACAGCACTGGAGACACGTGGCAGTCCCTATGATGCGGGAGTCCCTTTCGATCTCTGGCCTGTAGCCGTTGGTGGGATCCTCTTTATCTTCCACCACCTTAACCTTGCCTGATCTTTTCCCGTGGAGCTTATTGGGTGTGTGCTAAAAACAGACTCAAGCCTCAGATCTCTATAGGTACGTTAAAGATTTGTAATTTTTATTATTTTTTTTTTTATAATCCGAGCACTTTCATTTTAAAAGCAGCTTTGTATTTGACAAGAAATATTCCATCCTTTAACTTTTTCTCTTCCATAGTCCTTACCTGGTTCACAGCAGCTTTCAAATGGATGTGTAATTTTTGCTTTCTCTCTCTTGTGGGCTAACCCCTATTACATTTCTATTTCATTTTGCCTCTGAACATTTCCTTTTGAGAGATCTTATGATGATAAGGGGCAGGAATGAAGAGTTTCCGTCAGTTAAAGCAATTTAATTACCATCCAACCGGCTTAACAGCCTTTGGGGAGCATCATGACACAAGTTACTCTCAAAGCAAATTAGTTTATTGGGAGACTTTGTCCCTTCTAATTAATTCATATGGGAAATTAAACCTCTTCAGAGGGAATGCCCAACACGACTCCTGCTAAACAGCAAAACAAAGCAAAAATCATTGCAAACAGAATCACTGCTTAGATACATTCAGACTATGGAGTCTGTCCAACCTTTTCTGCATTTCAACTGATGATGACAAAAAGCCTTGAGAACTGAAAACTAACTGAGCCAAATCTGCTCTTTGCCCTAGTTTCAGTTTAGTATCACCGTGCTTGGAGCTGAACACCTAAACTTCAGATGGATCGAATCCCTCAGTTGCCTGCCAGTACTAGGTCTTACAGTAAATGGAGCAATATTTAAATACGTCTGAAGTTTAGCTGTTCAGATTGTCCCCTTTTATCAGTAAATAAAGTTCTTCCTCCATCTTCCCTATCTTGTACAAGCTCCCCTGCACACAGAGATTTAAGGAGGCAGAAATACCAAACAGAATTCTCAGGACTGTTGCTTTCAAAGCTTTTTGTACATTATTTGCAAAACCATAGAGAGGCCAGAAAAAATAGTTTTATACCAGCAAAATGGAGAAAGAACTTCAGACTGCTGGAAAGCCCAAACAAAATCAAAGTCCAACCCCATCCATTCATGTCTCAACAGATACTGACACAATTCCAGGCTATTTAATCAGCAAAGCCGTCCTGCCTGTCCCCAGCAGGGCGTGACACTCCTCCCTTAAAGCAGAGTGTCCCTTCCATTCCGCCCTGCCTGGCAGTTCCTTCTGCCACAACATTTTGGATGAACCTTTTTTCTCAGAAAGCTCCTGTGTCTGCTGGAGCAAAGCAGTGCCCCTCCAGCTCCCCACTGACTCTGGGGAGGTGGCACCCACAAAAGAGGAGGTGCCAGAGGCATTTAGACAGTGCTCTAATCATCTTCAGTCCCATTTCAAGGCCTGTTCTGCACCAGGCTTTTGTAAAAAAAACAACAACAACAAAAAAAAAACCACACCACACAGGAGTAACTCCAGTCATGGCCTTTGTCAGGAAAAAAAAAACAAAACATTTCTAGGTTGTTTTTCTCTCCCTTCCTGCAACATGTGTAAAGGATGGGGTAAATACAAAAGACCGATTTGGAGCAGGCAGAATGTTAAAAATGCAGAACAAGGGTCTCTTCCAGGGAGGAACCAGCCAGTGCTTCTGGGCTGAGGTGTTTGGCCTTCGTGCCATTTCCTCCTTGGCCTGCTGCACATACCTGGGAAAGACTTTGCATGCACAGGTCTTTCTGGGCTCTTTACAACTCCTCTCAGGCAGCCATCCTTCACACCAGGGTAGAGCAGCGGGAGCCCTGCAATTCAGGGCTGTTAACTTTGTGCTCAGTGTTCCCCTCTTCCAAAAGAACATTCTGTCCTTGGATGGCGGGATTCAGTTAATGTTTCCAAAATAATTTGTTTCTTTACTAAAAAGAGAGCAAAGAATAGTTTACAGCATAATTTTCCAGAGAATCATTAGCAGATGAGAATAAGGACATGGTATTTGCTTTCTTTTACCTGCCATGTGTTCTGTTCTTGCCTTTTAGCTGAACATGTTCTCTGCCAGGAAGTGGTCTGGAGTTTTCAGAGCTGCCAGACTGCATCATTTCAGATCCCATTCTGTATCCAGAGCCTCTCCAAACCTGACTTTCGTGCCAGCCTGTCTTCCCCCAGATCCCGTGGAAGTGGAGGAGCTGCAGCGCTTTGTTTCTAACTCCAAGAGGCTGTTTGTGATGACTGGAGCTGGCATCTCCACGGAGTCAGGGATCCCCGATTACCGCTCGGAGGGCGTCGGGCTCTACGCCAGGACAGACAGACGGCCCGTCCAGCACGCCGAGTTCATCCGCAGCGCCACTGCCCGCCAGCGCTACTGGGCAAGGAACTTCGTGGGATGGCCCCAGTTCTCCTCCCACCAGCCAAACAAGGCACACCTGGTACTGAGAGACTGGGAGAGGCTGGGCAAGCTGCACTGGCTGGTGACCCAGAACGTGGATGCCCTTCACACCAAAGCCGGGAGCCAGCGCATGACAGAGCTGCACGGCTGTACACACAGGTACAGTGCTGCCACAGGGGAGTTGTCACTGACAGGCAGCTGCAGTGAAAGGAGGCAAAACGTCCATGTTGCATTCCTGGGATGGAGAAAAAGATCACAACCCAGTGCTGTTCACAGCACGGTATTTAAGAAACATGACCACCGCGCCTTTTTTTTTTGAGTATTAATTGGAAAATTTTCCCTGAAACCTGCATCCATTTCCTCTTTCCTTGGTACAGCAAATTTCCTCTTAGTAAAGAGAACAAGGGGTCAGGAGGATGCAAGGATTATCCACCTTAAGCAGAGTGGATAGTGCCAGAATTGCATGGGATGCATGGACTGGAGAAGGACCATCACAGCCTGGATGGGATCACCCCAAATTTCTAGATGAAAAAGCACAGCCTGAGCTGGGAGGATGCATGGTAGGGTTGAAAGCACTTCCTCTAGAGCATTCCTACAAAGCAACAGAGCAGAAAGACATCTCCTTGACCTGTACCATTTGGTAAACAAATGTGGAAAATCATGAGAGGCCTTCTAAGGAACAAGTCAGAGTCTCCATATCTTCAGCTGACATGAAAATCTCCATTAATGCTTTGCTCTGAATTTCAGGGTTTTCTGCTTGGCCTGTGGAGACCGAATCTTGCGTTCTGAGCTCCAGGAGCACTTTGAAGCTCTGAATCCTACTTGGAAAGCTGAGGCACTTGATGTGGCTCCGGATGGGGATGTCTTCCTGACGGACGAGCAGGTGCGCAATTTCCAAGTCCCAGCCTGCCAGAAATGTGGTGGAATCCTGAAGCCTGATGTGACCTTCTTTGGAGACACAGTGAGCCAGGAAAAAGTCCGTTTTGTACACCAACGCCTGGCGGAATCAGACTCCATGCTGGTAGCAGGATCCTCTATGCAGGTAAATAGGTCTGCCTCCCCAACTGCATTCCTGCTTCCCAGCTCCTCTGCCTGCAATGATCCTTGGTCCCACAGCTTAGGACTACCAATGGCTTGTGGATCAGATCAGCCTTTGCAGAGCTTCTTCGTATTTTATTTTTACTGTGGTTGGGAATCTGGCTTCATGGGTGACTTGTTTGGGCTTCCCTGTCACTCTCTTGCCAGTCTCCTTCATGCTGCTGTAAATACCTCCATTCAGACCTCTCTCTGCTGCCTCCTCCATCAGGTCACAGTTGTCCATATTGTCCTGGCACAATTCAGTCCTCACATTTTTTTTACCTGAAATTTGTGGCCTTTGGTAGCTTTTTAGGCCTCATGGCACACTGTGTAAAATTCCAGGTTTTAGGGCTTCTCATTCCTTATTAAATTCTCAATAAGAGAGGTGAAATATCTCTGCTGCTTGGGATTGTCCTTTGTATCATGTGTTTTCTCCACTAGCCTCTTGTCTATAAGGTAAGGTAGCTAAACAACAGGAGTTTATAAACCCAAAGAAGCTTTTGTAGTGTAAGCTTTTGTTTGTGTAAGATACATTTTTCCAGGAACCAGTCTTATTACACTAAAAAACGTTATTCTAACACCTCCCAGAAGGAGATAAAACCAAGGTTACCTGATTGTGATTCTCTTGGCTTCAGGATACTGGATAAAAATTCCATGAGCTTGCCCTTCTTAAGCTTATAATCCTCTGTACAGGAATGATTGAAATGCCTTAGGTTTGTTCTTGTACTACTTAAGCTGGGCCATGCAAGAATCATCAAAGTGCAGCATTTAAGTAGCTGTTATAACTCATAAAAACTGCTGCAGAGATTTACTAAAAGACAAGGACATTTCCCTTCAATCAGCTCTGAAGTTTCAGTTTCTATGAAATTGCAAATCCTTCACTGACAGAGGCTAAAAGCTGTTTTATTCTGTGCACTCCTGAACAAAGACATTTCCTACCTGAGCTCAGGGCAGCTGCCTGGCACACCATGTATGTATAGCCCTTTTCTCATTGCCAAAGACAACTATTTTATGCCTTTCTGTAACTCTCTGTTGGCCTAAGCTGTCAGTCATTTTGTCTTCTGGTACTCCTGCAGGTGTACTCTGGTTACAGGTTTGCTCTGGCTGCCCGGGAGAAGCAGCTGCCAATTGCAGTCCTTAACATTGGGCCCACCAGGTTAGATCACTTTGCATCCTTAAAGCTGAATTCCCGCTGTGGAGAGCTGCTGCCTTTGATTGTTTGCACGTGACCCAGCCAGCTGAGCTTCAGTAGCTATCAGGATTAAAGTTATTTTTACAAGGTGGGTACCTTCCCTGGTCAGTCACAGGGTAACAATACGGGTTTCCGGGAAATGCTGAGACTGAGATGTGCTGAGTGACAAAATGTTCCCTCGCTGCACCAAAATGTGGCTGTAAATTTGAATCTGCAACTGGTCTGCCCTGATGGGCCATGATACTGTTTCCCATGATCATAAACAAAAAACATACTAAGCACTAAGACTCCCAGAGGATTGGGACTCTAGTGTAGAATTCTCATCAATTTGTAACTGCCAGGAAACTACAGGGATCACCTGTAATTCCAGAGAACCTGATCACAACCATTGCCTTTGCAAGTGACAATTCAAAAGCTGTTCCTGATTGAATTGGTCCAGCTAATCCTAATCAAACACTGCTGTTGAAAACAATCAATTCAGTCGATAAAGCAGCTTATTTCTTCCTCTCCTGCAGGACTCCTCTCAGAAAAGGGAAAACTCCAAGAGGCAGCTGTGAGATCCAGTGCTGAGGGCACCAGGAGAGGGCAGCAAGCCTCGCACGTGTCAGCCTCACCAGTTCTCTCCACTGAAACCATCTCCACATAGCAGGAAACTGAATGATGATGACAAGAAACAAGTACTTTTCTGCCTTACCTTGCTGTTGTAAACAGTGCTTTTTTAGTTATTTGGAAGGGTAATTGGACTATCATTTCTGAGGACAAACTGCCTTTTTTATAATTGTCCCCAGTGGAGAAGGGAGGGGCAGGGATTTAACCAGGTAATTTGAGGCTGCAGCACAGGAGGGCGATGTGGGAAAGGAGGACACTGCTGGGGGATCCAGTGTCACTAGTGGGATACTGTAGAGTGTGCAAAGAGGAAAAGGAGGCAAGAAGAACTGCAGTTGTCACTTAAAAGGAAAAAGGTTCAAAATAGAAGCCAAACAAGAACACTGCTCTTGTAACAGATTATTTGGAAGCACAGGCTAGAAGGCTGGTATCTTCCCAGCATGGAAGTCAGCATTTCTCTCAGCTCAGAGAGAAGCTGACAAGGTAAACTGCTTCAAAATCTATCCCCTTTAAAAATTAAATATTGTTGAGATGCCAGAGGAGTTACTTTAAGCTAATCTGACAAACACTGCTTTCAGTGAGGCTGCTACATTTTCCAGAATGCATTTTTTGAAGATGTATTTCGTTAATGAATAGCTAAGGAATCAATTAAAATTGTTTAGAAAACTGAGACTATTTGCATTGTAATTTTCTCTCCCTCCTGTGATTTATTTAAGTGCATTCTCAGTAGCCAGTTTAGATTCATTTTCTTCCATTGCAAAAATGAAGGTTGTAATTACTAGCAGAGAAATACAATTAAATCTGTACAACAGGTCTCCCTCAGGGGGTAAACTCTGTTGAAAGGTGCAATTTCCACACTCCTAACAGGAGATCCATCACTACTGGGTAGTGATTTTTTTGTTGTTCCTTAGGATGGTATTGTAAGCTCTATTAAACTTTTAAACTGTTTACAGAGTTAAACACAGAACCTGGCACAAACTAGAACACTAAATTTTTGACCTGACCTTCTTCATGAAACTATCACTCCCCCCTCCTAGCTCTGAGCAGTTTAATTGTTGGGGTTTCCCAAGTGCCCCCTCCTACTCCAACACGTCCTGGATTAATATTTTGACAGGAACTGTAACAAGCAGTTGGAAACAAGGATGCAAGAATCATCTGCTAAAAGGTCAAGTAGCAAAGCAAGGACAAGTGACCACAGGATGCAAAGTTCATTTTTGCTTTGTTATCAATTCAAATCCATTCCAGAAGAGTGCAAATAAAGCACAGAATTTAAGGGATACATAAGGCCTCAAATTTCTGCAGAAGGTAGAGGGCATTAAGACGCTTAACACATTTCCAGATTTGGCTGTATTGGGTTAGAGGAGAGACAGCTTCACTTTGAAGCCAAGCAAGAACAGTTCAGGACTCCCACCTGCATTCTGCTCTCATTGAATGGTAACTCCACTTTCCAATGACTCAGGTTGCTGCTGCTTGGCACTGAGCAAAGCTCACAAATACCTCTCCATCTTGAGCCGCCCTGTCCATGGTACAGCTGTCCCACCAGCCAAAGCTGTTGCAGAAATCATGCCTACAGCACAGCAGAGTCTCCACATACACCATGCTTTCATGTAGGGGTTTTCCCTGTAAGAAGAGACGTTGCTGCCTCCTTAGCAGAGGAGCTGAGGTTGAGTTTCTCACTCTCCACATCATCTTCTCCCCCTCCTTGAAACTTGCATGACATTGTCAAAAACTGAGGCTGCAGGTAGAGCCAGCATTTTGAGAAGGTGTGGGAGCATTGCCATGCAGTCTAAAACAAGTCTTGGAATGAGTTCTGTGACAGGTAACTAAACCTCCCACATCTACCCTGCCTCTTCTCCTGTTCTGCAGCTGAGCCTGTGGGAGAGGAGTCAGGCTGTCCCTTCAGCATCACTCTCAGATGAGTCATTACCCCAGCTCTCCACTGACTGCACTTCTAAGCCACAGGACAATGACTCACAATAAATGAACATTACAGTAGATCTCCTGTGCATGGTTTATTACTATATGGTAATGAGCATATCTATAACCACTATATGAGGCTGAGATGAAGTTTCTTTTTTTCTGTAATTTGTTCCATCACTAGTAAAATTGACCTCTTCTAGAGCAGGATCTGAATACTTCACTTCTTAACATATTCCCCAAGATACCTTTAAGAAGTTTGCTCACATGAGAAATGCTTGAGAGAGCCTAGAATTCCTACACCAAAAGCCATGGCATGAAATCAGCTGAATCAACAGCTTTTGCTCTTCTCTTTTTCTTACAGCTGTTCCTCCTGAAGCTTGGATAGAGGAGCTGAGAGTACCTAATAATGGATTTTTCTTCTGCTTCTCTGAAAGTGGGGTTGGACTTACCCAAAGCAAATAAAAGTTACTTCCTATTTGGCAAATCTTGTCTTTGTTTCTGGGCAAATTGTCAGAGCAAACTAATTGAGTCCAGCAGTCCGAAGAAGGTATTTCACATACTGAGCTCCAGGGAAGGCAGCACAGAATGTAGATGGCCCAGATGGCTGTGGTGTAAGTGCAGCCTCCCACATCTTACACTCAGATTGCTCCTACTGACACGCCTGCTTGTTCATTACTTCTGGAAAATGACCCAAATCTCTGGGTATGGAATTTGGGAGGTTCAGTGGAGTGAAGGTGACTAAATCTACCATCTAGAGTGTGCTTCTTCCCCTGTGACTGCCATGGATGTCGCCCTTTCCCAGCCTGTGCAGCAGGCAGGGAAACAGCACAATCAAGCCAGATGGGCTTTAAAACCACTGCTCCAGACTGTTCCTGCAATTCTGTGTGCAACTCCCGATCATCTCCCTTCCCACCGAGGAAAGACACCCCAGTACCACTTCCTGCACTTAATCCCTTCTGCACCACTAACTAGACAATGGCAGAGAAAGAGAAGCTGAGCCTAAAGAGGACGAGCAATAATGTGAGTGTCTCGAATTGTTCCCAGGCCCAAACAGAACCTGACACAGGATCATTACCATCAGCAGAATTGTTTGCTCTCTGCATGCCTCACCTCAGCTGGAGCACTCTTTTTCATCTGTGCAATGCCCATGTAGTTGAGAGTAATTCAGCTCTCCCTGCAGAGAGTGAGAAATCTTGGCACAGAAGATGGCAATAGAGAAAAGAAACTGAGACTTCATTTCTGCAGTGAGCCCACAGAGCTGCTCTCTCTCCAGCATCCCATGACCAGCTGCGGTGCTGTGTAGGGTCTCAGAGTTCCCTCTCGCTGAGCACAGGGACACCTGGCATTCCAGGCAATCCCTTTCTGGTCTTGAACAGAAGTACAGGCCAGCAGGGCCGAAGAACTTCACGCACTCCTTGTAGTTCCCTACACTGGCAGTTCAAGCAGTCACTAGCCCTGCTCTTCCTCTTCCCACAAGGTTCCTCAAAGCCCTTATGAGCAGCTTTGCACAATCCCTTCAGCCTCCCCGCCTGTGCTGTTCATTAGGGCCTGACACTGCATTATGTGGGAAGGCTGCCTATGGATAGGGGATGTTTGGATTTAATAGTGGGTCTTTCACACCATCAAAGTGGCATGGAAATGAGAAGTGTGATCAAACATAAGAGCAGGCTGATAAAATCTGTGTGGGGTAAGACAGATATGGAATCAATTTGAGCTTTCATCTATCTGTGGAGTTTATCTGTGGAATGCTAGCATGCTCCAAATGCTGAATGCCATGAGTAGATAGACTGCTCACCTCAAATCTAGAGTTCCTGTTTAAAAGCAAAATTCATACTAACAGTTTCTGAAATGCTTCCAATGCATCCCAATCTTCCCTGCTTGTGATAATACAGCTTAAAAGTGCAGTGTTCCCCCCAGATAGCGATGATATTTTACTTTTTCTTCCTCTACAATGAGCTTTATCACAAGGGGATTCTAGTAACATTTACTTAGGAGCTTTACTGTTCTACAAACAATGATTTCAGAGAATCTAAACTAGTGAGTGAGTACAAGAGACCTCATCTTCTCATCCAGCTCTAAGAATGATTCATTTTGGCCATATGAAGAAACACATCCAGTATCCTCAAGATTTCTGTGGAGGTCTCCATGCACTTCATGTTTCCAGAAAATTCATGTACACAAACACCCGAGCAAAAATAAGTAACGAATACTGGTACAAAACTGGGGCTCGATCTACCATAAAATGGAATATCTGGCTGTGACAAAATCCTTTACCTTTTTCAAGAAAAAAAAAAAAGAACTAAATACAATTCACTATCCTTTCTCTTTTTCATTCTAATGCCCTCAAAGATACATTTACTTTGAGTAGGAAGGCATTGCAAGTACCTGCAGTAACATACCAAGCTAGCTTCTTCCTTCTCCATTTGTTTCTCATTTCCCAGAGCACTCTCAGATCCTTGGGGTCTGCTCCAAGTTTGGGTTCAGCTCATTCTGAGGATGAACCAGGGCCCACCTCAAGCCCCACCAGCAAGACCCTGCCCCAGGAGTTCATCCACATCTCCAAAAACCTCTGCCAGCAAAAGGGTGGGTGGCAGCTTTAGCACAGGACCTTGGCAGGGCTGGGAACGTGGCGCAGAGACGGTCCCTCAGAGGGGCTCCCTGCCCTCACGGCCAACATTATCTCCTTCCCTGCAGCGGCTGACTGGGAACAGCGGCGGGCAGGGGAAGGGCTCCCCGGGGTAAGCACATAGGAGAGCCTCAGGAGAAAGGAGCACCAAACGGCTCAAGACCCTCACGCAGCGATGCCCCAAGGAAGAGAGGCAGCTGTGGTGAGGCTAACGCGTGGGCTGGCCGAGGCGAGGACGGCTGAGTCAAGGCGTGAAGGGCGCCCTCAGGAGTCCCGCAAAGTGAGGGCGGCCGTGAGGGTGAGGGCTGGCGGAAGGGATGCGCTGAGGAGCCTCGGGAAGGTGAGGGCGGGCAGGGTCTGTGACCCAGCGGAGCCTCGAGAGGGTGAGGGCGGGCAGGGACAATCGCCCTGAGGAACCTCGGGAGGGTGAGGGCAGGAAGCCACAGCCCCGCCCTCAGCAGCCCCAGCCCGCGGGTACCTGAGGGGCGGGGCGGGGCGGGGCATGCGAAGTCGCGAGCAGGTGCGCCCCGCCCCCGCCGCCTCCAAGGGCCAATCAGCGAACGCGGGGGCACGGCACGCGCCACACGGGGCTGTGGGCAGAGGGGCGGGGCCTCCCTGACGTCCCGCCCGCCGCCCCGTCTCCTCAGTGCGATGGTGGGCAGTGGACAGCGGTCAGGAGTGCCAGTTTACATTATTTATTTGTTTATTTGGTGCTGCTGCCGCCCTGACGCACATGAGGGCCATTATTGGCACTGTTTGTCGCTCACGTGCTTGTTGTCGGGGTTGTAGGGCGCCTTGGCGAAGCACTCGGCAGCGGCGCGGTCGCAGTTGCAGATAAACATGGCGCACTCCTTGTTCTTGCCTGGAGGAGAGAGAGGAGCGGTCAGAGCTTGGCTCCCTCGCCCTGCGCTACAGTGGCTTGGGCTGGCATTTCTGCTGTAATGGTGTACCCGTTTCAGTGCTGCCATCATTTTGGGGGTGCACAGGCTTCTGCCCACTAACCCACGGCCCCCAAAGCTGTGTGTTCCAGCCAAGCCATCTCTCCTTACCCCTTCCTGCTTTCCCTGCAGCCCTATTTGCCAGCCTTTTTGCTTTTTACCTCCATTCCAGAGCCCTGTAAAGGCGCCGCTATTTTTAACATGTGTCCAGCAGAAACTATATATCAATGCCAAGTTAGCATGCTGATCTCTAGGATACTGCCATTAGAAGGCCTCCCAGAAAAGTAGTCAATCCCCTGAAGACTAGACAGGCTTTTCTATATCCTGCCATACCATACATCTTCATAAACTTTAAATTGTGGGCTATATTGAGAATAATCATTCCAGTGCCTGTGTGAGGTACCCTCTTTGTAACAACCAGGTCCCCTGGCAGGAACTTGCACTGTGCCTTCCTGCAGCAGGGGTGTGAGTGAAACACAGCCCTGCTCCTTCCTAAAAGAGGCTGAAGAACATCTGGAGTGAAGTGGAAATGGACGTACTGCTACATGTGATCTTCCCGTCAGAACAGCTGTATTTGTAAGACTTAGTGTAGGGGTTGTCCAGGAGGAATCTGCAGGCTTCTAGTTCCTGTGCCTGTGAGTAGCAGTTATCATGTACTTGGCAGCACCTGGGAAACAAGGAGAAAAAAGGTTAGAAAAAAACAGAATCACAGGCTCAACAGACCTGTAAGACACACAAATACGCTAGATTTGCTTTGACAAGGCTCTTGACAATAAAAGAAAGATACCCAGTGATAACAGGGCAGACACACAGGACCTCAAAGGGATACAGTTGTGCCAGCTCACGGTCCAAGATGTGTCTGGCACATACATCCTTATGCGAGCATTTTTACAGTTGCCTGTTGGACACAGGGAAAGCATAAACCAGTGTCTCCCCCTCAGTGCCTGGTAGCTGACAAGCTCTCAGCCAACGCAACAATCCAAGACTTGGCTGCCAGATTTGTGTGTCTCTAAATTGTCCATGCCATTTCCTAGCATTTTGCAGCCCAGCTGTGTACACGTTGATGAAGCACTGGGCAGAGCTGCATCCAGGCTGCTGGCCCAGCACTGCTGCAAAAAAAAAATGCTGGAATGAGCACACTGTGCTGCCATACTACTGTAATTCTATTTTATCTTAGTAATAAAGCATCAAGGTGTGATAACTCACATCCTTTTTCCCTGAACCCATCTATGAAAGAAAGCTTTGTTCACAGCAGCCAGAAAGTTTTGTAAACGTTCATAGGCAGGGCCAGCTGAGATGAAGCTGAAGCAAGAAAGTACAAGCAAGGAAAGAAGTTTGTAAAAGCAGAGTCTTATAAACCTGTCGAGCTCGTCCACCGGCGTGCCGCTGCCCCCCAGGCCGCAGTAGCAGCCGTAGCCATTGAAGTCCAGCAGTGGGTGGCTATCGGGCAGGGTGCACTTGATCAACTTACGGAACAGCCACACAGCCCGGGGCGAGACCTCATCGCTGGCTGTGCCCACTGGGAAGAGACACAAACATTGGTTAGAGTTCAGGTTCAGCGTTACCTGTGCGAGGACGAGGGCACCTACACACCTGACAGCAGGAAAAGCAGGACCAGGAACTTCATTCTTGCACAGAGAATTCTTGACACAGACTGGTGCTAAGGGAGATGAGTCTTTATACAGCAGGCTCACCTTGACATGGGTATGAGATAAAACAACCAGTATTTATGTTACTAAATGCAGACTTTTTCCATCAGATGCTGTGGGCAGCAGTTTGTGGCGTGACCAGTTGAAGGCCAGTTGAGTTAAATTCATAAAAGCCTGAAAGGCAAATATTTGCTCTCTAGATTTTTGCTATTAAATTCTTGTAATGCTATTATTAGAAGTCAGCTTGAAACATCTGGATATTTTTAAAGCCGCGCTAATAAAAATTAATAGCAGTGTGGTGGTGAAGTTGGAAGTTTCTGTCACACTAATAACCACCTGCCATTAATACTTGCATCCTCTTTTTATGGTATCCCACTTATCATTAATCCTGTATCTCTCCATGGATTCTCCTTCAGAGAACAAGGTACAGGTTGTCCATTCACATCAAATGACCATATGGCATGAGCTGAAAAACAAAATCAAGCTGTTCTTTAAAATCACAGAGGAGGAGGTACTACTAGGCAAGAAACAGGAGCCAAGTGACCTGGGAAAACCTCTGTATGTGGCTTAAACAAGGAGTAGTATCTGGTTTTATGTGGCCTTCAGCAATCTACACTGGAAATGAACCAGGCTTAGAAGTTTCAACATACACAGCAGACTTCAGTTACTTGGAGCCATTTCTCTCTCTCCAAAATCAATGCAGAATCCAGTTAAGAACCTTTGGTTCTCTATGCCAAGGGATGAGGAGAGTTGGGAACCTTGAAAGAAGTTCAAAAAATGGGTAAGAAAAATCTTCCTGGAATCAGTCAGGTATAAATAAAAAGACTGCACTCAGACCCTAGAGGCTGTGGCATTTTCAGGGCTACAGGTTTGGCATTTTTATGCACTCAAAATATGGTTCCTAGACATGGTTGTCAAGTCTGTATTGATTTCCAAAGCACCAAACAAACTTTTAAGAGCCGAGCAGGATGCCCAGAGAAAGGCCAGCTTTCTGCAGCAGCCTAATACATCAGTTCATGCAAGAAACTGGGCTCACCACCCACCAGCAGGTTGCAAAAGGGGTGATGAGGACACCTTCCTCCTCACAGGGTTTGAAACTACACCAGGGTACCCACAGTACCCACTCGATGTTGACATTTCCATAGGACATCTAGGTAAAGCTACACATGGTGCTCAACAACCAGGTCCATTCTGACTTTGCTCTCTTCAACCACTCCCATTCTGGGGCTCCCCACTCATCCATTACCTACAGCCAAACAGATGCTGAGTTGCAGATATAAGATTATCACTGTTCTAACAAACATTAAAGGCTGTAAAAGGACAGTCTGCACCACAGTTAGTACAGAAAAAAAATTGTCTCTTGCCCACAGATCATTCTGGCAACTTTCCCTTCAATATCCACTAAAGAGCTCTCTATCTTCTCTGCTTTTACCATAAAAAAAATTGTTTTCTTACCTATGAAACTTAGGAGTTTGGTTCCTTTTTCCTCAGCTCTCAGTATCTGATGTATTATTGATGTTTCCTAGAAAGTTTCCAGTCAACCGGCCTTTTTAAAATCATAAATCAACCATTTTCTACATTTTTAGTTCAACGAAAGGATGACCAAGTGTGGGAAAGCAAACACATGAGTATTACAAGAGTGCCTCATGAGAAAAATCCCAGCAGGGTAAAGATTTTTCCACCAATGCTATTTTTGGTTTTCCCCAACCTGTGCTGTATACAAAGCCACTGATACTTGGCACACTTGTGAGCACATTTCAACTTATAACTGGTTCCAACTTGCAGGCTTAAGCCTTAAATTATTTTTAAGACTTGTTTTATAAGCCCCATTGCAGAGTTCCCTACTATTCCACACTGTTAAAATTCTCCTTTCTCTCTTTTGTCTGTTAAGGACTTTACTGCCCATCTCCACATTTTACTTTCTTACATCTAGCTTCCTTGATCCACCAGTCAGTTGAGTCCAGGGTATGAGCCAAACCTGTAAGCACCACATTATCTCCTTTTCTGAAGCTACAAATACTTACACAAAACCTCTGTAATGTAGAGAAGACACAATCTCTACTAAAATCAGATCTGCCTCACATTATAAACTGGGCCACTGCTGAAGTGTAGAAGCAGAACACTGAGTCAGAGATCTGCCTGGGGCTTTCATCCTTAAGGCAGCATGCAATTCTTGCCAGGTCCTGAAATCTCCCCCACTGGAAAACCTTGCACCCCTAAATAATGACAGAGAAGGACAGTTTTCAAATAATTTATTAGGAATTTAAAACTGAAATCTGGAAAAAGGGTTACAGGTGTGGAGAGAACAAACACTGGAGTGTAATAACTTACTGGCTTAAAAACACAGCTTTATTTCTTTTTAAAAAAATGCCCACCCTGAAACCAGAGCCCCAGCCTCCAGGCAGTGGCCAGAGAGTGACTCACAGCCCAGCAGCAGCACAGCTGGCCCGGGATGTCTGGAGGGGGCACGGAAGCAGCTCAGCGCATACACCAAGAGGGAGGAAAGCGCTGTCCGCAGACCCAAATTTGAAGTATATAGAATAAAAATAAACCCAATAAAATGCAGCTCTTCTTTAATTAGGAAATATTTAAAAAAACAGACATACAGACTCTTGTCTCAGTAACAAAAATTATTGCTTTGTGTTTTCAGTACTGATCTGTTAAGTACCTTCTTACCTAAACAGAACTCTCCAAACGCATCGCCCAGGTCAGGACAAGTTCCAGCAGACGGGGGAGAGATAGAAGAGAAAAAGGGCCCTGTGGGCACTGTGGCCCTCCCAGTCCTTTTCTAAATGCCCATCTCCTTTACAGGGGCTCAGTTTGGGGGAAGAGAGGGAATGATTTTTAAAACTTAAGATGAAGCTGTTATTTCCCTGGGAAAAAGAGTTTGGCTGCATCTTAATAAAAGGCTTAATCACCCCCCTTAACAAGGTCTTTGGTTCACTGAAATCCAGACCCAAACCTGCCCCATGTATTCCTGCTGGAGGCCTCCCCTGGCAGAGTGCTGGTTAGCAGGGGCCCGGACCATACCAGGGGAAGCCCTAGCATGTTCTGGAGAAGGGACCAGATCACCCCACACAGGACAACGGACAAATTCCCACAGTCTTCAGAACACAGAGTAAAGCAAATGGGAAGCTGCAATTCTATAATTCATATAATCCCTGAGAAGCCCTTAACCCGCCCCCAAATCACCACCCTAATGCTTTTCTCCCCTGTTAATGAATCCCCATCCCAGAGCCCTGCCCTTCAGAGAACGACTACCCAAATCTCCCCCTGGCTGATACCCCTTCTGACACCCTCGCCTCCGGAGGAGGATCCCCTTTCCCAGGAAATCTTGACGCAAGCGATGAAGTTTGGAGAGTGAATTCCTTTCAAAGTAACCAAGACAAGCAACGGCAGCAAAGCCCTTTCCCTAAGCCAGCCCAGAGCCGGCGCTACGGAGCCCAGGGATGGAGTCTGTACATCAAGCAATTGGAAGCAGCTTTAACCCGCTCAGCAAAACAGCCGATGGCTGGTACGTTTCACCCCGCCCACCCCCCGCCCCCCTTTCAGCTCATCTCATCAGAGGTCTTAAAATCTTACAGTAAAAGGTGTACAAAAAAAGAACGAAGTCCTGTCAGGATTCTGCTGGAGAGTATTGCTCACGCTGCGGCACCAAGTCCAGGACCTGGAGCTGCTCCTTGGAGCCAGGCTGCAGGCAGCAGCCAGGTTCAGCTCACAATATTTACATATTATACAGGAGGAAAAAGAAAACCCCACATAAAACTAAAACTAGGAAAAAAAAAAAAATCTTTCAGCTGTAAGGATAGTGTTTTTCACTTAGCAAAATATACATTTGTTTTGTTCCATAGCGATGTCCAACGTTTTCGGATCCTTGGAGTTTCACACTCTTCAAAGCCTCACATTTACAAAACAGAAACAATTAAAAACAGTTTCTTTAAAAAAAATAGAAATACAGCAGTTCCTCTCAGTCTTTGCTCTCTCTCTGTCTCTTTCTTCCCTTCAGAACTGCATTCTTGTTACATACCGTGCTTTAAAAACACTGACAACAACAACAACAGAGTTGAAAATATTCAAAACAGTTTCAAAGCCAAATAAAAATACTCCTCAATGAAAACTACCTAACACAATCACAAAGCCAATTCATAAAATATGTCTACTAGCTCGGGAAAGAGCAAACAACAAAAAGAAGGGGCAGCCCCCCAAAAAGATAAAAAAATAAAATAAAAAAATAAAACTAACAACTAATAAAATAAATAAAAGAAGAATCAGTGGGCTGGGGGCAGGGAGGGGGAAGCGTAAACCGTCGGTGGTTAGTAGGAAAGCGAGATGATCTCCTCGGGTTCAGTCCAGTGTGGTCTGGTCAAAGGGAGAGATCGGGCAGGGCGGCAGGAGCCTGGCAGCCAGCCGGCAGTGTGCAGTTTGATTCAAGAGAAAGGTAACCTTGGCTCATCCCCCGAGGCTCACCAGATCCTCCAGCCACTCGCTGTCCTCGGTTAGGTCACTGGGGAATCTGTGGGACACAGCAGGGGAGGGAAGGGACACCATCTAGAACAACCACAGCTTTGCTCCTGAGGTTTTCTTCGGGTATGATCTGACAGAAACCAATACCCAGTATTGACAATACCCAAACTTTGCCCCAATAGAGTCTTGCCCTGCACATGGTTGGCACAGGGACAGGGGACAGCAGAGATGTTTCCATCTTCAATGGCAACGTGCAAGCCTGGGAAAAAAGGTCTCACACAGCACATGGCCTGGCCCCTGTGAGGGCTGGGACATAGCAGAGTCCAGACACTTCCCCAGCACTCAGCTCAGACCAGCCCTGCCAGGCTGCCCTAGGCTCCTGTCTGTGGATACCATTCCCTCCAGTTTTTTCTCTCCTCTTTGAAAAGCTGGTTGTTGACTTTTTTTTAATTTTAAATTTAAGCCAGCTAACTTCAGTCACATTTGCAAAGCAAACAAAGACTATCCACCAGTTCCCTCTCAGCCCATCCAAGGACCAAAACCAGAACTGATCAGATTTTATTTCTATCCTGAGGAAATGAAAACCTCACTTCCCAGAGACTGGTCTCAGCAGCAGTGGGAATAACCAGCTGCATGGTGGAGGCTTCCCGAGCCACACAGAAAAGCCAACTTGTCTCCCAGGATCACCACTGGGTTGTGACTCTGGCCAACGCTGCAGATGTTTTCTCTTTTTGTCAGTGCTTCATTTTCTTCCTCTTTGTGCCAGACACTAAGACATTCTCTACTCTCAGCCTGAAGAGTGTTCAGTAGGAACCCAACCTGCCAAGACTCTGGTGCAGGAGAGAGCCCCAGGACTCCTCCCACAGGCTGGGCCAGGCCACGGAGTCTCACAGCAACATCCACAGCTTCAGCTGAGAGCCTGAGCATAGGGACCAGCTCAGAATCTCTCTCTCATTACCTGCACCTGTTCAAAGCTCTCTTACCTCCTGCCTCCTTGGTCCCCAGCTTCAGTGATACCCATTGGTAAAAGCTGTTGCAATCAAGGGACCCTGTGAAGAAAGAGTTAAAACCCCACTCAAACAAAAGAACAGTGAAGAAGAATAACTAACACAACAAATTCAGCAATGGCCCAGATGACAGAGTAATTCTTTTCAGTTGGAAATGCTAGCTCTGAAGAGCACATCACCCTAGAGGATGCTGTGTCAGGGCCAAGACAGGCTCTTGGAAAGCCTAAGCTAGATCAGGGAAAGGACTGGAGATTGGGACCTTGAGTGTGATCAGGGAGAGCCAGCAGAAACCAAGGATATGGGCTCCAAGTGAACTGCTGCACTCTGCACCGTCCATCTTGGTCTGGGGCTCAGCAGCGGCACAGCCAATGCTGAAGTGGGTGGTATTTCATAACCAGAAAACAGACTGTGGGCTGAGGGGGCTGCCCGCTGCTGCTCACCTCCCTCACCACACATGGAGACACAGCCCACTCCCATGTACCTCCCCCCGCAGAGGGCACAGGGAGCACTCACCCCTAGGCTGTGTCCAAAGCCGGTGCTCGGGGCTGGACTGGCAGCGCTGATGTAACTGCTGACCCCTGAGTCCTGGTTGGCAGCTCCATAAAGCTCTGCCATCGGCCCGGGACTGGTGGTGCCCAGAAAGCCACCGGTGCGACTGGGGGTGGAACCTACAGCAGGCAGCAGAACTACGGAGTGAAGATCCCAAAAATGCAAGCCCGTCCCACCCCCCTCCCGCAGCCCCTTGGCAAACCTCGGTGGCAGGACCCTGCCCACACTGGGGAGGAAAGTGGAGTTACCTGTCCCTCGCACCACGGCCGCTGCAGCCGCTGCTGCTGCCATCGGTCCATACGCAGTGAGGGGGATTGCTGGAAAAGAAGGAACAGGAATCTCAGGAGCACTGTGGCTACATGGGAAACCCCTTGAAAGAGCCTTCACTTCCTACTGCAAAATACTGGGCTCACACATACATATTGGCTTAGTGCACCACAGAGGACATTAAAAGATGACAACAGGGAAGTACACAGCCTGGAATTTATCAGTGTTCTTTTGCACAGCCAATGGCCAGGGGAATGCCTGAGCCACACTCTGTCAAGCCCACACCCCAGAGCAGCCAAAGGTGTGGTGTGGAAGAGCTGAATGAGTGGGCAATTTCAGATGTATCCTGTCACTACTAAGCTTGCAAGATGCAGTTAATCTGAAGCTACAGATCCAGATTTTGGCAGTAAATGCGGAGAATCGCAACAGCTCAGGGACAGCAGCTGAAGCTTAACATCCTGAGGCTCAGCCCCTCCTCTGTCTCTTGGTAATATTCTTGAATAACAGTTTAATAGCATCTTTCTCCCTATTTCTTTGCTCAAGACACAGCATTCTCCCCACGCTGAGTTTTGCTTCTGAATTGCTCAAAACCTCATTGTTCATTGTAGAAAAGCAGGAAATATTTACCTAGGGAGCAGGAACTAGAAATGGCTTAATTAAAACAGAAAGTCTTAATTTATCTGTAGCAGTTCTAATTCCCAACTCTACTGCCACAGGCATTCAGCCCTCAGGGCAGGAGGCATCTAGCCAGTATGTTTCTCTTTGCCCTTAAAATGACTGGGTCAGCATTTCATGCTTGAATGTGAAATTCACTGTGATTCTGTTTAGAGCACCATAAAAAGAGGTCAGAACAAATCAATCGCGTTAAGGCTGAAACCCAGACTAGCTTAGGAGGGAATATTTAGTAGCAGGCACCAGCCTGTTTCAAGCAAACGTCATACAAGGCTTCTATCTGGGTTAGCCGCTCATTACAGGCCCTGGGCCAATGCAGACATGTTGCTGCTTCACATCACCCCCAAAGATGCTGTTCTGGGAAAGAAAGGCTGCTGGCAGCCACCCTCCTTGCAGCCTCATCCCTACTGCCAGTCCCAAACACATGAGTGAATGTGGTTTTACTGAGAAAGGAGGCAAGGTCATCTCAAAAGCTCCAGCTCTTTTTCCAAGAAAAATCCTTCTTGCCTTTGCAGCCTTATCTGCTGAGACACCAGGTTTGTGCTGCAGTGACAAAGCACCTGTGTGTGCATCCCTGCCTGTGCCATCCTCTCCCCTTGGCTCCCCTCATCAAGCTGCAGTGCTGCAGCCACTCAAAGGCACAAGGGCCCTTGAGCACACAGCTCACTGTGCCCTGCCCTCTGCAGGGCCAGCTCCAGCCCATACATGGGAGCCACAGCCCAGCCAAGCAGGGCCTGCTTAACAGGAGGTAAGCGTATCGGGGAGGGAAGAATGCCACGATCCCCAGCTGGTACTTCAGTGAGACACTCAGGACTGTAAGCTAATGTGGCACCCAGCCAGGACAGCATTAATAACTTCTTGTTGTGCAGAGCCCTGGTGCACCCTGGCCATCAGTAACAGACAGATCCCAGGCAAGGGCTGCCTGGAAAAGGCACAGGATAGCCAGGGGTGGACATGAAGGAAAAAACACTTCTACCAAGTCACCAATGTTCCCCTACAAATGTGATGGGCTTTGCAGAAAAACACACATGTAAATAAGCAACTGGACCCACATCTGCTTGGTTTGCCAAGCAGAAGGCTCAGAGATGCTTATGCAGCTGCACACGTTGTCAGGGAAGGGTTTCGTTATGAGGGATACAGGGTTCATTTTCCCCTACCTCCCTCAGGGAAATTTGCTCATTGGTGGCTGCCAATCTCAGCATCCTCACAAACAGAGAGTCCCTGAGGATTAACATGTTTTTGTGCCACAAACTCCCTTTCAAGCCTGTTTGTACTGCTAATTCCAGAAGAGCTTCCCAGGAAGGTTTTCCGTACCCCTTTGCAGAGAGATTCAAACCCTGAAACAGGTGGGGGCAAGGAAGCACTGGGGAGGAGGAACACCATGAAAATGATGTGGCACACAGGGAGCAGGGTACTACACAAAGCTGCGTTTCTATGACAAAAACCATGGACAGGACAGAGCTGGGGAAAACATGGCCATGGAAGGGACAGTAGACAGAAGGAACATCACGTAGGGAGAACACACTGCACGCACCCCAAGGGCTGAGGATCCAGAGGGCATTTGCATTTTGAAGATACTAAGAACAATCCTCTGCTCCCAATTTGTTTCACAGCTCCCTACAAGCACTGCAGGACTTTGCAGGGTCCCACCACACTCCTACCTGGGAAACCTGTGTGGGAGTAGCTGGGGAGCTGCACCACCCAGAGCAGGGAAAGCATTCCCTGCAGCCCCTTCTGCTTGGGGAAATGGGATTAGAGTAACCAGGAGTGCATGCACACCTTCTCCCTCTTCCCAGCACTCCAAATTTAATCCTTGCAACAGCTCAGGTTAAAGCCATTTGTAGATCTGTGGAAGTCACCCTGCTTTCTGCAGTTTCTGTATCTGGTTTACATACAGCCTGGAGCAAGGAGTTAAAGAGGCAAGCAGCAGGAAAGGACCTGCATGGCCCTCTTCAGAGGCAATACACATGGCTCTGATTGCCTCTCCATCTTTCCATCCTCAGCTTTGGATGGAGCTTATCCAGATGAAAGAGGAAATAAGGCACATTTCCAGTCTAACTGCACCGGGGTGTGGAGCAGCAACACATCACTGAAACAGCCCAAAGCCCCCTTCTCCCCTTCCAGCTTGTGAGTTTAGGAAATGAGTGGGACTGACCTGTGAGCTCAGGGAGGACGGGGGCACTCGGGAGAGGGGTCCGCTCTACACGGAACTCTAAAAACGAAATGCAAGACAGCTTAGGAACTCATCCAACGCCCTGAGGGAGACCCCCAGAGACACAGCAGCCAGAGTCTGCTGGGGAGCAGTCTGCAGCCAGACTGCAACCAGGCCAGTGTCTTCTTTAAACTGATTTATAACTGGTGCTGAAAGGTGCTGGACTCCTGCCCTGAAGGCTGAAAGGATCCATTTATCCTTGGAATAAATGTGGTCAGGGCAGGGCGAGTTCAAGCATCACTGTGTAGCCTCAGGTCTGCCCTGGAGCACCGCTCTGTGACCTGGCCAATCTGACCTCAATATGTGCCACACTCAGCCTGGCACAGGTTTACAGTGAGGGACTTGAAGCCACTACAGCTAGATTCATGGAGAGCTTCCAGACATCCAGGAGGCAACAGCAACTTTCAGCCAGTCAGCCTGGGCTCACCTCAGTCAAAGAGGAAACTTCCCATTCCCAGCCCTTAATATCAAAACTTCATTTATCAACCATCACACTGAAGGATGGAGTAAGGAAGGGATGCTCAGAGTTGCCACAGCTCTAGAAAATAGCAATAGCAAGAGCACAGTGTGTCCCTAAAGTGTGCTCTGCCTCATTCCCCAGCCTGGCAGAGTGGGAAGACAGGCCTCACAGCTCTGAGCAGCTGAGGCACAGCAGGTTCCAGTCATTGATCGCTGAATCCATGTTCTGAGCACATGGCAGTGTTGGAAGCTTAAAACTACCCAGTTTGCAGAGGATCTGCAGCACCTGGCCCAGCAGATACTTTGTGAAGGCTGTGAGGAGTGCAGGCACTGTTCAGAACACAACTGCAGTGCTGCAGGCACCTGCTTTTTGCGCGCCCAGGAGCTCCCTGGCACGTGGGGTTTAACATTCTGTGCTATTTTCAGAGTGGTGGCAACTCCGGTAAAGAGAGACAGACACACACAAAGGCAGTGAAACAGGCAGAGCTGCAGGGCCCTTCTGTGTCACAGCAGCAGCCCTGCGAGGAGGCCAGCAGAAAGGACATCGGAGCAGCTTTGGGCTTTTCTTGCCACTGCAGTGTGAGGATAATCCTAATGAAGGACAAGCTGTTCCCACCTATTCCAGGGCTTCTCCAATCCCCTTTCCACATCCATCTCCAATTTAAAGAAAGACCAAACAGGAGAAAGGGTGAAAGGGGCAGAGCCTGGGTTATAGATCATGCCAGGGGCTCCCATCACCTGAAGATAGACCAAAAAACAGAGCAGGGAGTTCCACTCACCAGGGAACTGGTAAGTGTAACCAGGTGCAATGCCAGTGTAACTTCGACTCGCATAGGTGGCAGCTTGGAAGCCTGGATAACCTGGGGAAGAGAAAAGGACTCCATTAGTGCAAGCTGGCAAGGTCTAGCTGCTCACAAGCACCACAAGCATCCTTTGGCATTCGACAGCAGAAAAGAGGGGTGACAGCAGAAGCCCTAGGAGAGTGTACAACACGAGCAGGCCTGCAAAGGAGTTTTAGCAGGCCCATTTAATTTTTCCCTGCTCCAAACATGTAAGGACATGGAGATTTCCTTCTCAGACTCACAGCTCTGCAGACTAAGGCTTTCTGATGCATCAGCTGGATTTGCAAACAGGAGATCAGGGAGGAGGGGCATTTGAATGGCTGAATAGCTCTGAGTCACTTTTGCACTAGAAGGGCTGGTGAATGCAGGTACAAAGAACAGTTCTCCCTGGCACAGGCAGGAGCACAACTCTTGCTGTTCCCCAGGGAAGCTGACCACCTATAGGAACAAGCCTGGGAGAATGCAGGGCATGACTCACAGATTAATATTTGATTTGAGATCTTCCAAGACAAGAGTCCATGGATTTCCCAGTGATTCAGTTTGAGTCTTGCCGCTTTAAAATTCAGATGGCTTAGAGAAGGCAAAACCCAAAACAACAGGCTGGAGATTTATTTTCCTTCAGTAAGTCAAGTGAAAACATTGGTGGAAAAATGCCCTTTTGGGGGTTTTGTTCAGTGACTAACTGCTGCTCAGCAGGCTTAGCACTGAGAGCCAGGCTGAGTACACCCCGCCCAGCAACACCAGCAATGATCCTGAGCAAACAGTGCTCTTGGGTCAGCTCAGTCCTGGTTCCAATCAAAGGGAGAAGAGAGAGAAGCCAGGACCAGCACCCACACTGGAAGGATCATGGCTCTCAGATCTAGGCACAAAGTTTTGTGGAAGACAGGGCTACCTAGAAGATAGGGCTACAAATTACATATTTTTAATTTTTTACCTAAATGCTTTTGCCTTGGGAGCATTGGTAGACATGAACCTCAGCCTGCTTGTCACCAACTTCTCCTTACAAGTCAGTCCCATGATAAATGTGTAACTTTCCCTGCAATACCAGATATTTGCTGTAGCTGAGAGGGAGGGAACAAGGTGAGAGAGCACTCAACTAGAACTTTAAGGGCATTTTAACAGTCTTTAAATGGCGATGGGGACATTTACACAGACCACTGTTTCAAGTGGAAACTTAGGGGCTCTTTAATCAACTAATTCATCAGAAAGCCTGCAGAAGTACAGGAGGAAGACGCCTGGTTACAGATGACTCCACACTCAGCTCTGCAGTAACATCCTATTCCCATGAAGGAATTGCTGTACAGTGGAGGAGCAGCCGAGGGGCAGAAGCGCCCCGAGGGGCTGTACCCAGCCAGCCCTGCTGTCGCAGGGCAGCGGTGGCACGTCTGCAGTTTTTCCAGGTGCCACCAGAGGGCAAGTTGCGATCGCGAACGGGTCCCGGTGGCCCCGCACGGGGAGCGCTGCCCTTGGCCGCCCCGCCGCTCCCGGAATAAACCTCTAAGCTGCTGCCTGGCACGGCCGGGAGCGGGGGGAGCGCGGCAGGGCTGACCGGGAGCTTACCCAGCATGCCGATCCCCAGCATGAAGGCATCCATCCCGTAAGGCATTACTCGGGACCGCCCTCGTGCAGAGCCCGTTGGGGACATCACCTCCTTCGGCTGAGCTTTTTTACACTCCACCTGCCACAAGAAAGTAAGGATCAGGCTCAGCTGTCACAGGCTGGATCACAGGCTGTCACAGGACACAGCCACAGAGCGCGGGCAGGCCAGGCAGGGCTGCCTGCGTGACAGCACGTCCCTGCTCCAGCCACCTCCTGTCCCTGCTCCAGTCACCTCTGTCTGCCTGCTCTGCTGCCCTTCTCTGGCACCACTGTACCCAGCCCACACAGTGCCAGCCTTTCCTCTTGCTCTGTAGCCACCACAGGCAATGGGGAGTTCAAACATTGCTCCTCTCCTCCTGGTGTTGCCCTTCATGTTCTGACCCTGCACCAGAGCCTCAAAGCCTAATTTTCCTGAATCAAGATAAAACCTGCCCCCTCCCAGGCCACTACAAGGTTTTGTGTAACTTCAAAACCTCCAAGCACAGCACAGTTCCTTGTTTAGCTAGCTTTCCTCCTTGAGACCTCAGTATTATGCTTGTTCACCTCACTACTGTGAGTTTCTTCCCCAGACTGACTGCTGTGATTTTTGGGGAAAAATTCCATCTGATTCCCCACTGCAGAGAAGATGCATCAGGACCCAAGTGCTTCGCACTCTGCCCCTGTGCCACTGCCCTGCTCTCTCCCACACCTCTGTCCCTGCTGCCCCAGGTTCTGCACCAGACACTCACCATTTTGTTGTTGATCTCATGGAAGTGGATTTCACACACTTTTTCCACAATGTCTTCACTTTCAAATGTGACAAACCCAAATCCTGCAGAAAAAGCAAAACTCCCTGATCAGGTCAGACCTCTCACAGTTTGAACCCTCTACTCACAGCCTTTTATTGGCAGGAGAAAAGGAGAGTACAATCAGCCCTTTCGAACACAGCTGCCACTCATCTTCCCTCTCCAGCAAATTCTACTTTTATGCACAAGAACAGGACTGTCCTCTTATAGATTCTCCTCTCCTACTCATCCCATACTTCCCACCCACTCTGAACCCAACTGGTCTCAAACCCAGGTTTGTTTTGTTTCTTTTTTTTTTTTTTTTTTTTTTTAACTTTGCTATTCCCAAGGCAAACCACATGGCTGGTAACACTGGGGAGGATCTGGGCAGATGCTCACACAAAGAATCAGTGGGGAAACCAACAGCTGCTTGCCAGGACATCACCATCCTCACTAAATGCATCGCACCAGTAGGAACACCCTGCAGCTCCCTCACAGGCACTGGCCATAAAGCCTTGTGTGAGCAGGCACAGATCAGCAGTGCAGCTGCACACAGCGAGGCAGATACAGGCACAGTGATTTGCAGAGTTTCACCAAAGTAAGGTTTGTATCTGGGGTAAGACAGGACAGCGTGTTCCTGGCCCCTGGCCCACGCTCACACCTCCTTTCTCTCACCAACCCCTTTGCTGACAGCTTTGGCAAAGCCCAGCTCGGGTGGGCAGACTCAACTCCTCTAAGCTGACTGCAACCGTTTCCGGAGAACTGAGGCAGGTGGGAGGATGTCTTAAAGCTTGCTGTGCAAGCAAGCTGGGATTAAGCAGAACTTTCCGCTTTCCAGAGCTGGCCAATTCCACGGCACTGTAAAATAACATTTAAAAGCAGATGGGAATCCACTGCCCAGAACTCCACCTTTTCTCCACACTGCCAGAATCATCTCGCTATAAACTCCTCCATCTGTCTGTGCCCAGGTAGATTCACACCACTCACCTCAACACCCACAAGTAGAGGAGCTCAGCAATCTAGCAGAAAAACCCTAATGCCAAAAGCAGTCCTGAGCCCCATCAGACCGCCACCAGGCCTGCTATGCTCCGGCTGAGCCCCTCACTGTTGACACAGTGGCTGGCAGCTCTCCCTGCTGCCTCCCAAAATGCCCAATAGCTCTAACTGGACCAGTGATTGGAAGGCACCCATGGAGGAACTGGGGTTAATGCTTCTTCCCTTTCAAGATGAAGCTGGAACAACTTCCTAGGACTTCCGAGGGCTGGCAGTCAGAGTAGATTTAATAGCTTTAAAAAAAAAGTAAAAATCTGAAGGGCACAGAGTGTAGCAAGAGCAGAAGGGAGAGTTCCCTCGCTGCTCTGGGGGCAGGAGTGCTTGGAAGTGCTTCAAACAACACACAGGAGAGCAGCCAGCAGAGGGCTATTACTGACCCTGACTGGGAAGAGGCTGAAGCTAAATTTGCAGGTCAAGTTGTTGCCATTAAATCTCCGAGTTGGATGCGAGTGTCAAGCCCTGCCACACCACCAGGTAGTTGGTCTGAGGATTCACCAGGAAGGCAGGGACGCCCATGGACGGGCTGGGTGCTTATAGCACAAACAGTACAGCCTTGCTCCCATCATGTAACCAGACTCCACCAGCAGAACTCTGTAAGAAAAGGTGACCTGGGAGCACAAGTGGGCTCCAGGCCGAGGAAGGGGCGAGAAGCAGGCACTTTTCAGGCTCTCGTGTCAGCTTTCCCAGAGCTCAGATTACTCGGGACAAGGTAAGACACACACTGCGGGCTGGAGCCACGGAGGTGAGCACACAGAGGAGGGGGCTGTCTCCTCTCACATATCTGCAACTCTATGAGTTTACAGCACAGGAAACGCACTGGACAAAAGCTCTCTGTGCTGTGAGGGCCACTGGTAAAGGATGCAGATGCAAAAGAATGGGGCGACTGGAGGCAAGATAAAGAGCAGCTGCGATCCACATCCCCTGCTGCTGGGATACTGACCCCTCCCCAGGCAAAGCAGGGGGCAAACCCTCTGCAGGAACCTCTGCTAGGGCCAGAAGACAGCTCTCACCTCGGTGTCGGTTGGTTGTCTTATCAAACATCAGCATCGCATCATCCACCTGCAAAGAGAATGGCTGCAGTCAGATACTACTGCTGCAACGAGCATCCTCCAACACAATTGTTCACAGCTTCCCAGGCCTCCCCAAACCTGAGGGGATAAAGATGAGACATCCTGTCCCCAAGAAGGAAACAGAGTGTGCACACATATGCATTACACACATAAGCTATCACACCAGGCACTTTCCCAAGCCACAACCAGCATGGTCCTGGTCCTCCCACCAGCCTGGGGCAGGTGCTGCTGAGCTGAGCCCCCTCGGCCCAGCCCCTGGCAGCTATCGACCCTGATTGTTTGCCTGCAGCTCCAGCCAGGGGCCAAGGAGCAGGGAGGGCATTGTTCCCAAATCCCGGCCTCAAAGGAGAGGAGAATCAAAGGGGGGCAGAGAAGCAAAGCTGGAGAGGGGAGAGGAATAAGGGGCCTCCCAGTGGCGGGGGAAGCGGAGGCCTCAGACAACAGAGCCTGCCTGGGAAAGCTGGGGAAGCGCCCCCACCCCCACCCCAGAGGAGCCTTTCCTCTAAGTGAGGTTTCCCACTGCTGGAGGCTGTAATTAGAGCAAATTTACTGCAAGGCCTGAGCAGGGCTGCCTTCCCGGGGGGGAGGGGCGGCCGGATCCCATCCCCCAGCCGGCCTGGGGCTGCTCTCCTCCCCGGCACATCACCGCCTGGTGCCACTTTCCCCCCATCTTCCCGCGGGTGTTGCCTCGTGGAGCCACATCCGCTCCGCAGGTCAGCCCGAGCAGGGTTAAAAAATACACTTCAATCTCCTCCGTGTAAGCCCCAGTGTAAACCTGTCCCACTGACCCATCCCTCCTCTAATACCACTGGCTTAATCCGATTATGAAACTGGACGTGCAAGTGCTCAGGGGAGGTGGCAGCAGTCTCCGGCCAGCAGCTGCCCTGGCCCTCCTCCTTCTCCATGAGAGACAGCTCCCTGAGCAGCAAGCCCTGTGTGCCCCCCAGCTCCACAGGATTACTCCTTTGCCTTGCCCTGGGAAGAATCTGCATTGCTGCCTCCTCCTGAACAGTCACTGGAGAGAGCAGAACGCTGCCCATGCCACGGCACAGGCAGCCACGGGCTTTGCCCATGGATACTCCACAACTCCAGACAGGAAAGGGTAAGGCTCCTACTCTCCAGGACATCCAGGACACCCAGCTCCATCTCTGGGCCAGGTGGATGGAAGGAGACCTTGCTGACATTTCCAGTACCATCATTAGCAGACAGATCATATTAGATGCCCTTAGCCTTGTCTAACACATCCATTCCAGGTGACAACAGACAACCTGGCTCCTGCTCATCTCACAACTTACCATCCTGGCTCAGCCTCCCACAGCCAAGTAAACAAACACCTGAGAAACGTGCCAACCATCCAGTCTGGAGCCACAGGGGACATAAGCCTTGACACAGACCTGAAGCAACTCCTCAGCAGTTTCCCAGAACACACAGTTAGGGAGATGGGCACTGAGGGCAGCTCCTCACACTGTCATTTCCCATCACCACTTGTTTCCACATCTGCACCATTTCCCTTCATGGCACTGCCCAGATGTGATGTGCTGGAGGGAAACCCACTATGGCTTAAAAAATAGTTCAACAGGTTTTATTATCTGGTTTTGCTGATTTTAAAATCTAGCTCCATTCCTCCACCCAGTTTACAAGAAATAGCTGTCCTCCACTAAACACTGGGAGAAAGCTGTGTCAGTGCCACTCACAGCTCAGCTAGCTGGAGACCACAAATCCATGACAATGAGAGATGGGCATGAGAAAAAAAAACAAGCTAGTGTCAAAGAGCACAGGCCCACTGCTGACTTGCTCTGCCTGACCAGCCCTCCTCTGCAGAGCCTGGGAAGCAGGAGCAACTGCAAGTGGCAGAGCCCAGCGCACTTCCACATAAACTTCTGGCACAGCAATATCCCAGGCAATGGCTGGGCACTGCCACAGCACTCAAGCACTCAGAGACAGAAGATGTGCAACCACTTAACTCCAAACCATGCTGTATGCTGTGAGGAGAGCTGCAGCCTTCCTCCTGTGCTTTTTCCAATGGTTCTGCTTTGAAGTGCCTGCTTTGGGGTGACCCAGCACCCCAAAATGCACTTGCCTTGCAAAAACATATTTATATATATATAGGTGCATATGCATACAACTCCAGAGCTTCAACTCTGTGTATGGTTATAACTGATGTATTTTATTGCAATTAAAACCTACACATGAGCATGTTTATGTCTCCTTTCAAGGCAGCTTGTGAGCTGAGGTGGGAGCACATACCTGTGAGGTAAAGCAGGTCCAGATCCCCTTAACCCTCACTCCAGAGGATGTGTCTCCTACCATACGGGACTTGGGCAGAGCCTCACACCGGGGCATCCCATGCAGCACCCACCAAAGCTGTGCCTGCACCGGCTCTACACCACCACCAGCCATCACTGGGAGCTATTGTGGTGTTGAAGCACCACAGCCCCCCACCCCGCCCGCCACCGCCGCGTTGGGCCGTTCCCGGCTGGGCCGCGCCGGGCCCCAACAAAGGCGGCCGCCGGCGGGGCCGTCGCGATGGCAACGCGGCCGCCATGGCAGCTGGGGCCCGGATTAGCGGCTCACAAAGCCGCCCCGCAGCGCTCCGTGCCCGCGGCCTGCCATGGGCTGCGGGAGGGCACCCAACGGGGGCCTCCGGCACCCCGGCACAGCCCAATCGGCATTCCCCAGGGATTCATCAGCTCCTTGCCGCTCCGCGCACCGACACCGCCCGCCAGGTTGCTGCAAGCCCCGGCCAACTGGCCTTGAACCTGCTCCCGGATGGGCAACCTGAGCCGCGGCCCCGCCAGCCTCACAGGGAAAAACTTCATTCTGAGGTCCAATCTAAACCTTCTCGCTGGCTTTCTGTTTGAAGCCGTTCCTCCTTGTCCTGTCACTACATGCTCTTGTAAATGATCACCCCCAGGAACCTCGTGCCTTGAGCTAGAGGAATGACTTGGTGCTCCCTGCTTTCTAGGTCCTAAGTGTTCCTATCCCTCCCCTAAAAAAGAAGGAAAAAAAGAGGAGTGGTTTTTTTTGCATATTTTCTATCTGTCTGGGCGAAAATGTATTTTTCAAAAGCATCTATCCTAATTTAAAGCGGTGGCAAATCTAAGACACTGTCAGGCTTGTGACCTGAGGGTGACATGCAAACCCTTCATGCAAAAGCCATCCAGCAGCTTGGACTCCCCTATCCTCAGAAGTAGAGCATGATCTTCCCCTGAAGCCAAGATGCAAAATGAGCTTGCCACTGGGTTCTCAACAATTTACCAAAAATCACTGCTGGGAACCTGGCACCTTGAGCTTAAGGAATCTGCTGTCTTCTCTCTAGGTCCTTAGTGTTACCATGCCTTCCCTGGATAGGCAGGAGGAAAGAGGGGCAATTTTTGTCCTGGCAGGTGCTAAAAAACCTGTGAGGCCACTTAGAAAAAGAGTGAAGAGAGCTCACCAAAAGAAAGCCCTTTCCTCAGAGGGTAAGTCCCCTTAAGAAATGCTTTAAAAGAGCATCCTCAACAGCTCTTTTTCACATAGTCCCAATGCAATTCCAGAAGTAGTACTAGACCCAAATTACTTGGAAAAAGTCTGTCTGAAACAACAATTTCTGAGATGAGGATATCATGACTTAAAGGTGCCATAATCACAATTGATCCATCCAGCCTTGGCCAAAATACCTGGGGTTTTTCAGAGGTTTAATCACACTCCAGTACCTTTCAATTTTCCTGTTTCATTCCTAGTTATCTGCCATGGGGAAGCCAATGACATCCTCATGCAGATTTAAAAAAATAATAATTTCCAATAGTAGTTTGATAGGAAATGTTGGGTGGACTTCCCCAAAGATAAGATGTTGAAAGCTGTAATTATTCAAGCAGATGGTTTGTGGAGATGGACATCTTCCACCTGAACTGCAAATAAAAATGTCTGAGCTGGTCCCAGAAGGAATCAAGGCTACTATTTGTAGTAAAGTCAGGCAGAAAAATAGTAGCTGTTGAGACAGCTTCCATATGGAAAATAGAAACCAAACTATCTAGAAACCACTCGGCCATCCTGTCAAGAGACAGCATTAACAACCCTGTGAGGTTCTCCCAGCTGCACAAACAGGACAGGCCAACTGCAGGTGGGAGGATGCATGGACAGAGAGCCTGGCTCCAGGGAGCAGGTGTGCTGTGCCATTAAAACCCTCTTACCCCAGTCTCAGAACTCTGGGAATGAGACTTGGCCAAGGGGACAGAGCCTGCTCCATGCCACAGGACAGCAGAACAGCCTGTCCAGGTGTCCTTGCCTGCTCTCACACAGGCACCTGGCAAATATCAGATGAACCCCCAAAGACCTGAATGACCATTACTGCTAGAGCGTTTTTGGCTATGTGCCTACCAGATGCGGAGCACAGAGAACCCTTTGTTCCAGAGGCATTGTTACCACAGGCCAAACTGCCTACTGCCACAAGAGAGGTGATCAGATTCCCCTTCTCCTCCCCTCCCCATCTGTTCATGGCAACCATGTTATGTGTGAGAATTTACATAAATTGCCCTCTGATCTGTGGAAGAAAATCCAAAATCCAGTTTGGAAATCCACAGCAGGTTGACAAGTAGCTTTGATCCCTGAAATTTCCAGAGAGCGGCAGATTAAGGATTAATTAATTAACATTCTCCCAATCCAAAGGAAAATCATGGCCACTGTAAGCATAGAAACAAGTCTTCCTTTAAAGATATCTGCCATCAGTATCTGAAGGTTCTCCCATTAGTCAGCAGGGAAAACACATTTCATGCACCCAAGTCAATCACCCCATTCTTCCGGCAGGAGTACACGAATATGCATTTGTGACAGACCTACAAACCCTCATCAGATCCAGCACCCCAGATACTGTGATTTTCTCTCATCACAACAGTAACAGCCATCACCCCAGTGAGACCTGAGGACCTCTAAGGTCCAGAATTTAGAGTATTAGATGGCAGCCTAAAGGTCAGAACCTTCCTCAGACCTCAGATCTTTTTTCTTCTTTGCTTCCAGGGTATTTTTAGAGAGGAGATCTCTCTCTCTGGGCAAGAGCTGTCTCACAGAGAGGCAGAGCTTTCATGACCGACTCATCCATACACAATTACCTCAGGCCCAGTGAGAGATGCAGACTGGTTTTAAGCACTTTCTAAGCACCCTTGGTGCTGCAACTGATTAGTGAGTCATGCAAAGACGTCATTGAGAATATATTTCCTCCACTGCTGCTTCACCAAATGCAAAAGCACACAACAAAACTATGAGTTCCAACACCTGATTCAGGTGCAGGCCCCCATTTCTTCCAGGACCTGTGCACTTCCAGTTTCTGTTAAGATCAGCTTCTCTCCTCATGATAAACAAAAGACCAGTTGGAGCAGAGCTCTGCCTTGCCCAAAACCTCCCAAGATATCAACCAACAGACAACTTTGGAAGAGCATAAAGATAAGGCAAGGGTATTACCACAGAGCCCAGAACACTAATCCCTGTTCAAGTTCTTGGTGATTTGGAGATTTTCTGAATTAAAGAGGTGTCTGTGTATGTTAAAAGATCTTCCATGAATTTGCCCAATCATTTTGGAGCCTATGTAAATTTTAGCAACAACATCCTACGGCAAAGATTTCACAGTTTAGATATGCTCCATGATCAGACGACTTTATTTCTTCTAAGCCTCCTCCTATCTTGCAATTTCTATGACTTTCTCTACCACAAAACTTCAGACCAAGTCATCATTAAAAAGATAATCTGAGGTTTTTTTTCAGTTTTCATTTGACACAAATCACCTTGCTCACAAGATCAGAGACCCAACAGTCCAAAGAAATTGCTCTGATGGACAACCCCTTTTCCTCCCCAAAAATAATACAGAACAACATGTTCCCACAGATCGAAGTAGAAAAGGAGGAAGCTGCAACTTGAGCTCCTCTGGCATTCTCATATGTGTTGAATTAGACAGAGGACTAGCTGTGCCTGAGGTGGTAGGTGCAAGACACCTTCCTCCTCTCTTTCTGTTGCAAGTTACAGTGAGGGTGGTAGCCTGAATCTAGAGAAGCTGTTGAAATAATTCCTTCTGCTGTCTAAAGATCTTCAACACCATCCAACTTAAGCCAAACAACTTGGCTACACATTCTGTGAATGAAAGTCTTTCCAGGACTTCTGTCCTACAGTTGAAAAAATAATCTCCTTTAGAAAACATGTGCATGGCCTGAGCTTGGATCTCAGAGAGATTCAAGTTTTGGAACCAGAGAAGTGTTTCCTAGAGATCTTGCTATGCTCAAAGCCCTTGCAGCTGCACCTGACAAACCACAGCCAGCTTGAGATCACTTCTCAGTCTCTCTCTGTACTTTAAAAAAAAAACCACCCAACTTTGCATTTTCTTTCTCAGGAAAACAGCAGCCCATATATTTTAGAGTTTTGGAAGGGGAAAAAAAACCTCAAGTGTCTCTCTTTGAAGCAGCCACTCACATGGTATTTGGGATTCTCACTGAAGCTTCACCTTTTGTGCCTGTTAAACCAAGTATTTTGATATGAAGAACTGGGGTGCCAGCATCTCCCTCTCTTGCTTTATCGCTAAGCAATACTCATGGATTTCCTTTTCACACATTTTCACCTTTCTTTTGCCACTTCCATTTACAAAGGTGAGAGAAGGTTTTGGACACAGCAAGGAATGAAAAGAAAAGGAAACAAAACAAAAATAGAAGAATAAGCAGAAATGTCAAAATGGAAAAATCACATTTGGGAATTTTGTCTAATGAAATAGAAAACCATTTCCTTTGCAGCCCAACTAAACTTCCATTTTTTCCTGCTAATGGACGTAGGAGGTGTGCTGCCTCTGACCTGAGATGCACCAACACAAACCACCTTGCTAGACTTGTGAGCTGCAGTTCACAGATTTGAACTGGAGAGAACATTATGATAATCTAATTTGACCTCATCTGTTCTGCAGGCCATAGCACTTCCTTTTGTAATTCCTTCAGCATGTACATGCTTTCTGTCTGGGCTAAAATGTATTTTTCAAAAGCATCTATCCTAATTTAAAGTGGTGGCAAATCTAAGGCACACTCAGGCTTGTGGCCTGAGGGTGACATGCAAACCTTCATGAAAAGCCATCCAGCAGCCTGGACTCCCCTGTCCTCAGAAACAGAGCATGATCTCCCCCTGAAGCCAAGACCCAAAATGAGTTTGCCACTGGATTCTCAACAACTGATTGAAAATCACCGCTGGGAACCTGGCACCTTGAGCTTGAGGAATCAGGACAGGATAACTTGGTGCTCTTGGTTCTCTCCTCTCTAGGTCCTAAGTGTTCCCATGCCTTCCCTAGACAGGAAGGAGGAAAGAGGAGCAATTTTCTCCTGACATGTCCTAGGTAACTCTGGGGCCACTTCAAAGAAAAGAGTATAGTTACAAAACTCTTTCTTAAGAGGTTAAGTCCTCTAAAGAAATGCTTTCAAAGAGCATCCTTAACAGTTCCTTTTCACACAGTCCTGACACAATTCCAGAAGCAATACCGGACCCAAATGACTTGGAAAGTCTGACTAAAAGAACATTTTCTGAGATGAGAATACCATGACTGGATCTTTAGCACCTCTCACTTAAAGATGCCATAAATCAGAGATGAAGACCACTCGTGGTGTCTGTGACACCTGTAAAGATGGGATTGCAGGAGACCTCTGAAACCTGGGAGGTCCCAGCACATCATAAAGAGACACCGAAAGAGAGTGCGTATCAAAATCATGTTTTCCATGAGTCACAGCTGAAATTGAAGGCAACAGGCTTCTTTTGACCCTACAAACCATACAACAGCACATTCAGAGCTCCAGAGCTGAAGGCCACAAGGCTTCCTCTGAAAGGCATGTTCTCACTGATCCTGCCCATCAACCACACCAAACTATCTACTGCAGAGAATCTCTCTACAGTTCTCCTGGCCATGGGTGAATTATTTGAGGCTTAGTCTGAAAGATGGTTACAGGCCAGGAACAATGCTTTACACAAGAGATCTGAGGAATCTCTCATCTGAAATGAACAGATGAGTCAGAAAACTGCCCTGAAAACAGCAAATCAATCTGAGCAGCCCTAATGTCTCCCCACGGAAACTCCCCAGAGCCAAGGGGACAGCTGCTTCAGCCTCACTCAGATTTGCAGCACGGGATGTTGTCTGGGACACTGGTTCTTCAGAAATGAATTGCACCAAGCTATGCAGAACTCTTCCTCCTGCCCCCTCCAGAAAACACAACCAGTCCTTGCCTGACGTCACAACAGCTCTCAGCACACAACCATTAAACAAATGAAACATAACAGCGCCCCAAAAGAGCTGGAAAGGACTGCTCAGACTAGAGCAACTGTAACTGCCTGTAAACTGAGTGCTCTGTGACATGCTCCTTTGAATTAGCAGGGATACAGTCAAGGTTAAAAGGGGATTATGCCAAAGACAATTTGTTTTCCTATCAAACATATCCATCAGCAGCACAGAACTTGCAAGTCAAACAGCCTTCAGACTGCAGAGACGTGGACATCGCCACCTTTAGTGGTGGCACTCTTGAGGATACCATGTAAAAGCTCTTGGGGACACAGTTTTCCTATTTCTTATAGAAAATGAAACCACACAGAGCTACCAACTGGCAAACACAAGGAAATCTGATCACTTTTTCTTAGGAGTGAACAGAGTCCCACTTTGCACACCAGGACATGCAAATTAGGCTTCAGAAGCAGAACAAAGGTTCTGAGCAGATATTTGTCCCAAACTTTCTGCCCAAAAGTTTCAGCAATACGGCAAATCTGGTTACAAAACTCCGTTTCCTTTCGCTAATTAGTGTGCCTTAACATAACATGATCCTTTTGCAGGAAATTTCAAAAGAAAATTAATGCCAAGCCTTCATCCCCATACTGCAGTTCCCACTGTACTTCCCTCCATGACCATGATTCTGTCAGCAACGTTCTGGCCAGGTCATCACCCACCAAACCATGTTCTTCCCTCCTAACTGGGCAGGAAGGTTCCAAGAGCTGCAGAATCCAAAACTTTCTGCCTCAAAAAGCAAAGCTATGCCCAACACCACTGAACAACGGAGAAACAGTGACAATGTCCTGCCACAGAGGTGACCACACTCGGCACTTGGGAACGATGATCCCCTTCAGTTCCTAATCCCATTAAAAATCTTGGGATCCTTCAGTCTAATCCTGCTGATATCGCTCCTGGGGATGCTGACAACCTCCTCAGCTGAAAGGTCACAACCGAGCTCCCTTCAATCCTCAGATTTGGTCCAGTCTCACAGTTCACACACCTGGGTGTCATGGACCATGGCACAAGTGACTTCCAGGTGCAGTACCCCACCCTTGCCTGAGCCACCACCAGCCAATGAAGAGCCAGACCAACACAAGAGGCACTCTTGGTGCCAAACTTTCTTCAACTACACAAAACTTACACCACCACTTGCCCAAGACTCAGCAGGAGAGGTTTCAAGACTAAAAGCCTTATTTTTAATAAAGGATCATTGAAAAACAAACCACAAGATTTTGAGTTAGAAACAAAATTGGAGGTTTGGTAAAGCAGCCACTCTGTTAAGAGTGTCTACAAACTTCCTCCAGCATTTGAACAAACTGCAAACCTGTGAGCCACATGAGGCTTCTGGATAGGGAAAAATTGGAAAACCGTTTCCCATAGCTGAGGTCCTAGCAACTCTGGGAACAAGGATAAACTCTGTTTCAAATCACCACAGGGCAGGAGTCACTGGCTGTAGCCCCTACAAGGACATTACAGCCAGCCAGCATCGGTAACTGACCTTTAATCTACTTAACCCTCGCAAAAGACTCAAGCTTCTAATCCCGCCCCCACAAAAGTTCAGAAAACTCCTTTTGCCCCACAAGCAACAGCTTTGATCCAACATCACTCAAGAGACTTACCTTCCCGAACTGCTCAAAATATTGTTTCACATCCTCCACAGTAGTGTTCACAGACAGACCACCCACAAATATCTTCTTCGTTCGGGTCACCATCTGGAAAAGGGAAGGACAGGAATTCACCAAATAAACCCAGAGTGAGCAGAGAACGAGACTCAAAAGGCCACTAACTCCCCTCTGCTGCTGGGAAGCGCTTTTCCCTTGGCTGCAGCTGAACTTCAACTTCTTGAAGCCCTCTGGCCAAACACAGCTGGCAGATCCATCCCACACCAGATTCATGTTCTTGCCCTCACAGACCCCATCACATGTGCCAGCAACCAGCCACCACCTCCTCATCAAACAATTAGCCCTCACCAACCTGCTGCCCCTCCCTTGGCACTGTGACACCACCCCAAATGTGTGGGGCACAGCTGTCCCTTCCCCAGTTTTGCCACTTTGCACAACCAGACTCCTCCAGGCAGCCCCAGAGGTAGCTGCTCTGCTTCCAGGATGGCAGGAGGCCTGCCAGCACAGGCAGGTTCCCCAGGCTTTGCCCTCCCACCCCACAAATTGCACAGCATTCCAGTTTGAAATGGAATAAGCCTCATTTCACTACCATTCACCAGTCACTTAAAATGGAGCCCAGACAATATCCAGTTAAATTGGTTTTGCCTCTGAAAGAAGGTAAAAACAAGATCCCTCTGCCACTTGTCACTGATATAGCTGGGACAAGGAACAAAACTAACTGCCCTGAGAGGGGCCATGGCTGCCAGGCTGAGCACACCGACATCCTTTGAACCAGCTCTCCAGCTGCATCCTCCCCTTAGCTGCTTGGCTACACCCCTGCTCTCAGAGGAACACATGGTCCTAATTACCCCAAGGAGCATAGGGCTAATCCGCAGCAATTCCCTGGCTTGGAGAGCAGCCCGTTCTAACACTAAAGCACCTTCTGTCACCAAACTGCTTAATGGAATTAACCCAATTCCTACCATGTGCTTCCTGGCTCCAGTTACTTGGGATACCTGCTCACCAATTGTTCTCAGTGCATGAACCCCTTACTTCCCTCCCAACACCAGTCTCCTCTTTCCTCTCTGCTTCTCAACACAGCTTCTCCCCAGCTCTTTCACCCCTAACAGCACTTGGAACACAGACTCTAAACTTTAAAACTCACATCCGAGAGCCAAGTTAGACCCGAAGTCTAAAGGCAGTATCCAGCATGCTGCTGGCTCCTCAGCTAAAAGTTTCTAGCTGCAAACCTGGAAAAAGTTCCTGCCACTGTGCATTTTAGGGCCAGAGCCTCTTGTAGATAAGAGCCAACACCAAACTCCTTTTATCTTTCAGCCAGTACTGAAGCACACAAGGGCATTTCACAAAATGAAATCCTTCTCCCCTTCCCTGCCATACAGGTGCACACACAGCACACTCTTCCACCTGTGTCACATCACAGCATGGAGCTGTTCTGTATCTCTTAATGCCTGGAACTTCCACCCATTGTCTGCAACCTCAGAAGGGATAAGCTCACCCTGGGCACCATTTAACCCACCAGGTCTATCTAGTGCATCCTGAAATACAACCAAGGGGCTTCCTGGTGCCTTCAGTGCCATGCGAACTCCCAGCACTGCGCTCCAGATGAGTCCTGAGCAAATCCCCGCCAGCAACTCGGTTGCATGCACTGGTCACCTTGCACAGAAGGACAAGGTTCACCACCACAAATTCTGCCTTTTGTGGCACAAGGGCTGCCCATAGTGCTTACCTTGGGCTGTGCTCGGCGAGGGAATGCTACCTTCGGGTCAATCTGAAAGAGATGTGGGGAAGAACAGGTGAACACGCTTTTCCTACCTATTTACAGACACACCATTTCCTCCCTGTGTGCAACTGTCTCTGCCATATGGCACCTTGCTAAAAACCCAAAGAATCTACCTGAGGTACATAAAATGAAGCTGGCTGCAGACATCTTTCCCTCTTGGTAAGGTGTAACCCAGGGGGACTACAAGTCCCAGCATGCACTGGTCCATCTCCAGCTGAGCGCTGGGCAGATGCACTGAGAGCCCATCACTTGCTGGGATTAACAGGCTGGGCTGCACCGCCCGCTTGCCTTGCATCGTCAGCCTCATTTTAAAAGTGGTTTCTTTTGCCTTGCTTCCTCTCACCCTTCACTCTGCTTACAAGTACAGAGTTCATCTGGGTAGTAACAAGACAGAAAAGCAGCAGCACACAAGCCCCCAAACATTTCATCCCTCCAAACACATACTGAAGAGCAGACAAAAAGAAGCAATAAAAGAGCAGACAGGATGGCACAAATTAACCCGAGGAGCCCAGGCCCCCTGGCTGCGGAGGCTGCGGCCGCAGGGATCGTGCTGCCCCTCTCCCCAGGCCGCACTGCACACAAAGCCTGATGCCTCCCTCCCTCCCTGCGCGGGCTGAGCCTCCATTGTGCCTGTTCAGCTTCCCTATAAACCTGCTGCTGGCCGGAGCAGCCGGCCCCGCGCCGCCATCCAGGTGCCGCGTGTTGTGCCGGGCTCAGCACGGATGAGCGCGTTCCTACATTGGCCTCACACCATCACCAGCACCACCACAAAAGCTGGGACAACATTAATGCAGCTGCAAGCCAAACACCCACAAAGCCTCCTCTCCTCCTCAGCCACCTTTTTCTTTATAGCCTATTTTTACAGCAACTCCTGTAAAGTTACATCACATCGGAGATGATCCGGACCTACAAATCAGCTTACAAAGACCTGTGGTGAAGGCAGGTTTGGCTCATCCCCGCACTTGGACAGGCTGCAGCTGGGAGGGCAGCCTGGAGCCTTGTCCCATCAGCCCAGCAGCTCCAACAGCCCAAAAGGAAGCTGTGTTTCTCCAGCTCCTCTCACTGCTTTGTTCAGCTTTCCAGCCTGGCTGCCCTCCTGTCCTGCATCCTTTTACTTGTCTCACAGCCCCAGAGCTCGGCCCCCCTGTGCCTTTCCACCAGCTCCTCTCCCTGCCTTCCCCACCTCCATCCTGACTCACAGCTTACAACATAAATAAACTCAGCACGTAGGTAAACACAGGCAAAACTGAAGAGCACAAATAAATTCAAAAATAAACCTCACTCCCCAAGCTCCAAGCGCCAGCAGATTAGCATACCCTCCAGTGCCTCCCTGGGGCATCAGAACCATCCAGGCCCTCCCCTCTCCAGGCACACAACCACCCCCCCCCGCCCTGCTTCCTGGCTAGTTCAGACACCCACAGCGAATTCTGAGGACAGGGGACGGCAGGAGACCAGGAGGTTGATGGCAGATAATAAGCAAAAACAATAATCTACTGTCTTTTACTTCTCAGCCAGTGTCATTCAGCTCCTGCCAATAAGATGCTTTCATACTCAGCAATGCTAAGCTCAGCCTCATTTTCTCATTACCCTGAGTGTGATCAACTAGGCAGAGATAACGTGTCCTCCTGGCTGGAGGGAGCAGGCAGTCATTTCACAAATTCTTCTGCACAACCAGCTATTGTTGCAGGTAGAGGGAGGCTGGGGTGAATGACTGCAGGCGCAGCCCTGGGAACATGCAGAGGGGAGCAAGTTCGGTGCCGGACTCAAGTTACTCAAACTGGACTGCTCCTTGGTGGCTGGAGTCTTTCCTAATTAAAGCAAAGGCACCGGTACCTCATTCCCTCATTTCTGGTGTTAAAACAAATAGCCCTGGAGGAGTTGTGTTTCAGTGTCACCCACTGACGTAATGGATCCTTTTTGCAAACCCAGATAAAAATCTGCTAAGAGCATTCAGAACTGCTCAGATTGTATCCAAAAAACAAAACCCCAGATCAGGCTGCAGTGAATGGAAGTCACCTGAGCTCAGACTGCTTCCAGTTCAACCCATAAGGCACTGGGGAAGAGGAATCCCACTGAAGTTGCAGGTGGACCAACAGGCCAGCCTGGTCCTCAGTAATGCTCTTCAGGCCACCTACAGCCCCATTTCATAGCTCAGGTCACATAATTCCTGTGTTAGCCTAGCTGGTATCAGTGTCCCAAAGCACAGGGGGGGCTGGCAAGGACCTGCGAGACATCAGGTCCAGGTTTGTTCTTCCATTGTACCTCTGTCACTACCTCCGCCCTGCTGGTCTGCACTGCCGGGGAGCTGCAGATCATCGCCTCACCACAAAAGACAAACCCAGCAAAAACTCAAAAACGGCAACAAAGAAACGATGGGATGACCCAGCACTGCCAAGTGCTCATCCCAGAGTGTGTAAAGAAGCAGCTCAAGGCAGCGGCCAGCTGCAGATTTACAAAGTCGTGCATATCTTTTACCTTGAGACTGTAAAGCCAATTCTCAAATCAAGTATTTTCAAAAATAACCCTGTAGTTTCTGCTGCTATCTATCTTAAAAATAAAGAGGAGTCTGAAAAGACAAGGCTGCCCTGAAGAAGAATCGGGCCAACTGCCTTCATTAGGTTAGGAAGAATCAGAAAACAATGAAGCAACAAGTTGAGCAGACACTGTCTATCAGAAGCTGTTTGCCAGGAGACAAGCCCCGTGAGAAGGCTGTCCTTACAGGACACCAGGCCTTTTCCTGCAAAGTTTCATAAAACTCTAAATTAAGATTTAGATAAGTTTGTGTCATTTAGCTCATGACTCATGGCAGAGCCTTTCACCTCAGCAGGGAAAAGGCATATGAAGGTTCCATGTACTCCCACCAGACCAACCTCTCATGAGGCAAAACACCCCAAAACATCCAACCCAGCTGCAAACTGCACTAAACAAAAAATAAGAAGGAAGGAGGAAGAGGATCAAAGTTCCCAACAAAGAAAGCCCTGGTGAAACTCTCCCCATTCTCCATGCGGTGCCGGCAGGGCGAGCGGAGCAGACGCAGCAGGGAATTGGAACGGCTGGCCCGTCCCCATGCGCCCTGCGCCACGAGGCTCCTCTGTTCTCCTGCAGCACCCACTGTCCCTCCCTGCCCGCGTGGGCTGCACCACGGGCTGCAGAGCGCCTTCGCACAGCCGGCAGCGGCAGCTCACAGAGAAGAACGGACAACGTGGATTTCAGTGCACTCCTAGCCCTGAAACACTTCCAGGATTAGTGCTACAACAGACATGCATCACTTGCCTTTTCAAGAGGGGTCTATGCCACAGACTCATGACAGGACTAGCTGATCAGACACTGCGTTTACACAGGCTAGTAAAAAATAAAGATAAAAAAGAAAAGTGGGCTCTCCTAAAAAGTTATTATTGAATCCCCCCTCAGAGTAAAATTCACTTTACATCACTCCTGGAAGGAGGAGGGCTGGGAGTCCTGAGGACCCAGCCTCAGCCAGGAAGGCTGGGGTGGGCTTAACCAGGAGCTCCCATGGGGAGGAAGGACCTGTGCACATCAAAGGGTGCGATGCAGGCAGTTAAACAGGAACAGACATAAATCTTGCTGCAACTCATGCCGTAAACCCTAAGAAAGAGGGTCTCACTCTCCCGCCCTCTTCTTCTGCCAAGATAAAGACTAGGACGCCTGGGCCACGCGCTGCAAGAAATAAAACTCTGCATTTGGACTCCTCAGCAGCCCTTCCCTGGAGCCAGAATATATCCCCTCACCATGCCATCCTCTTGCAGCCCCTGCCACTCCCCCATCCCTACCCTCACCTTCACCCCAGGGCAGCAATAAGGGAAAGGAATTCAGGGGAAGGCACGTCACTAAAACTAAAGAGAAGGGACCTCCCACTCAGACATCTCACCCCCACACCTCAAAACAGTCTGCACATCTCCTGAGCACCACAGATTCACAAGGCAGGACCCACCACATTATGCCACCACTTCTGTGAGCCACCAAATCTTTCTGCTGGCCCAGCTGGGGTTCCTCATCACCCAAACTTGCAGAGTGAGGGCTGGAACCGCAGACACTCCAAGGAGGCCAATGATGGCCCACATGGGCAGGCACTGGCCACAAACGAGACAATAAAGTCCTGAACCTCCATGCCCATTACAAAAACTTCACCTGGGGAAACTACAAGAGGGTCTCTGGGGTGCACAAAGCGAGGGCTCCCTGCCAGGAAGCAGGGGATGCACAGGCCACCATGGCCAGGGAAGCAGGGCCTGGGCGCTGGGGAACAGCACCCCTGAGGAGGGATCAGCGCTCGGCAGCACACAGGATGAAAGGGCGGCCTCCCTCTCTCCAAACGCAGCCACATCCTATTTCCCGGGGCAAATCCTCATCCCAAACGCGTTCATCTGTCCCAGCTTCAACAGAGCTACAGTCACTGCCCGGATAGGCCTTGCAACCAACGGGGAGCCGAAAACCATCAGCAGGGTCCATAGACCCACACCAGGAATCGGCACACGGTGAGCCCGGTGCTTGGGCGGCAGCTTGGCTACCCGCCGGCAAGCAGGACAGAGAAGAGAACGATCGATCCGTATCAGGAATCAATAGTTTACAACCTCTAACTGGAAATCAAACACTACAATCGACGGCTACTCCGAGCACAGCCATTCCGCTGGCAAAATGCACCCCTGAGATGAGAGAAGTCATCTCACCGTCTTGGAGTCCAGTTCATGTCTGGATTGGGCCAGGACCTTGTCGACGCCAGCCTGGTCCATGAACGTGACGAACCCGAAGCCCCTGAGCCCCGCAGCCCGGGCAGAAGAGGGGATGCAGAGAGAAGAGAGAAAGTTGGTTAAAGTGGCGGTCGGGCCGCGGCGGGAGCGAAGGGAGGCGCGGGCCCGGCCTCTCACCTGGATCTCTTTGTCAGCGGGTCCCGCATCACCAGGCACTCCTTCACCTCGCCGAACTGGCTGAAGTACTCCCGCAAGCCCTCTGCAAGCACAGCACCCACCGTGGATGTCCCGTCCCGGTCCGGCCCGGCCCCACCGCACCCCCCCCAAGGTTCAGCCCCAGCTCCGCCACCCCCGGCCCCAGCGGCAGGTGCGGGGCCCCGCAGCGCTCACCTTGCGTGGTCTGCCAGCTCAGTCCCCCGATGAACATTTTGCTGCGGGAGGAAGGGGAGAGCCGTGAGCGGGGCCGCGCCGGGGGGCCGAGGCAGCCGGCGGGGGTGGCGGCGGCGGCGGCGGGGCCGCGCGGGGAGGGGAGGGCGCGGATCGGCCATGTTGGCAGCGGCACCGCCGCCGCCGCCGCCGCCGCGCCTGCCCGGGCCGAGCGGCCGGGGCCGGGGGCGGCCGTGGCCGGACCCGGGGGGGCGGTGGGGGCGGCCGGCAGCGGCCGCCGCGGAGGTACCAAGGGTCGTGCGGGGAGTCCGGGGAGGCGAGGCCGGGCTGGCTGCCGTCTGTCTCCATTCGGACCTCTTCTCCCTGCGAGGAGCGGCGCCGCACTCCCGGGGCAGATGAGCGCTGGAAAAGGGGCCGGACGGACAGGCCATGCTGCCCCCTCCCCCGACCCCTCTCCGCCGGGCGGGGAGGGAGCGAGGGAGGAGGGCCCGGCGGGCACAACCTGCCCGGCTCCTCCCACCCCCGCCGGCCCGCCGGCCGCCCTGCGCATAAAACCCGCCGGCGGCACCGGGGCCGAGTGCCGGGAGCCGCGCCCGCGTCGCTCTGGGAGAGCGCGCCCGACTCCGGGCGCGGAGGCGGTGGGAGCAGCCCGGAGCTTGCAGCCGCTTTGTCCCCGGCCGCGCCGCCCGCACCTGCCCCGGGGCGGTGGACAAAGGGCGGTAGAGCCAGGCCCGGCCCGGTGCGCTCGGGCTCTCTGCGGCGGACCCTGGACACCCCGGCCCTGTTCCTCCCAGTGTTTCGCCGCCGCCGAGGGCGCTTCCAGGTCGGCACCAGGACTGCCCTGCTCACCCCGGGATCCCGACCGGGAGGCGGGGAGTTGAGGCGCCTTCCTGGAGCCCTGGTAGCTCTGTGACCCCTGGCAGCCCACAGGGGTCAGGGGCTTCCCGGGCTCGCCGCTTGCTGCCCCGCACGGCAGTGCCCAGGCTGCAGGACCCGGGGCAGAGCTGCTGCCGGGCACCGCGGAGCCCCGTAGAGCCCCGCAGCACCAGGTATGCACGGCCCAGCCGCTCTCCTCTCCCCGCGGCTCACCGGGAAGAGGGTAGGTTGGTCCCTAAGGCACCGTGCAGTTTCTTGCTCATTCAGGCTGATAGACTCGTGCCGGGCTCCATTCGAGTTCCACTGCCACACAAGTTCATTCATATGCTGCTTCTCGAGCAGGTCTGTGCACTCCACCTCTGCTCTTGGGCAACCTAGCCCGGGTGGCTGGAGGAGCTCAGCGACAAGAAAATGAAATACCTGTAAAGTTGGAGTCAAGAGGAGAGCTGAAACCTTGCCTGACTGCACCAAGCATCTCTGGGAGAAGGCACTTGTTTGCATCTGTGGCATATCAGAACAGAGCAGTGCTCAAAACCTCTGGTGACAGTGCTGTGACCCTTTCTCATGGCAAGAGGGTATCACTGGATTCCAGACACATGCTACTGTGCTGCCAAACACTCCCCACAGGCATCCCTGGCTCTGCTCCTTCTAGCATGGGTCCCCCCCGTACCCTCTCACAATGCCTTGCCTAAAGCAAGGCATCAGGTCAGTGCCATCCTCATATGACCTTTCTTCCCCTTCTCTCATGACTGTTTTTTCCAAGTCCCAATACACATCCTCTCCTTCCTGGAGAGGAACCACTGCGCCTTAACAATATTTTGTAATAGTATATTTTGTTACATGGGCTGCAACTCTGAGTTAAATTCATCCTCTGCCCATTAGCTCTGTCAAACCATTCCCCCACCCAATTTCCTGAGCTGGTTCAGGATCCTATTCTGTGTTCTGGCCCGTGCTTGGGCACAGCAACACTCTCAACACCAGAGACTTGGTAGCTGCCCCTGGGAACTGAGCTATGCAGCATCCCAGTTCCTGCTGCCACTGGTCCAGGCTGAGCTGCTTCTCCAGAATAACCCATTCTTCATTCCACAGGGCTGAAGTCATCCCTTTGGGTGGAGATGCCCTGAGAGGCAGCAGGGCTGGTGCAGCAGGGAAATATAAATAATGACATGCAGAGATGGTACTGCAGCTGGCAGTGACGGGCAGGAGTGCAGAGCCAGTGGAAGCAGTGGTGCTGAGGCATCTCCCCTTGCATGTCCTGAGGAACCTGGACAAAGCTGGGTTACCAGGGCCACCACAGCCACCTGCCACACTGCCCAAACTCACTGATGTTTTGCTCCTTCCTGGCACCTGCTGTCCCCTATTTGGAGGGCAAATACTTTGAAGGGGGAACTAGCTAACAATTTAAAGTCACCTGGCACAGGTTTTATGTTCCATAATTGCCCAAGCTAGGCTCACTACTAATGGTAATTAAAAACAAGAAAGAGGAAAAAAAGAAAAATGAGCTCAATGTTGCACTCACTAAAGGATAACATCTCTCTGTTAGCTACCAGTGCATTACTATAATTTTAAGCATGTTCTTTTTCAGACAGTACAAGTTGAGCACTCTGAGGGACACTGCTAAAATGCTTCATTGTGTCTTTTTTATGTTTTTATTTTATTTACTTTTTCTCCACCAAAATAATATTGGAGAGGGGAGAACAGGATCAATGTGAGTTAACATCTGTGAAGATCAGAGGGGAAAAATATTGAGCCTTCAGGAAGATTTGGATGGAGGATGTGGTTGGACTTGCATCACTGGCAGTGACACAGTAAGCTACCATGTAACTTATTCTGAAGTTGTTTCCAAAACATACACATGATGTTTTGTATTTCCACCTTAGGACCCCGAAGTGCTTTGTAAGTATCAATTCATTATCTCTGTAATGCACAGGACAGTGGGTCTTGAAAAATCTGCTGATTAGTGACAGTAGGAAGCTTCCCTCACAGAAGTAAATATATAAAACATTCCAGACCTTATGATTGGAAAGATGATCTGCCGAATATAAAATAATGCAGCATTGTATTCCTGGGGCTGCAGACAGACAGCTGTAGTGCCTCTGTGGCTGCTGCTGAGAGGTTGCCAAACACCAGCGAGATTAACAAAACTGCTCAGTTTTCTTGCTGCTATTCAGCGTCTCATGTGTGGTAGAGTGACACTATCAAAATCATGTCCACTTCCTGCTGAGGAGGATGATTGGCAAAGCTCTGCCCAGCACCAGTGGCAGACACTGGAGTTATTCATGGTGAGAGGGAGGTTCCAAAAAGTGGAGGTTAGGGGAGGGTCAGGGAGAGCAGCCGCCTCTTTTCCTCCCTCATCATATAAAGCTTAAGGAGAGATCGTCTGGGAGACCTGTCTTTAGCAGGAGGTTTTAGCAGTCAGGAACTATGAAAAGTCTCACTTTTTTTTTTTTTTTCATTTGGACAGTTAATAAACACATTTGAGCAGGAATTCAAATAATTTTTGTAACATTTGCATTACGACGCTGAAGATGCAAACCTGGAAGGTACTGGCAGTGACTCCATCGGCAGCCTGGGGGCATCGCCTGGCTCTGGCAGTGGCTTCTGGTGGTTCTCACGCCTGCTTTGGGAAGGATGCTGACCCTCTGCAAAGGCTGATGGCAAAACCCTGCTAGCCCATGCATGAAGCAGCCAGGGGTGTCTATCTCAAAGGGCACCCACTGCCCCAGCAACCACTTGCCTGGCAGGAGCTGGCTTGGGGCAAGAGTCAGGCACACAGGCAGAGAGGAGCTACTTAGGGAAATTAAATTATTTAGGTTCCACTCTAGTGGGGGGGTGAAAGAGACAGAGTCAGCAATAGGAAGAGACAAATTACTGCAAATGCACCAAGGATTTCTTCATATAAGAAACCTTAGGGAGTAAGATTCATGGGGGAGAAAACTGTTTACATGGTGCAGAGCACTGAAGAACAGGATGGGTGGGAATACTGGAAGAGAAACAGGGTGGCATGCAAGAGAAACATAGGTGTTAATAAAGAAGAGGAAAAAGGGGATAGGAAGAGTAACTAGAGACAACTGGCATAACTGGAAAAGGAGTGCAGGAGGAAGGAGGATAAGACCACCCCAATTACCACAAAGCAGCAAGAGGGATTGGAGCCTCACAGGGATAAAAAGGGAAAGAAGTCTGCAGGCAATGAAAAATAAAGCATCAAGAGAACTTGCAGCGTAGTAAATTCAGTGTAGGGATTCAGCATAAAATAGCAAAACCAGAGAGGTCTCTGAAGGACAGTAGGAGGTTGCAGGCTTCCACTCGCTGTCCTGGAAATGATGGCTAAGGGAAAAATCAGAGAGCCCTGCCTGCTATTCTCCCTCTCTACAAACTCTAAAAACTACTACGTGGCGTCTAGTCTCCATGATCCTATCTAGATCAGTCCAGCAAACGAGGGAGGAAGCCCTGGCTGTTGAGCTCTCACACAGGAGTTGTTCCATGCATGGAGTGTACCCAGCACCGCAGCAGCCCAGCCCAGGTGCCACCTCTCTGCAGCAGCCCGGAAAGGATCCCCCCTCCCCAAAGAGGAGCTGGAAACATTTTCATTTCTCATTAATTTATTTTTGTTGGTTTTTTAATGCTCCAAAGATTGCATATAAAGTGACAGAAAGCAACAACGGATTTGAAAAATGAGACCTCTCTCCTTGGAAAGTGCCCTGAGCTCCACCTTCCCTCTACCCTCTTAGTTACCATTTGTCCCAGCCTTCCATCAGTCACTGCTTTCTGCTCTGTCCTTTCTCCTGCCCAATCCCTTCCCAGTCTTCACTTTCCTATGGAAAAGAGCATCCTTTCTTAGAGCACCAACAGTTAAGAGGCTCTCCCCTAGCTGAGAACAGAGCATTGCCTCCTGTTCTTCCCCTCCTCACCTGGAAGCTCAGAGCTTACCATGGGGCATACAGAGGGACTCATTTCCCCATCATTAGAAAAGAGACATGAGGATGGATGCAACCAAAATCCACCAGATGTTCTGGACTCTTTTAAAGAAGATTTATTGAATTGTTTCTTGTGCTCACCGGAGCTAAGGCAATAGGTTTAGTAGACACGGAAAGAGATAGAAGTTAGATATCAGGAGAAACCAGCAACTACAAGGATGGCTAAAGATGGGAGAGGGGAGCTAGGAAAGCCAGGGAACTCCCATTCATGAAAATTTTAAAGAATAAATTAAACAAATGTCAGTGTGGTGATTACATCCTGTTTTGTTCTTGCACATTCTGTATGTACAAGAACACACGTATGTGTTATATTATATATGTGTTCAGGAACACTCCATATGCATAGAGGGAGCCCAGAGAAGAGGAATAACAGAGGCATTTAAAGGCATTGGTCCATGAGTTCGTATCAGGGCAAGTAACAGTGCAGCATAGGGCTGGGCTGACCAAATACCACCAGACTGAGAAGACATCTGGGAATGAGCTGGGTGAAGAGTGGTAACAGAAGAAGTTCTGGGTCAGGTTTGAGAGCTGCCAGACACCTTATACAAACTAACATTTTTTAAAAGTATTAAAGTTCTAAATTTAAAATAAAATCTGACTCCTAGTGGAAGAGGGGCAGGGTGAGCCCCAGACACACCACCACAGCCAACACAGCATTTCCAATGTCTCCTTGCACACACTGCTGGTGCCTGGCTGCCCAGTGTGCTGGGTCTCTACACCAGTTCCTCAGGCAATGATGCTGCACTATCTGTGGGCCTGCACCTCCTCTGCAGGTCTGATGCATGTGTGAATTATTAATCTGGGCATGAAGTCAGCACCATGTCAAGGACCTCTAAAATCTGCCTTAAAGAAGGTAGAGTCCAAGAGAACAGAGGAACAAGGGCAGAACAAGACTCAGGGGAAGGACTGGATTCCCTGCTGAGATGCTTGCAGGAGGCAGAAATCTGGGTCCTGGCACAGTCCCAGAGCAGCACCAGAAGGAAGCACTCAGAGGAGCAAACAGAGAACTTTTGGCTCAACACATGAACAGAAGCTGAGCAAGCAGAAACTGTTTCTTCATCCCCCCTCTTTCAGGACATAATCGATTTCCTACCTCTGCTATAGCACTCGCACTGGCTTTTAACTCCCATTTCTTCAAGACTTATTTTCTAATCTAAGATGATGGGACCTCTGGTCCACAAATCCCAACAGCACTTCTCAGAGGACAACATTATAGCATTCAGGTACTATGATGGTGTAAAGTAACTGGGACTAAGCAACTGTTAAACTTAACAGCACATCAGAAGGTTAGCAGAGTATTTGGAGGAAAGAGCAGAAAAGAGTATCTTTAAAATCCAGGGTGCATGCTGGAGCTCCTGAGATGAGAAAGGTTCAGACCAAGGCAAGTATACAGGACAGAAATACACACTGTAAATCTTCCTAAGCAGCTCAGCCTGTCCTGGTTCCTCAAGGTTTTGCCAAGGTATTTTGTTTGTACTTGTCACATGACTTACATCAGGCATCACATCCTAATCAAGACGGACACCAGTGTCTTCCCAGGCAAAGCTGCCATCCTCAGATTGCAGGAGAGGCTTAGCTGCTCTGTACACGTCCCTGCCACCTGAGCCTCCTTCCTGCTGAAGGAGAAAAGAGGAGAGAGGCTGCCAGGTCCAAGTGCTCCTGTGGTCACTCATCTCTGCTCATTCTCCTGTTTGCTGTAGAACAGGCAAGGCATGAACTCACCCAGCGTGTGTTATACTCAGAACTGCTTTTCTACAGCACTGCACCCAGCACAGATGCTCTGGAGCAGGAGTGGTGCCCACCAGAGAGGGAGGGCTTCCCTCACCCCAGGGCACATCTGCACTCAGGCTTACAGGCTAGGGAATGTGAAATGAGATGGCTGTTACTAAATACTCTAGTTTCAGCAGCCTTCACCAGCTTTTAAATGTGTTTGGAACTAGAAAAGGCTCAAAATCTGTTCTTTGGTCCCAAGACACAGCAATTCCCCTGCCTGCACACCCTGTGAGCTGACCTCTAACTGAAGAGAAGCTCTCATTCTGCACTGCTCAAAGTCTAGTGGGAAATACTTTGCTCATGCTGCTACTTGTCCATTCTTGCCCATCTTTTTCTCACTTTTCACAACCTTGAAGCATTTATCTTTTCACGCCTTTGCCTGCTGTGGATTTCCCTCAAGGCTGATTTTACTACCTTAGGGTCTTTCTATTTTTTTTTTTTCTTTCTTTCTTTTTTTTTTTTTCCAGGCCGAAATTTCTCCACCTACCTTATGCCCATGCAGTTCCATGAGCTGAAGTAAACTGAGTCACTGACCCTTTTGCCACCAGGAGCAAGCAGTGATTCACAAATTATTCCTCAGAGCTCCCAGCTGGCTGGTGGCCAAGGCACTGCAACAGCTAAGGACCAGCTCCATCCAAAGTAGCTGGCCAAGGCATTATTTAGGACAAGGCCAAGACAGACAACAGGGAGATACTCCTTCAAAAGCAGGGACACAGAGGAGCAGCAGGAAACCTCTCTCACAGAGGAGGTGTGAAATGTGTATTTAAACCATCCCTTTAGTAAAAGTATGAATGAAACAGTAACCTGTACAATTCAATTCTGTCAGATACATGAATCAAAATGGAGAATAGTAACATCAAACATTAAAGTAACATTAAAAAACGCTTAAGGCTCAGGCAAAAATGCATTTAAGAATTTAGTTCCATCTCCCTGCGATATTCCCAATTATTCAATGAGCAATTCTGCACTCCTTTTTGCAGGAACGATCAGTGCCTTTTAAGAGGCATCAGAAGAAAGGACTTGCATGAGTTACACGTGAAATAGAGGGATCATACTCTGGTTTAAGACATCTTGATTCACTGGACTTGTAATCTGATTATACGGGTGTTTTTGGAATCCCTGTGCAGTATGTCCTGCCTTGCTCTAACCTTTCCCTTCTGGAGGTAACCAGGTTTGCTGCTTCACAGACACCCTTGGGGTTTGGAAACTGCCCACTTGTGATGGATGGAAATAATGAGGCATCTTCCAAAACTTCACACTGATTTTAGATGTTTGAGTCAAGAAGCTGGAAATGAGTGAACATTCCTCTTCCAAAGAAGGTCTGGGAAAGCTCTCAGCACACAGCATTTTCTGCAAAACAAGCTCCTGGTGTCCCATGGTGCACACACAAGGCCTGGGTTTGTTAGCAGCACAGGTGACCAGGTTGAAAGCGCAAGGCTCAGTAATTTATACCTTCTCAATGCATCCTGGCCTTTGTTTACTGGCACTCTGCTGGACACCCAGGAAACCAGTAGGAGCGTTTTACTCTCTCAAATGTTACAATGTTCCTGTAACAGAAAGTGTATTTAAATCACATTTTAAAGGGTGAATCTAAAAGGGTCTCTCTGGTGTTTGAAGAAACCTGGGAACAGAACTGACAGCTGCTATTAGAGCAGCCCTGGAGCAAAACAAGTTTTTGAAGTAGGAAGGCTGCTCTTACACACTCCTACTGTCAGGAGAAGCATGCTCAAGTGTGTTGGTCATTCTGGAGCCTTGAAAGCAATGCAGTGTCTGGTAAGCTCACTCCCAGATGCTGGGAGAACTAGGGATTGTGGGAGACAGTGTAAAATGGGGAGGGATTTACAGAGAAAAAGCAGATCAATGAAAGGGTGTTCAGCCTTATTTCTCTTTTGGTTTGTTTTTAGTGAGGTTGCAGTAGGAAATTTTAAGATTTAATGCTTGTGTTGCTTTAAGGACAGGAATGCTGGAAACAGAGGTATTTGATACCTTTGCTGCTAATTACAGTGCAAGCTCCCAGTGTCCTGACAATGCCCTTGTCCCTGACCTGGAGGGGCCTCACTGTCTCAGGGTCAGCTGTAATTTAGTTTCAGGTCAGACCTGGGACTCTCCTGCCAAACTAACTGCACTTTGTTTTGAAGTAGAGACCATTTACTAGTAAGTCTGAGACCATCAAACTCATTTCATTAACGAGAAACAGGAACAAAGTGCAGAGCCCCTGAGACGAAGGTCAGTGTTCGACACAGGGTTCAGCTGCATGGTGAAGGAAGGGGCTGTTCTGCCCACTGAGCCTCACAACCACAGGAGCTCACATCTTCTGCTCTGTTCAATTAACAAGTTTATTACAGGCAGGCCTAGGGACCAACTAAGCTGTGCCAGGCCCTGAGCAGGCAGTAGCATTGTCAGGCCCCACCATGGAGCACTGCTACACTTTTGCTCCGTTCCACAGAAGGCTCCAGAGGACCCAGCTTCATAAGCGGTTTGTCCTTTCTCACAAATTGGCCAGGTGATTTGGGCCAAGAAAATTCTCTTTCACTGCTTGAAAACCAAGGGGTTTTCTCCTTATCTCAAAACAAAACCAACCCCCACCCCCAAAAAAAGAAGAAGTTTCAACACCTTCAGAGAGAACATGTTGCAGAAAATAACTCAAAGCTGTAAAGGGAAAGACTTTTTGTCTTCCCCAAATAATCAAACCTCTCTAACTCATGGGAATGTAGTATCTTTTTAGCAGAAAAGCAGATTTTGATTCTGATCTTCTTCCCCTTCACCATACTGATGGGCAGAGATTCTACTGTCATGATACCACATGACATTACCTGAAATTAACTTGTCATTTAATGAACAGTTCTGTGGAATTAATGTGTTAGTCTGAGCACCCCAAGAATTTTGCATATTGTCGGAGTCCCTGTTCTTTTACATTATTGTGTTTGCTAAGGGAAAATCCATCCACAGCACTTTTTTTTTTTTAACTCTGCACACCACTGCAATAAGAGGCCAACTTAAAGAAAAAAAAAACCTGGATGGAAAAACTGGTGCAAATTTACAAAACAGTAAGAGGCTTTTGACATCAAAGGAAGGTTCCATGTTCTAATCTATAAACACACGAGTGAGACAGACAAGTATAGACCCAAACACACTTTTTTGGAATAGTAAAATATTCAGCTCTAGTTGATGGCCAGAGTTGGGGTTGTTGATAAAATGTGAGAGATCACAGCCACAGAAAAGAATAGGACCTCTAAGGGCTGTTCAAATCTTTCTTTCATAAAAGTTGACTAGAAGACTGCAGCACACCCTGAGGTGTGTTAACACTTGTTCCCTGCCATGCTGGACAGCTGCAAAGCAGTGTGGCAGGAAGAATTACCAGCACCACAAACTACAGATGAGTCCAAAACGCAATATTCCTGTTGTCAGACATCCCAGCTCCCTAACTGCCTGTACACCCAAACCACTCCTCTAAGCACTGGTGCCTCTACAAATATGAAACCAGCTTCCAAGACCTCATCACAATTGCCAGAGCTCTCCATGGGACAGGTCCCAGCTACCCCAGAGTCAAGTATGTCCCTCATGGCTCCCTGAGAAAACCACGTGTTTCAGGAGCAATGGAATTGCCATACAGCAGAACAGGGCTCTGGAGCAGAGCAGATAGCTTCCTTGGCAGCTGGCCCACAATGTTGGAGCTCACTCCCAGGAGAGATTAGAGGAGTAAAAACCTCATTGCGATCACAGCAAAGCGCTCAACCTGCTTCTACCAGAGATTTCTCACAAGAGCAAAAAAAAATTCAAAAGTATCTCTACAAAAAGGAGGCTGCAGGAACAGAGAAGATAACCCAGTTAATGTCATGCACACAGCTTTGCTACCAGCTCAGGCAACACTGATCAGTAAAGGACAGGCAGAAGCTGTGAGCAGAGCCTGTTTTACACCTGGCTAACATTTGGACAGAGAATTGCTTCCCTACTTAAAGTCACCCAAGCTCCAGATCTGCAGCTGCAAAGCTCTTGAGTGAGCTTTTTAAATTTGGAAGTTGAATAGCATGAAATATATTCTATCCCCCAGATGACCTTATCTAAGCTCATTTTCAGGGCACAATAAAGGACAGAAGTTACCTTCAGGTTCCCAGGTAGTGCAATTTATACCCTGAGGAAGATGAAAGCACAAACTACCCAGACTTTGTGTTTTTTTGGACTCCCCTGCTACTTCAGGTGTCACTACATCTGCACGACCTCTACAGCAACGGGAAAAGGAGAGGCTTTTTGCTCATTTCAAGGAAGGTTGAGCTCTGTCCATAGATAAGGTAATTTTCTATCTACACACAGAGGACTCTGCACACAGGAGCTATTTCCCAAGGGCACAGCAAGAGATCCTTTGGAGGCAGCTCCCAGGGCTGGAGCTCTTGCATGGCACCACGTGGGCTCATCCCCAGCCTAGGAGGCTCCTGGGAACAGGGACACAATGAGCATGGACTGCCCAGTTAACCATATGGAGGTCATCTCCCACCCTCTGCTTCACTGCCACCGAAGCAGGACTCTGCAAGGTGGAGCATGAAGCTCTGGGCAGAGCTGTGCGGGTGGCAGCCCAGCCTGGGAACTCAGGAGCAGCAAGGAAGGAGAGGATGCTGGAGTGGAAGTGATTTGAATTAGAACAAACTGGCTGCTGAATAGAAGCTTTTATTCCAGCATGGAGAAGGCTTTGTTAGTCAAGCACATGTGATGCACAAAAGCCTCCACTTGAATTCATTGAGTTTTAATTGGTTCTCAGGTGGGGGAGGAGATGGGTGTGAGGAATTAGGGATTCCTTAAAGAGGCAATATCATTAAATCTTAACGCCTCTTCCCTCTCACCCCCAGCTTCGGCTTAGGAGTCTGGCCTCATTCAATTGTCTCATGTTAGAGAATCAGAAAAACTGAGGGAGAGAAAGGGTGGGAGGGAGAGTCACTAATAAAGCCTAAAGGGAGATCAATGAATAAGGAGGGTGAGGGGCAGGAGGAAGACTGAAAAAAGAAAGAGCCTGGTTGGAAGAGGAGGGAGGTCACACGCAGGCAGGGAAGACAGGAGAACCTCAAAGGGATGCGGAAAAGAAAATGATGCCATTCCAGTCGGTGCTTTCTTTTCTCCCTGCATTCCTTCTTTTATTGAACATTTAAAACTTCCCTTGGAGATCCTCTATCCTGGCTCTGTAAGCTGTGCTCCAAAATAACAGAGTCAATCACCAGAAGGAAGCAAGCAAATCCTCGGGTGGGTATGGGCTGCATGGTGCATGTGAAAGGGAAATGACAGCAGTGAGAGAAACCTGCTTAGAAGGACCTCGCAAGAGCTGCTGCTCGCTTTGCCAGACATAGCACTTTTCAAACAGAAGTTTTGTTACTAAGAGCCTGCCACAGACACAGCTGACTCAAGGTTCTTGTGAGTGAAAAAGAAAGGGAGCAATCAGGAGCTAAGGAGATTGCACAGCCAACATTGCAGGAAGTTCAGCACGCTGCCTAGTGTATAGAAGGGACCCTGGGTACCTGTGAGCCAGACCCTGGCAGACAGCTGCTATGCTGTGATGGGGAACACACATCTCACAAATGTGCAATGATTTCCATCAGTCCAATACATCAGAGGAGAATGAATTAATGTTGATTTAACTACTGCACTTGGAATTTAGATAGGTAAGTGAATGACATGCCAAATGCACTGCCAGCAAACACCAACTCAAATGCATTTTCTTTCAGAGTTCCTGACAGAAGAACACTGTTTCTATATTTATGCCAGACAGTTTATCCTGTACAAAGCCACACACGGGAGATATTTTTTGCAGGAAGCACTTCCTACTGTTTTATTATAATTCTTCATTACAAAATTAGACTGCATGATCTCTGCTGGTAGACACCACAGCACTAAAACAGTGGCACTGCAACCAATTACTATACAAACTCAAATAGGAGGTCTCTGACTACTGTTTGAGGACAGTGTGTGATGCTGAAAACAGCATTCCCATGGTGGCTTCTCTCTGACAGACTGTCTGATCCAAGTAACTTTCTGTGTTGTGAAATCTGAAGGAAACACAAGATGCTCCACTGACATAGCTGTGGTACAGGATAGCTCTCATACACTTAGGTTATTAATGTATTTCAGAGCACAGGGGGAAAAAGAGAGATTGGTGAATTCCCCCACTGAAAGTGTCATAGGATTCAATTTTCTAAACCTTCTACCTGAAAGAGAAGCCTATGTATCACTCAGAAGTGACACCGAAAACAAAGCCTCATTTGGTCCTTAACTCCAACTAAAAGCAGATGTGGTCTCCACCTGGCAAAGGCATTTGTGAGCAGTGGGCTGCAACAGTGCCTGGCACCAGCTACAGAGAAAGCATTTAACCACACATGGAGAAGAGCTAACACCACTTGCCTTGATTTTTAATACTCCAAAGTCTACATGCAGACTCTGCCAAGCTGCCTACTGTCACCATTTGACCAGTGACAAGCCACGAGAGCCCTGCCCTTCAGCAGCAGCAGGACTTTCCTCCAAGGAAGTCTCCTCAGGACAGCTCACATAGGAAAATACAAACAATAAAAAAATCCTGTTAGAGAGACATTATTTTTCTTTTTTAGTAAATGTTTCCTGTGTGCTTCAGCTTGTCTCAGAGTGCACTGGCATTATGGGTAACAGATTTATTTCAGTTTTTATATTAAGGGTTTTAAATACTCCATATAATTTCAGGCATAATTTCAAATTATATCTGACTCACTTGAAGCAGCCAGCTGCTCTCCATCAACTACAGTAACATGGGTGAGTCCACCTTACTGTGCACAGTTCCCAACACGGTCCCTGCCCTGTTGGAAAGTCACATCACTCTACACAGGACTAAGCAATTGCACTGTTTTCCTACAGCCCTGCATTCCACACTAGAGATAGAACAACTCCTGTTACTATCTTCCCATCAGCAAAGCTTAGGAAAAGGCTGTTGTAGTAAGGATGGGCAAGGTCATGCCTCCAAGACTGTTCTCTGTATTTATCCTAGACTTGTTGCCCTGGATGCATTTGTCCTCCTCCCAGCAGTTTGCTAGTAACAGCCTTTCCTGGAACTGTTTTCCTCTCTTTCAGATGTGTTTAGTTTATAAGTCAGTGCTGGAGTATTAGTTTTCATGATTTCACCTTGTTTCTCAAGAATCCCCTATTTTGTAGCTTTCAATAGAACCAGACCGTTTATGCCTTTGGAAAGAAAAATAACAGGGGAAAAAAACCCAACTCCCCCAGTACTCTCAAATATCTCATTGCTCTCCTATGGCTTTCAGTAGATGTCTTTGGTAGTTGGGATCCTCTTGAAACATATTTCCTAGGAAGTACCATTTCCACAACCTCTTGGTATGCGACAGCAGGCACTTCTGAACTGCTTCACTACACAAGCCACAGATTTGTCTGTCACAAACAGTGTCAGTTATCACAGCATCAAATTTGCTGTGTGCAGCAGGTCTCCAAGACTGCCATGAATTGAAAATTGTTTTGCTACCTCTTCTCAGTGCCTGATGGGACAGGTATCTCAGCAATCAGCAGTGGCTTTGGGGCAAAGTGTGACTGACACATCTGTATCAGCTACCCAGTTAATTTTATTCCTGGCCTGTTTCATTACATTAAGGCTCATGATGCTCACCATATTTCCTCCTTTCCAAGCACGAGAGATAGCAAAACCATCCTTCCAGCTCCAGAAGCAGTTTAGCTACAGCTACTCCACTGATTAGACTGGCTTCACCTCACAGGTCCTCCTGCAACCAGGAGATTGCCTCTTTCTTTTCGAGTACTAGAATCACAATCCTAAGCAAAACTTAGCCTTAACAATGTACCACTGACAAATTCAACAGGACCACAACAGAAATATCCTGTGCCAAGCTACTGGTCAGGCACAAACTTTTACTTTCTGTTATCCTCTGGGAAGGGGCTGATTTGTGTGGTTATTGACATAGTTTCAAGAATATGGAGGCCACCTACAGCACAGGCCTTTACAAAGCTGGTCAGAATGTTCAAACAGAAACAAGCCCTGCCATCCCTGGAAATCACTTGTTTCTGCTCCAATGGACAAGCCCTTGGAAGGACGCTGGGACCACACATCCTTTGCTCTGTCAACAGCCACATCAGCACTGTGTGCTGAGCCCAAGGGTTTCCTGCAGATTGCAGCTTCTCAGGCTGCTTCAGCTGAAGCTCCAGCCCCCAGGCAGACCCCACACACAGGCTCCTGCTCCAGCCCATGCCTGTAGTACCTGCAGGACCAACCACAAGAGCACTCACAGCTTCTCTGGGCCCACAGGCCACATCCAAGTTTGTGCAGGAGGAGGCCAGGGCTGCACTGGAGCCAGGCACTCCGTGTTACAGACAGAATGAGGCTAGGATGACTAATGAGAGAAGCCAGCACCGCAGAAGCTTTCCAGCCCAGTGCCCTCACAGGTTTTTGTGTGAGATGATAGCATTTCCACATTTATCAGAGTAATAGTGCACACTTATTCTTCTTTAAATTTGAACAAGCCTGCACCTCCATTGCTCTGCTGATCAGTGGACCTTGCCTGGAAAGAGCTTTGCAAATGCACATCACTACTGGTAACAACACATAAATTCTTACTGGGAACTTCAAGGAAGAGCTCTGCACTTTGGTACACTCACTCACTGTTTCTAAACATGTTATTTCTCTGAATGATACCAGTAGTCAGTCTCCTGTGTTTTGACAGGTAAGTAGATGAGGGGCACTGTGACTTTAAGAAGGTCATTTCCACTGTCCTGCCGCTGTAATTAGCCAGCTAAAGAAAGGGCAGAGGCTGGAAATTGGATTGAGCAAACCAGGCTTTAGCCGCAGGATGAAGGCAGAGCTCCGGGATTGTTATGTTAATCACCTGAGCTCAGCAGTCCCTGCCCTTCAAACAAGCACAAACCCGGTGCAAACCCAGGACCTCTCTGCAAAGCAAACCCAGCCTGGCTCAGGCTTCAGCTGCCCCAGAACATCTCCCTCCACCTCCTGGGATGCAGGGGCCACCCCTGTGGACAGGCCAGTGGCACCTGGAAAGGATCCTCTGGTGGCCACAGCCTGAGCCCGTGGTTATACGGTTCCTCTGATCCAGACACTGGGACCCAACTGCCAGCTGTGGGAACACTAAATGAGAGTCACAGGTGATGCTGTGAACTGATGGGCTGGGGCTGCTTTACACCATGGAGGATCCAACCCCAGCCCTGCTGAGTCAAAAGCATGTCTGAAAGAACAGATTGCTTACTGCTATTTCACCGATGAAAAATAGCATTAAGAACAATAGGCCAGATTCGTATTCGGCATAGTAATGGCTGTAGGCAGCAGGACTGCAGGCGGGTGTCAGCCCCTCCTCAACAACAACACAAACCCCCCAGGTCCCTGGGCCACTGGCTAGTGCTAGTCCATTGTCTTCAGCACCCCAAGTTAATCCCTGGAGCCAGTCCTGGGGGTACAGCCCCCAGCCTGCCCCTGAACTCTCTCCAGGAATGCAGCAACACTGTGTGCCAGAGCTGTCACCTGCATCAGACAGTGGTGTCACCTCAACAAGAGGTGCTGCACAAGCCAGCAGCAGTGACGAGCTTGGCCCAAGGTGCCCCGTGTGCTCTAAGGACATGTTTGTGGCACAGCCAGTGAGAGTTGGCCATGAATTGCTCCCAGCCAGCTGCCTGCTGCCTCCTGTTTTGTCCTCTCCACCTCTCCCCTCCACGGGAAACAAGGCTGGGGTTTACCTCACTGCACTTTACTAGCTTGTATCCCTGGGAAACGTACCATTTTGTCTCCTCTCTGCTCAGAAACTTTGGGCTAACAGCCCTCACCACCACCACCCACCTTCTTTTTAAGGCAGCAACCCAGGCTGGCCATTGTCCCCTTCTTTTGCCCCTGTTTTCTTAGGGCAAGCTTGTGCTTCTCCCCCGCATCGGGACAGCTGGGGCTCTGCGTTACCTCCCTTGTTCTTTGGCACATTTTCTCACTGCACCCCTGCGCTGCTGGGGAGGGGGGAGGGAGGGGAGGAGGATGGGAGGGCAGTGTCTGGCTCTGCATCCAGCAGCCGGATGGCATGGTTTTGGAGAGGCCTGGCTTAGTGAAGTTATTCAAGCCAACGGCAGCCTGGCAACCGGGCGGCCACAATGGGAGTGCAGGAGGAGGAATGTTTCCACATGCCTGATCAATGGGAGCAAGGGAGACAGCAAAGCAAACAGAAGCTGGGAAAGAGACACAAAGAGAAAGCAGCCTTTTCTCTGCTCAGTTCCTTTCATTTGTCACAGCTCTTTGTGCGGCTGATGACAACGGAGGCCCTTCGGAGGCTAGTTTTAGGGAGTTTGGTTTTTCTAATTAAATAAAATGCCGTGTCCTTCTTATTCACTTGTCACCTTCCCGCTCGCCAAAAAAACCCCCGAGAGCAGCCCCATCAGCACTTCAGCCTCCCTCTCCATGCACCTCCCAGGAGCCCCAGGCACCACTTTCTCCCTGGGAAGGTAGAAAGGCACAACCATCCCCTCACCCACCCACCCAAGAGCAGCTCGGTGCTGGTGCTGGACACGCTGCCCGGCTCGGGGGCTGCAGCACAGGCCACCCGTGGCCCCCTGCCTGCTCATTACAGGAATAAAGTCCAGCGAAGGACAACTCCTCTGGAGGCAGTGTGCTCCTGCAGCAGCTGCTGACGAGACTAACGGGCAGCTCTCTATGGGAAGGAGGCAGCCAGGGTGAGGGGACAGTTGCCTTGGAAACTGGGGCAACTATTTCTCTTGAAATGTCCCAGACAGGATTTACCTGGGAGCTGACTGTGGGACACAAACTCCTGCAACCTGCAAAGCAGATGCCTGGAGAGGAGAAGCAAAGGAGGGGCGGCAGAACAGAGGCACCAGCGTGCTGGTGCTGGGTTGTGTGGTGACAAACAATCCAGCCCTGTTGCATAACCAGTGATGGGAGCCCGAAGTTGTTTCCTCTAATTACTGTGCAAGAGTTCACAGCGACAGGCCGCCTCTTGTGCTGGGGTTTACAGGAAAGGTCCTCCCTGGCTTGAAGGCATCACCGAGCAAAGTAACAGGAGAAAGAGGTTGGGGGTAAGCTTTCCTGCACTGAGGCCAGAGGAGAGGTTATTCAGTCTCTTTAAAAAAAACAAAGAAGTCTAGCTGAATGTATGTAGCCCTGAAGAGCAGAGAAACCTCCTGGTTGCTGAGGAACAAGAGGCAGGACATTTGCCTCCTCCACACCTCCACCAAAACACATGCTTCCCCCTTCTGTAAACAATTCCATCCCCAAGCAGACAGGGCTGCAGCAGCTCAGCTCCAGCCTCCTGAGCAACATGAGTGCAGGAAAAGGACTAGTGATCCTGCATGTGTCTTAGAAGGAGGAAACTTCTTTAATGATCATGCCAACATTTGGGATCTCACCAGGCTTTTGCTCAGAGATAGTGTCAAGCTGCAACCAAACCATGAAAAGGAGCTCTAGCAGTGCAAGTCAGAGAGTGGCAGCATGAGCTCAAGGAAATAGAATGAACCTTGGTCCTAATCACTGACATAGCCTTGGTTCAACAGCACAGGAAAATTCCTGCCCACCTTCAACATCCAAAGACACAAATACCTAAACACAGCTTCTCATGGACAGATGTTCCAGCAGGACAGCAAGTTCTGTCAACACCTCTTTCTATTCCCAGGATTTACACTGAACTCAGGACCTCTTTGGTCCCCAGTAGTCTTATGTCTCAGTCAATCAGTGGGACCAATACTGGAGCAGACATTTTGGCAGTCAGGATCTGTAGTGATAATGACAGGATGTGAAGCCTTCTCCACTTCCAGCATCACTCCACCTGAACTGCACTCGACACCCTGCTTCTCTGCCCAGGCCTCTCCTTTGGGGGTTCAGGCACATCCATATAGGCAGGTTAAAGAGGATTCCACAAACCATTTCTCACAAAAGCTGAATTTTAGTGGTGTTGAGGTTTCTTCTGCCTCATTCTGGCAGCATCAAGGGGGTGTCATGCCTCAGTTTCACTGTTTTCCCCACACTCCCAAAGCACCACGTGTGATGCTTTGATGGCTAATAATGCTCATGATGTGTTCATTTTACAATGTAATTGCCTCTAAATAATAATATTACAATTACTAAAAAAGAGGATTCTACCCTACCCCTTAACACCAAGGTGTTTGCTGCCATATAAGCAGCAGATTTGCTTTTGAGAAGTGTCTCAATTTCCATATCAACTATGTCACTGTTGTCCCAGTCCTCCCTGGCTCTTCCACTGCCCCCCGCAATGTGCTAAGTGCCAATCTGCAGCTGAATTAATAGGAGCCTCCCATCCACAACTTAAGAGAGAAAACTAACTCCACGGACATTACCTACCACTTCAAACTTATTCTAGTGTTCCTTTAGCATTTTTGTAAGGAAGGAGAAATCCATCTTCACTCCTGCCCAAAGGATTGCTTTCATTACCTCTGTGGATTTACAATAGCAAGTATTTGACCTGCTTCAAAAATATTCATGAGACTCAGATGCATTCAGTAAGGGCAGACAAGCAAAATCCTCAGCTCATGTTCTCCTGAGGTCTCAGGGTGCTGATGGCAATATACATCCTAATTACAATATATAACATATTGAGAATGAGACCTTGTCAGCTCTGGTGACACTTTCTTTGAGTCAAAGAATCTGGAAGTGATTGTGATCATTACTCAGTAGATCAGAAAAAAGTCTAACCACGTGCAAATATTTTTAAGTAATTGCCCTTTTCCCTGGTCTCAGTGAGAAGCTTCCAAGATAGGCCACAGGTAACATTTGAACTGTACAAGGAAACTTAGACAAGTCCAGAACCAGGGCTGTGCAGAAGAGTAAAACAGGCTGCTCCTGTGCAGAAAAAAAAAAAAATCCTCAGGTATTCAGACTGCCAAGACAGTCGATAATGGCATTCATTAAGCTCTGAAATAGAGATTGCTCTTCTTTACACACAGTGCATGGTATAATGTTCATGGACAAAACAAGCAGGAAAAGTAGCATTTGTTCTCCACAGAATTCCAAGCAGTTACTGCAGACTTCCAGAAATATTGCAAAACACAATGCAAGTGGTCCCATGTGAGGAAGAAAAGCAAAGTGTATTCCCTCTTAACAGGATCACTGCAAGGCAGAGCAGCTCTCGCAGAGCTGGTGCTGCTCTCACTCCTGCACCTGCTGTGAAGACACCATCCCAATAAGTAGCAGCACTCTACAGCTCCCTGCTCTGCCTCTCTCAACAAGATCCTTCTGTGCTGCCTATGGATTCATCTCAAGATAACATTCTTTGGTAGAAGGACAGCCTGCTGATGGACACATGCAATTAGTAGCCTGCTGACAGGAGCCCTTTCAGGCTGTCTGTGGCCCCTTTTACTCAGGTAAAGCTGGCACAGTGATCCAGCCACTCATCCTTTGTTACAGCTCTATAAAGCAGAGGAAATAATTCAAAAAGTCTTAGAGGGAACCTCAGGGTGGAAAGAGAAAACCTAACAGGTATTCCATATCTGAGGGAGAGGCATCATTTTATCACTGTTGAAACAGCTCCCACAACTGAATCAATAAGTGCTTGAGCTTTTTATGATCCTTAGCACAGGTAATACCACAACAAGGCAAAGAGCTACCTCCTACAACCATATAAACAAGTAAATCTCAGAGGGGAGAAGGGATGGGATAGATAGAGAGGATTTCTCTCACAAAATACTGTGTTCATCCCAACTGAAGGGGGAATACTTCCTCTAATAGGCTTTCTTTCAGGTTTTGTGACAATGTGACAGTGCACAGGTGTTGGAGAGAGCACACACAAGACACCTGGGATGATGGTACTGCCCCACCAACCTGCTGGCCTCCTGCAAGTCCTGGAGTACACACCATACCCTGTGAGGATATCTCCCAGCAGCCTACTTACACAAACTGCTCACAGGGCTCATCCCCCAGGAGAGAAAATTCTTTTGGGCATATCATATCAGAACTTCTTGAGATCCTTCCCACTTATTTAAGTTTCAGCCCCACTGGCACACATGTGCCACAGCCTTGCACAGTTGTTTTCGGAGAAAACTGGAAGCAAAATGATTCCAACCCACTTTGGTATGAAGGAAGAAAAACAACTTCACATGGCTACAGGACAAACTGCAAATGTTTACTATAACACCCTCTTCCACTCACAGCCCCACATCCTGATGAAAATCAGAAAAATCCATGCCTTGGGTACAGCCTGTTCTTGGCCACGGCACATGTGGGTGCCAGAGACAAAGCACAGGCCAAATCCAGCCCTGTTTACTTCACCACTTGAGACCCTGACCTTGATCATTCACTTGGCAGAGGATGTATGTGGTGTTCAGAGATTGCTCTCTGCAGTGTTCAGGCTTTTGTCTTTGCTCACAAGTATGTTACACAAAACACAGACCAAAGTTACCACAGGCTATCACAGCTGTGAAAACCACACATCCTCTCTATGAAGTTCCACCAGTTTCCCCTTAGCCTAGCACAGCCCACTCAGACATTCCTACAAATCCAATGAAAGTGGCTTTTAACCTGTTCTCATTTGAAGATCCTTACAGGATTTTCACTAGAAATCTGTACCTATACACAGTGGCCTTCAGCCTGCTGCAAATACACCGTATTTCTGGTGTCAAGCATGTGGCAAGAATCCTTACAAGCTGGAGAAGCAGATATTAAGCTGAGTTAACCGGGGCAAGAAAAGATTTGTCTTTACCTAGGGAAGGAATGTTCCTTAGTACCAGTAAAAAAAGCTGTGAGTTGGAGAGAGCTTAGGCACACTGACTTGTGTAGCCCATCCTTCATTTTGCAGTGATCATCCAGGCTGTGCAGTGCAAGGGAGAAATCTCTTCTGCCTTGCTCTGTCTTACAACAGGGGACCAAAGAGCAGACATGTGAGTGCTATCCATACACTCCACTGGAATGAAAAAGCCATTCTTACAAAGCCTTCAGTAACCTCCTATACCCTGCCAAGGTCTATGAGCAGGCACAGAAGTGCCCTCCTAATGGCTCTGCAAATTCCCTTTCAGAAAGGCTCTGACAGCTGATCTCTGTTACAGCACTTAGCACCTGATGAGCAACAACCCGGAAGGAGATGCTTAGAGGTGGCCACCGTGATGTGCATCTCAATACTGGGGCTCTGCCAGAGGCAAAGTCCTGTACAGATCTGGGGGGAAGTGGATTTCAACACTCCACGGTGCAGCAGGTCAGCCCTCTTCTGCATTGTCACTCTGTCCAGCTGTTTACAGACAGCTGGCTCGAACTCAAGGAGCAGCAAAAGCCACTGTCCCATTTCTTCTGTCATCTGTATTGTCTTAGCTCTAAAAGCCATATAAATCCACAGACATAAATCCACCCACCTCTGCAATTCCAGAATGTTTGCATCCTTCTATCATGCCACACTAATGGTGCCTAGCAGCAATTCCCCATCCTGCCTCTTGGCCAGTGTGAAAATAGTTCTGTCATGCTAGAAGAGTTTGTCAGCTTGTCTCACACCCAGCTCTGGGGATACTGGTATATGCAAAAGGCATCTCTCAACAGCCCATCATAAAAACAACCGCAGGGCTGAGTACAGAAACTGGCCATGGGATGTCTGCCCACAGCTCTGCGGAGCTAATTTGAACCAGGCCGAGCTGTATGGACTCAATAATTAAGAAAGAATGTACATGAAGTCAGTATATTAAGGGGTGAGAATGCATTTCAGGTCTAGAGAATTAAACCACTGTAATCAGAGAAGAAAAAAATATGAAGTAAAATCCTTGCATAGACCTTGACTATTCCCTCGGCAGGACAAACCTGATGACGAGTTGTTGTTTACAACGATAAGGTCAGAGGAAAGGCCATTTCCTCTCAACAATTGTCAGAAAGGATTAAAACCTGCATTCAGGCTCTCTTTGAACTAGCAGGTACTCCATTCCCCGATGGTATCAGGATCCATTCAGCGAGGTCTCCGGCAGCCTCCGGGGCATGTCTCCATAATGCCCCCATTGTGGAAGTATGCACAGCACCGCTTCCTGCAGTCACTCCATCTTTCTGAAGCTTCACCCTTGTGGTCTGATACCCAGGGCAGGAAGCAATCCTGCAATCACTGTTTAATTAGTCATTTCCCAAGTCTGCCTCAGTTAAGAGTTGCTGCTGCTTGTCAGCTTCTGGAGAGGGAGGCTGGGAGTCAGAAACATCACTACCAGATTGTGAAAGAAACTTGCAGGGTTGCTTGCAGGGTTTGAGGCACTTTATACCAGAGCTGGACAGGCCACATTCGCCATTTCCTTTCTTTTTTCCCCAAGTAGAAGGATTTGAGCAGATGAAGAGGCCATTGCACCTTCTGCAAGTCAAGACAAAAGCTAATTTATAATAAAAGTGGCTTTATTTTTGTTGATTGGCTGGGCTTTGATTGGGCTTGGGTTTTGTTTTGGTTTATTTTTCCTTGAGAAATAGCATCTTTGATACAAAGAACATACTTCAAGAGAGGTCTGTTCCAGGAATTCCAGTTGCATACTTTCCTTTGTGGACATGAGTATTGAGCCTGAGAGGCTGGATACATGCAGCCTCAGCTTTTTCAAGTGAGATCACTGGAAGAGGTACTTCTTACCACACAGTCACCAATTTGAAAAGAATGAGAGTTACATAGTATTAAAATATTTGTCTAGATAATGAATGTTTTTGTGTGGATGACTGCTAAAGGAAAAAAAATGTTTGTTGGAGCCCAGCTGTTTTGAGAAACTTTATGATTTCTATGTTTAGCAAAATTAATGAGTTATTTAAATAATGTCAAAAAGGCCTATTTTGGCATTTCTGATGTGCTGCACATAGTTGAGAAAGCTTTCCAAAATAAAAAATATATATATACAATTATGTAAAAAGTTAGATGAAGTTATATAAAATAACTATATATATTTTTTCAGTTTAATGTCACTGAAATCAGAGGAACTGCTCTGATCAAAAGAAGACTCTGCTTTCAGAGTTCAATTTTGTAGGAAAACTTGGTCTAGAATGTGATGGACTGTGGAATGGTTTTGAAATCTCAAAATTTCCCAGTAAAATGAAAACTTCTCTCTTTCTCTAGTCACAGTTTCCTTTACTGCTATGAAATAACTGGAAAAGTTGTGTATGTGAAAAATTTCCTTGTGACAGTAGGACAAGCCTGCTTTTGATAAGTGTGTTGTGAAGCAGGAAAAAGAAAATCAGAAGAAGAAAAGTCCCAGATCTGTGATCCCACTGAGAAATTTACATAAATTGCAAGAAACTGGAATACTCAGAAGACACTGGAAACTGACTCCAGTGGGGAGTAGAACTGGTGAGGGAATTATGAATTACTGCTGTTATCATATTAAAGTTCCCACTTTCTCTGCAGATCTAGCATGTAACTTCTTATAACCTTGTTCAAATCACATCCTGTTAAATGCTGGATCAGTCTCTGTGCAGGGCTACAGCACACAGCTTCAAGCAGCTTGGAGCACAGGCAGAAAAAATATCTATTTGCTACAAAAAATGATGCAAGTATGTCCTCTGAAGGTTTTTTTCCCCTCACTTCTTTTTCCCACTAAGGCTATACTAACCTTGGCAACAAAATTGAGAAGATATGGGGATGAGACAATTCCACATGAGCATCCTCTCTCCTCATCCACTAAAGGAGACAAGTGGAATCTTCTCCATGCTTCTTTCCTCTGATTCCATGACAGTTTCCCTTTCTACAGTGATGTTTCTGGGACCACACTATGCTCCTCTGTAATGTGATCTCCCTCTTAAGCTGAGGTTTCTTGCAAAGTGCCAAAGCAGAAAAAGAAAAATAATTGTTAAGACTGGCATGGATGAGAGAAGGGTGCACAAGAGAGCTGTGGAGAGGGCTCAGGAACACCTGTGAGGTTATGGGCTCCATTCCCTCACCTGCAGGAAAAGAGGCTCAGCATGCAGCATTGCCATGGCACTAGCAGCCATCAATAAATTGCTCTTCTAAGAAAAGAACAGATGTGACAAAGATTGTTCCAGGGTCTGAAGCAGACCACAGCCAAAGCAGAAGAGTCTAAATGTGCTGGGCTGGGATGGCAAGGGAAGTCACAACTGGGTTCAATCTAGGAGGAATTATTCTTACACTCAATTCATCAATTTATGGGCAAGCAATTCCACAGGCAACGTTGACTTGATTAAACAGAGCCATAATGACAGTGAGTGTAGGGAAGCACCCAGCCAAGTATGCAAACTAGCCTTCTCAGCCTCGAATAAAAGCTTTCCAACCAATAATTTCATGCTTTTATCTATACGATCATTAATACAGATACCAAACAATGCCAGCTCAACGTGGTGTCAAAGGCTCTGACAACCTCTAATTGATAATAAATAATTCAATTTCTGTCCCAGTCCAAAGCTGCTGAACCTTGGGACATGTTCCAAATAAATGATTAAAAAGAACTTCGAATGTAATTATATCTAACACAATTGGGGATATTGCCCAGATGAAATTTACAGCAACTATTCAGAGCTATAAAATTTCAATGACACTGACAACTCTTCATGCCCACTAGAAAATGAAATGTTCTTTACCCAGGCAATGGCACAGAGTGCATTTTTTATCAACAGCTTTACGCCAGCAACTCACCCAAGCCAACAGTGCTTCCCACAGCCATGAAGTCTTTCCCAAAAATACCAGAGAAAATTTGGGAACAGTGTTTTGACACAGCCAAATCTTCATTGTTCTGTACAAGCAGAACTGGATCTTCTGTCTAATACAGCTGAGTTTTCCCCTCTCCCCAGACTGCTTATGTTACAATTAGCAAAAATTTCTAAAGAAATTAGCACTCTTAGTTCCTGGAAGGAAACTAGGGCAAGGTGTTTCAGCAAGGAAAGTGACTATCAGCACAGTCCTGAAGGGATGAATGCAGCATCTCAGAGGCACACTGATTGTTCTCAGTAATTCCCAAACTCCAAAGCCAAAAGGATCTTTGAACACTCACTGAAAACACAGGACACATACTTACAGAAATATCCTTATATAGCATTTGACTCCTGTTTTTCTCTCATATGTTTAAATCTTTGGTGAAATTTTACTTTCTGAATCTGTAAACAAGGGATGATATTCACTTTTGAGTTATTTGGATGCAAATTGTTTTGAATACTGATTTTAAATTTTCCTAGGAGAAGGGCATATAACTGACCTGAAGAACTAGTGACTCCTAGCAACTTTGTGGGTTCATCATAGATTATAAGTTATGTAAAGTAAATTATATAAAAGTGCACATATATGCATTTATATTTATATTTATATAATGTATACACTTAAGATATGAAAAGGAGAGTGACTAACAGAATATTTAAATATCAGAAAAAAACAAAGGTACTTTCTTTGAACAATCTCAGTTGCACACACGAACTAGACAAAGATCTCACATGTCTTCAGAGCCTTGGTGAGGTGGTTGAAGATAATGGAACAATAGGACCCAAGGACAAAATACTGTAATATCAGAAATCACTCTGGAAGTTGCTGGGAGAACTGGACTGAACTCTGTGACCCTGTAACATTTTCACTGCCAGGTCACAAGTATGGAATGTTTGTTCACACAGTAATTTTTAATACTTTGTGGTTAAGCCATATATCTACAGGAATTGTGTTCCTAGCATTTCGTTTTGCAAAGTTCATTAAAAGGGAGTTTGCAGCAGTTCATTCAGAAATTCCACATGGTCAAGTTCTTTTTAAAAGACCAGAAGACCATGGCAATAACAGAGGATTCAAATTAATATTCTGATTTCTCCTTGCACACCTGCAGGTTGGAAAGGGCATGGGATAATACAACAGCTGTGTGCTTCCTCTCTAGAAAACCAGGCAACACAGCCCTGCTGGGAGCTTTTCTGCTGAACAGAAGGGACAGCACCAGAAGACTCGATCTAACGTCTCTAATGTTAAAAGAATTTCTCTACTTAAAAGCCCATAAAAACAAAACAAGAAGGAAAAGCTTTTCGGAGTTCCAAGAGGGGCCACAAATGGGATAAGAGAGGAGTAGAAAGACAGATGATGTATTAAAAAGATGTCATCACCTCTTTAATGTGTTTTGTCTTGTCAGCTGTTAACATCCATAGCTGCTCCATTTGCAGTGGTACGGAAGATGAGGAAAGGCTGAGCTTGGAGCAGCAGCTCTACTCTGAGGGCTGGGTAACTGGATCCAGCCTTGCTGAGCAGACACAAGGTGAATGCTGCTGAGGTGAACTCAGTTTAATAGGTTGCTACTTACAGGCTTAGACCGATTTACAGGTGTTTGCCCTGAAATATGACCATCCATGTCACCACTGCTAATCCTCTCCCCTTCTGAAATACTCCCACTTCAATAGGTAGCTATTTTTGGAGAAGAAAACCTACATACATATCAAAAAGCAGCAGTGCTCTCGAAATCTCCTCCCACAAGCAGGACAGCCTGACTATCACACATGAGACAAGTTGTACAGCACAACAACAAACCCTTGGTTGCCTCTGTCTTGGTGGGTGTCAGCCACCTGCAAGTGACAGTAATAACAGGGATGTCACAGGGAGAGCACACACAGACCTCACATCCTCCTCCCTGGCAGCCTGGAAGAAAACCTCCTGTTGGCAATGCAAAGCCTGGGAAGCATAGCTGGCTGCTCCCACTGTGTCCAGGGGAACAGTGTTTTCATCTTTCTCTGTGAACACTTCCCTTTTGCTTGCTCTCTCTTAGGCTTCTGACCTCTTTTCTGCTACTGAGTTTCCATCCAGCCTGCATCCCCATTTTGGATCCTGACACACTGCTGGAGACACACTCTGAGAGATTCAATGGCCTGGGCAATGTGATGCTCTGGACCTGGTGAACCAGCTCCTCTTCCCTGCACACCCTGCTCCAGCACTGTGGTAATGATTTGCAGACACACATGAGGACAAGGTTCACAGTCTAACTATACTAAACAAAAAATTATCTTAGGATTGAATGTAAATTTACATAGGTAGATAACCTTTTTTTCCTCAAGTAATATATCATATAGGTACTGACTGTGTTGCATACATCTGTCTCTTAGCTAAGCTTAGAGACTGCTGGGTACAGTTTCTAGGAATCAACTCACAGGAAAGCTCACAGGAAAATGCAGCTTCTAGGAGCTCAAGGCCATGCCAAGTCTCACATACTGAGCATAAGATCTGCCATCCTTGCTGCTGTTCTCTGCTCCATACCCACAGAACCTGCATTTTAGCTATTTTGAAGCATAGCAATCCTCCCTCTCTGTCACTTTGGGATTTTTATGGGGCAGATATTTTGGTTTTGCAGGGCATGCTTTGGAAAAGGT
>VRYO01002581.1:3494859-3522086 GCA_009812075.1 Sialia sialis
TGTTGGGGACCTCTTTTCCTGTCATGTGGCCCAACACAGCTGCCAAGTGGGAGATTCACAAACCTATGTCAGAGCCCAAACAGTGCAAGTCAGGATCACAGTCAACTCAGTGGATTTCACAATTTAAAGAAGTTCTGCTGCTGTAAAACAGTCACACTGGAGTTCCCAGCACCACAGGAACAATTCTGTCTGGGATTCCCTACTTGTTTTCAGTACTACAGAACGAATACCTCCAGGAAAGCTGATGGTGACTGTGAGTGATGAGGGTGTAGGGATCCCATTCCCTGCAACAAGGACCCCTCACATGCTGCACCTCCATCTCCTATTCTTGGCCCTAAAAGTATCATAATCTAAGTGTGTGCCAAGAGACTGACATTGCCCCTCAGTTTCTGTGGATAGCACCGTTCTCCAAAAGTTTTCCCTGGGATAGACAATTGCATATGTGCATTTCTACCCTTTCAGTTTTCCCAATGGCTTCCTCTTTCCATTCCAATACAGCTTTTTTCAATACATCCTGCTTCTGTTGTTCCTCTGCTATGTAAGCACTTCTCTGTCTATTCTTGCCTTTTTTTTTTTTCCTCTAGCTCTGCACAGCAGCTACTTGCTAGTTACTCAGAATCCAAATAATTTAGGTCAAAAAGCCCAGTGAATCTGATGTGGTTTGTTTCACATAAAAAGAGTGAAATTGAAAACCACCTTATTCTTCTCAACTGAAATGCTGCATCCCTATTAATTCAGGTGTATAAATAACACTCTCTAATGCTGCATCAAGGGCTCTGCTGTGTGATTAAACCTGCCTCCCTGACCTGTAATTAGAAACTTTGGTTTTGAAAGGCAGTTTGCAGAGAGAAAAGGAGAAAGAAAGAGAGAAAGGAACCAGCTCTCAGACCCAACAATTTTGTTCTTAATAAATTATTCAGAGTTTTTGAAAGTTGAGCTGGATTTCCATCTGCTAGCACTAAAGACCCAAAGGGAAGAAGAACGGAAGGATTCTCACAGCAGAACACAACAGCACAGAGCATGGGGCTGGAAACCAAAACCCAGCAGAGAAGTTCACTGTGTCCTCTGCCTGTCCCTGCCCCATTCAGCCGCTGCCTGTGCATGCCTGGACTTCCAGCAGGTCTCAGAGTGACCTTCCAACAGAGAACCTCTGAGCTAGTCATGTGTTTGGGACATAACATTAGAAGAAAACCCCCGAATTTCATGAATGTTTTACAAATGTCAGTGGAATCAGGCAATGAACATGCAAAATAGTGAGGGTGATGAGTACAGAAACAACACAGACACCAGATTGCATGGTTGTACAGCAGTAATATACAGCCTTTTAAAGACAAGTAATTAAAGATGAATTATAAATGATTGAACTGATTTTTTGCTCCAGGGGCAGTCAGACAGTACAGACCATTGTGCTATTAGAGATGCTAATCACTGTTAGCTGCAACCCCAAGGTACACCTGCTGTTATAAGGTGAACTTCTCACTTGGAAGTGGGGAGATAGTAAATATCTTTTTCTCCCAGAGTCACAGTAAAAAAAAAAATACTATTCCTTCAACCAAATGTAGACTCATTTTAATATTAAGAAAAAAACAACAAACTGAAAACAAATAAAACATCCCGATTTTTTCAAAGGATTCAGAAAGCTTTCCTCCTTCCACAAACTGGGGATAGAACAAGCTTTTGAGCACCGGATAACACAGGTGATGAACTGGCCCTGGGATGAGAGGTCTCTGGCCTTGGGTATTTGGCAGCTGTTTCCAGAGCTCTGCTTGACTTCAGATCAGAGAGATTTTGTGATGAATTCCTCCTCTGGTTACACCTATAATCTTTGTGTTGAGGGTGTGACTGACATAAGTTTCAGTCTTTTATGTTTTCAGGCTCAAGTTTGCAAGGCTTCACACCAGGGGAATCAAGAGTCTGATAATTTTCTGCATAACTGTTTTTCTCTAGGAATTTTATCAGGTTGATCCAAAGTTTCAGGGCAGCCTTTTGAATTGAGACATCAGGTTTAAGGAGACTTAAGTGAGAGAGGGAAAACCTGAGTTTCACATCTCAGGGACCCTTTGGTCAAAACACTTGACCTCACTGAATTCTCCAATAGTTTATGTCTTCCACTGTGTTTTTTTACATGCACAGTTTTAACAAAAATAACAGGCTAAATCTACCAAAATAATAAATTGTCACTGGTGGAAATGTCTTCATTCCAATTTGCCTAAGTTTGTAAATGTATAAGGTACAGAGCCATTGGGGACCACAGACTTGGTACGAGGGTGTGGATCTATGAAACAAAAGAGTCCTTCAAATTCAATAACAAGTTTAAGTAATCTTTTGTGTTTGCAGTGTGGTAGAGTCCAAGTTTATCACAGAGCTGCCAGAACATAAATCTGATACAAACCACTTTGGATTAGATAGCACAGCAGAAAGAGCTTTACTAGGGTACTGTGACAAGTTTTATGAACTTTTTAAAGAAACAGGACTTGGAAATACTAGAACTGTTGTTGTGGTTTTGAGGGCTTGAATCTTCAGCTCTAAGGGAAGGATAAAGCGAAAAAATTCTGAAAAAAGAACAGTACTTGAAACTCGTATTAAGACACATTTGTTTTTCAACTGGAATTTTATGTCACTTGTACTTAAAGCTGAGTTCTGGGAATCCAGCATGCTCTGCCTTCCTTGGATACAACCATGGGGTCTCCTCGATCCGTTTTTACAAGTCCTCAGTGAGTACTGCGTCACTTCTTTGTGCTTGCCTTTGAGGGTCTCTGTCATCTTTTAACATTGGTATGCAAGTACATGAGCTAAAAGAGGTAAAAAGAACTAGGAATACATCAACTTCCAGAGACTACCTGTCTGTGCATGGTACCTTCAGGCACAGGGAGTGCCCGGCAGCCTCTGAGATGCAGCATCTCTGCACCAGCACGAAGGGGAGCAGGCAGACAGCAGTTCCAGCTCTCTGCAGGGACCTTGTCCAGGGTGGGTGACTCGTGTGGCTCTCCTCAGAGCTCTGTCCAGCCCTGGGCTCCACGCTGGCCTGCTTGAGTTGCTAACCAGTTTCTCTGGTTTCCAGCAAGTCATACATGGCCAGGACCAGCCCACCTGGCTTGAAAACTCCTTTCCCATCTGCTGACATGGCCCCTCACTCTCTGCAGCCATCAGCAGAGTTGCTCGGGGTGAGGTGGCTGCCTGCCCTCTATTCCTCATTTCTTGTGGAAAGTTTACTCTCTACAGCCATTCCTTTGAAGATTTTGCTCTCCCATACAGGGATTTATTCCATAAACCTCACACCCCCCCTGCACAAATGCCTCATATGCCACCTTCGCAAGCTTCTCAGCTCCCCTGGCAATGTCTGGGGCACGTGCATGCCCTCAAGCAGGCTGTGTATATGCTGCTGTGATCGCAGCATTTTCCTCTTCAGGAATCCCTTATTCTCTCTTACAATAGCATTTTAATGCCCCATCTACCTCCATTCCCTGAGTAAATGGGTTCTCTAAATGCCACTGTCAGGGCTCCTGTGCATGCTTACAGTACTGCTCTAGCAGGGCACCCTCAACTCCCTCACATCAGGGCTTCTTTTTCTTTCTAACTTCAGATGTCGATTCTCCTCCAGTTCTGCAGAGGTTTTGTACAACCCCCGCATTTATCTGGTCACAGATCTTTCTGTGTGCTCACATAACTTTCCTAGAGCAATAGACAGAGATGAGATAAAGGTACTGGAGAGCTATCACCCAGTTACTTCACACCTTCAAGTGCAGTGGTATCTAAATCACTGCTGCTTCACAAATCCCCTTTTTGAATTCCTAGTATTTCTCTCTGACTATAATAACAGAAAGTCGCTGAAATGTTTGTAGTTGATCAGATGAAGCATTTAGGAGTCATCCTATATCATGAAGTCAGAGAGAAACAATGACCAGATGAACACACAGCCTCACGACTTTAACCTTAGACATAATGAAAATCAAAGGGAAATGTCTGCCATTCAAACATTGGGCTGAATCATGGTGGAATAATGTTCAGTTGGACTTGGGAAAAAGAGGGTTTATGTGAGGTTTTCTTGGTGACATCCCAAGCGATTTCCAAATTTCAGAATAAAAGGAAAGATGGATCTGATGGTTTGTATTATTCCTAACCTCCAGGCTGAAATAAAATAAAAAAATAAATTAAAAAAAAAAAAAAAAAAAAAAAAAAAAAAAAAAAAAAAAAAAAAAAAAAAAAAAAAAAAAAGGAGGAATTGTTCAGCATCTATCTATTAAACTCCAGTGACTCCGAAGAACACCTTCCCTGTTCCTCAGTACAAATGTTTTTCCAGCTTTCAGAATGCAGAGAGGGTTCTAAAAATCAAGCTGAGTTTCTGATCATCAGCAGAGGTGCCATTTCTACACTGCAGCTTTGAAAATATGATTAAAGCCTGAAGCACAATGCTGTGCTCCGTGGGACATATCTGACCCACACGCTGCCTTTTCAACTCTCAGCTTTTTCTAAATCATGTACATTATGAGTGAATAGGAAGAAAACGTGTAAACAAGAACAGAAAAGGTCATTGCGAGTTCATTAATTCTGATCACTTAATAAGCTGTAAATTGAAGTGCATGAATTGCATTCTCTTGAACACCAGGATAAATTTGAAGAATCTCTATTGACTTAATTTATGCTGATATGCATTAGAATAGTTTCTGGTACATTCAGAATCAAAATAATTATTACAGCAACATTCAGGAGCAGAAGGCACCCATTTCCCATTTAGTAACTAAACGAGGGACAGACTTACAAAAGTAAAGAATTCACCAATTAAAAACAAAAATCTTGATTATTTTTAAAGATGGCGCAGAGGCACAACCATAGGGGTTGTGAAATTTTGGGCTGCAGGACTGGCTTTAAGAAGCAGAGTGATACTTTGCACCTAACTAATGAGAACACTGTGTTGTGCAAAAGAGCTACTGCTGTCCTCTGTGCCTGCTTCTCACAGAAGACAAAGGTGAACTGTATACAAGGAGGCAGAACTGTTTGAATAACTTTGTCAAGCCAATAATCAGAGTGGTACTGATATATTTCAGAGCTTTTTGCTTGCAGGTCCTCTCAGAGGTCATGAGGACTCCAGGAGGATATCTTCTTATGCTAAAACAAACATTGTTTTGGAATTCTTTACTCCGTGGTTAGGATGCAGTCCAAGAAATCTTACACTAGGTTTCTTGGAAAATAAAACACTTGGCCACTTCTAGGGACTAAAAGGCATCCTCAGTATCTTCCTGAATATCTTAAGTATCTAAAATAATGACAGATAAAAGCATCATGGTAGGAGAAACAAGCTGAGATAACTCTAAAAACTGTTTAAAATAAATCACTGGGGCTGCTCAGTTGCAATACTACGAAGTTTCCTCTGTCTTCTGCTGCTGGTGGTTTGTCTGCAAGAAAGTCCCAAGAAGGCAGATCTAAAGCGATGCCCTTGAAACCTGCATTTGTGAGTGCTTGGGAAGGATCCAGCGACATGTCCAGAGAGCTCCTCCTGCCGGCTGCTCTTCCGGCATCCGGGCTCGTGCCCGTAGATCTGACTATCACTTTGGCTTTTCAGGAGCTGAAGGGAGGCAAAGCTAATGCCACATCTTCCTTATTGTCATAGCAATCATGTCTATCACATCACTGCCCATCCCCTCCAGGAGTCTCGGACACGTGGAGGTGCTGCTGTCCGTGCCAGGAGCTGGGCAGAGCAGCAGCTGCACAGGAGCTTGGGGAGCCTGAGGAGCAAAGGTGAGCAGAGCTGGCAGCGAGGACAGCACGGACCTCGGGAAAAGGGGCACAGACACAGTGACCAAGCAAGAAGAGCAGAGCAGGTCTGACCGTGACAACATCTAGCCAGGAGATCAGTGAGCCCACAGGGATGTGCCAGGTCTGAAGCCAAGCCAGGAAACCAAGTCAGGATCAGCCACAGCCAGGTCCACAGTCAGACACAAACACCCCTACAGTCCACACCAAATGAGGACTGAGGACAAGGGCAGCTGTGCCATGGCTCCCAATGCAACTGGGGAGGCCCCAGCTGGCTTCTCCCAGCTCTTTGGCAGACAGCTCTTCTCACAGCACTCTGATCCCAGATTACATTCCACTGTATCATGACAGACCTCCAGAACAGGCAGCCAAACCTGTAGGACAGGGGTAGGAGGTTGCAGAATCATCTGGTGCACTCAGGGCCCTGTCAACACACTGCCCAGCACAGCCAGGGGAGAACTCAAAAATTATTCCAAGTGCTGACAAAGGAACCTGGGTACAAATACGCCACAGAGGTTAGCAGTGTGCAAGGCTGACAATCTGTACTTCAGCTGTTTCAGGGTCTGGTAAGGAATTACCTTTGCAGGGCACTGTATGTGTTTTGCCAGTCTGTTGGGAAACCCTTCTTTCTAGACCAAAATAAAGAAAACTGCCACTGAGATGTGATGACAAAACCTTTCCACATTTTTAGCTTGTAACTTAAACCAGAAAAAAATGCAAATGTAAACTAATCTTGGTTTCCCATTAAAAAAAGCCACCCACACCATATATTCCTCTGTGATATTTCATTTGCTCAGCCCTGTGGTCAAACTGTGTCCTAAAAGAAGAACACAGACAAGACATACTGGTTCCCCATTTCCTACCTCCTCACAGGTGACATCTGCCATGGCCCTGCACTGGCAGGTCTTGTAGGAATCTGCATCAGTCCAAACTCCCAACCCTGCTTGCATGGAGAGGTGAAACTTCCTGGGGCAACCAAACCCAAGTGGTAGATAACAACTGTCTTCAAAAGAGAACTTGTTGAATCAATAAGGAAAGACTAACCCTTTGGAAAATGGTGTCTGTAATATTAGGTGAGCATCCCAAAAGTGTTTCCAGCTGCACTGGGACACTGATACACTGCTCAGATAAAGCCAGTCTGCCCTGCAAAGTTAATGTGGATACAGTAGAGAGCAATGGTCTACAAGTACATATTTTACCAATATTGATTTAAAAACCCTCCAAATTATGTAAAATATTTTGGAAACAAAGACACACTTATGAAGAGAAACCCATAATTTTGCTGAGGTGGCCAGGGATATATTGTGTCTCCTTTCATATAGAGCACTGAAACCATACAGGACTGCTAAATGTGGCTTATCTGCCAAGTAATTGTATTCTTGTACTTTATATTTCCAGTGTGAAAAATCTAATGAAACATTTTAAACCAAAGCCGTTTCCTTGGAGCTGCCTTTGACCTTCTTTTCCTTCTCTCTCAGCCAAATCTCCCTGCCAGGATGAATTCAGACCTAATGTCTGCTCCTCCCACCAGGCTTTTGGATATGTGACAATGTCCTAGTCACTGGGAGCTGTGCCTGCTGGTGTCCATTGTCTTGTGTCCAGTTTGGGAGAGGGCTTTTAAGGAAAAGCCCAGAATTAAATTTATGAAGAGTCCAATGATTTACAGGAATGACCAACCCCTAGCTATTTTCTGCACGCATCTACCAAAAACTCTCGAGCCCTTACTAACTAACTCACAAGGCTCCAGCATAGGAATGGTTTAGGGTCCAAGAAAAAGTTTATGAAAGTTTAAAAAAACGAAACAAAAACAAACTTGAAATGAGGGTCTAATCTAAAAATACAACAAGCCTGTGCATCAGCTAGAGGTGTGGTAGTGGGACTGCCTACCAAGCTGCTGTGTAGAGCCTGTTCCTTTCCCAGCAGGCACCAAAAGGGGTTACACACACCCCAGACAGAGCTGCTGGCTGTGCTCTGTGGAATGCATCTGTCCCAGCAGCTTAGTGACAGGCACAGCACAGACATGCAGCCTGAGCGCAGCCAAGGCACTACATCATGACACTGAGGTCCCATGCAGTGACATAAGGAAGGGTTCAAGAAAGGTGCTGCTCAGAATGGAAATGCCAGGTGCATTGCCCAGGTAAAAGAGGAGTGGGTCTGTGGGACAGGGGATGCTGACCAGCAGCCAGGTGCAGCAGCTGATGCAAGGCTCTGGATAATCCACCAATGCTGCTGATGGTATGGTTGGACACTACCAGGAGGAAATCACATTATATGCCTTACTTACAATCAGTCCAAATCTGTAGAAATATTGTGCGTATCATGTGTCTCACCTTGTATGCTGTCATCTATACTGCCTGCCCTATATAGTTTTGGTACATGAACAATAGCATACTTTGGGAGAAAGTAAAACTGCTTTCTCTGTTAAATCTCCTGTGATCACACCACAAACCAAAAACCCTTTGCAGATATCCATCCAATTCCCACATTAAATCAGTATGTTGCTCGACAAAGGTTTTCATTTAAAGACCAAGTACCTGCTAGGAATTCACAACTAGCCTGAGCTCTTTGTCTGCAAACTCTCAACTTTTCTTCTTCAGCCCCCTGTCCCCGCTTCCATCAGTGTACTGCAATTTGCCAGCCTCCTTTATGTCTCAGTTATGTCCACACAATGTGAGGCAGGCAGACCCATGTGTCCACAAACAGAAAAGCTCCTCCAGCTCACAATAACTCAGCAGGCTTCTGCGATTTTCAGAGCCTGCATTACTGTGTGCCCATATCTGCTGTCAAATTACTGCCTGGACACAGGCTCCACTGCTAAGCTCAGCCCTATCCCAAACATGAAATTGTCTTGCAATTCATCTTGTCCTGCAGCTCTTCCTATACAAAGTGTGTAAACCTGGCTGATGGAAATAAAGAACAAGCTTACCTCTCCAAAGATGTGCTATGATTTTATGGTCCCTTTCTGCAACCTACTGAGAGTGGATGTGCTCCATTACCATGCATTTAAAACACATCAAAACAGATTTGAAGGGTGTACAGTTCTCCTGAGGTTTCTACAGGAAAAATAGAGATGAAAGCCATGAAAAACAACCCTTCACACACAGCAGAGGTTGAGAAGTAAAATTTAAACATAAGTTCATGTTTCCCTTTAGTGTAAGATCTGGCAGTCCCAAGACTGTTCTAACTTCTAGCTGCTTGTCATGGCTGTAACACCACAGCAGTGAGGGAAAACCCTGGGTACATTTACTTCAACCTTAGCTGCCTTCCCTTAAAACCCTCACCTTGCCCTATTCTATCTGAGGCTGTGAAAAGACAATGATCATAATAGGAAGCTGCTCCTGGAGCTCCTACAAAGGAGACAGTTATTTTCATGCCCTGCCTCATTGCAAATACCTGTACAGAGGAAAGATGACATGCACAGATCACACACAAACCTGTAATCGAGGCAAGTCAGGATATTATTGACTGTAATTGCTGTTGTTGGTCTCGACCTTCTCCTCGAGGTGTCTCCACCTCCCATTACAATGTCACAGCTAAAGGAGCTCCCTGGTGGTCTGCGAAAAAGCAAAACAAAAATAGCAAGAGATAACTGACATTGTTTATATAAAAATAAAATTAATTCTAAATCAACAATTCAGGGAAAGTAATGTTGCATAAAAGTAGATTGAAAGAGATTTCTCTGGCAGACAGTGCTAACAGTGATATTTTATATATATAAAGCACTCTGCACCCCAAATCCTCAAGATGTTACAACAAAAGATAAAACACTACCTTTCTCCAGTGTTTTGCAGAAAAAGTGAGGCACAGGCATTCACAGGGCTTTGCAGAGTAACTGAAAATTTGCCACCAGAATGAAAACCAGAATCCAGGCTTTTTAATCCATTAGCTAGTTATGTGCATTATTTAAAGCAGCCCTTGTATTTACTAATTTTAGTGTAAGTTGGGTAAAAAGGAGCACTAAAGCAGAAATACACATGTGTTCTTAAACCAAGACAGACACATAAGACACACCAAGACACATCCTAAACCAAGACTTTCCTCCTGGAATGGTAATAACGATTCCCTGCAGCCCAAGGTTCTCTATGCAGCCATAAGATCTTCATCCTCTTGAGTGTGCTGGTAGCCATGATAACCCCATATCCATATTCTACACCCAGTGCATGCTGCAGGAGGGAAAGATAATAAAGGCTGTGACAGAACTCCATCAGGGAAGTCCTTTTGGGCCCCATTTTCATCAGCTCATAAAAGGAACAGCCTGGACCCACATGCTGGGCTCTGCTAAGGCTGCTCCAGACTGCAGCTCCTCATTTGCAAAAGAAATGACCCATTCATTTCCCTCTGACCTCTGCAGATACTTCAGACTGCTGACCTCATCTGCCGATGGCTCCCACCCCTATGAGCCAGCATCCTCAAACAGGTGCACACAGACAAACCCCTCCACCTTCCCAGGCAAGCTGAACTAAGGAAGCTCCAAGAATCCTGAATCAAGGTTCCCAGCAGGCTATTTGTACATGCCCTGGGAATGTTCAGCCCTCAATGCATTTATTTCCTGCTCAGAAAAGCAGAGGCCATATATGAAAAGGAGGTACAGATGAGAAGGTGTAAATTTCGTCAAGTGAAGTTAAAATATGTAAATGCACACTCACATGCTGGTATGAGTATGCACTTGACAACACAGATTTCTTCCCTGCTACTCCTGACAGCTACACCTTCTGTTAGTGTGTGGTGGCTCCAGCAGGTCCTGAAGTCCCTCTAGACAACTCAGTGACTTATGACTGGCAGTTCTCACCTCTGCAGTAGATTTCCAGACTCAGTTTTATGGCCAGAGATGAAAGGTGACAATGCTACTTCAGCAGAGGAATCCCCGTGCTTGTATTGCATCCCAGGAAAAAGACACATCTCTTCAGACACACCCATTTACCTTGGCATTCACAGCCTTATTACCAAGAGTATCACAATACATATTGACTTTAGCTCTTAACAGCCCCATTCCAGAGAGATTACTCCACTCCACAGCTAAGGACACAAAGGCATTCGGTGGCTGAACTGGGAATTCAGTGCTGGTTTCAAGTTCAAATTCAGAGTCCTGCTCACTGGATTAATCTCTGGACAGCATTTTTCTACTTGGCAGAGAATGTGAGTTTTCAGGTCTGAAAGAATACTGAGGTTCTCAGATGGAGTCACAGATACATGCACCCCAGACTAATATATTTGTCAATAAAAGTAGCACAAAAACAAAGCAAGCTAGGTCAGCTCCTCTGTTGGTCTCCAAGGAACACTCAATTATTAGAGGGAGCATAACCATCTTTAATAAGTAAGCTGTTTTGGAAGCTGAACTGTTTGTTCCGAGTGCCACACAGACAGCTCTTGCTACTGGCAGAAGAGGCCTGTGAATCAGAGCCCGAAGTCTGATGCAAGAGAAATTTGGGCGTCTCAAGCTGATTTCCCCAGCAGAGAACAACCCTATTAGTTTGAGAAAGTCCCCTGCCTGCTTTCTCTCTGAGTAATTAAGAGTGAAATCCTCCTCTCAGTGACCCCAGTGCTCTCAGCCTAGGCTGATTTACACATGAAAGGAACCCTCTGAGGGGCTTTCTCTCTTTCACATTCTCAACCAGGCAGGACCTATAAATAAAACCTTTCTGAAAACAGGAGCTTTCAAAAAGGTCTGTGTATGTGCACAAACGTGTATGAGAAAAAGGGAATGGCTGTGTGCACTCGAAGATGTGTGTTTGCCTGCATATGTGAGGCGTGGGTGAGAAGAATGCGCATTCACACACCAGCCCTCATGCAAACAAGTGTACTCAGAAAAGCATCTGCATGGATGCGGAGCGTGCACAGGTGCTGGGGGCACTCACAGGAGCCAGAGGGCATGTCCAGGCTGGTTTCCAGCTAGCACAATTCCAGGGGTTCACCCCAGTCAGCTGAGTCATTCTAGAGTTACACACGGGAAACGAGAGCAGATTCAGACCCAACTGTGCATAGGAGACCAAGCTTTGTGATGATGCACTTTCCCTCCACAAAGCAGGGAAGTACTTGCAGATAAACACCAATGCTTTACACTGCGTTGGCTTTAACGTGGGAGGTAACACAGAATCAGGGCTCAAGGCGTGTAGTCCTATGGTTTTGACAGAAGATGAGATTTTTAAAAGGTCACATCTTCTCAGCTGTCCAGGAGAGTGAGTAGTGTTGCATTTTCCAGGACTATCATTGTCTAAAAGTAAACGTTAGTTTTCTGGAACATTAAACCCCTCGAAGTTTGAAAAATAAATGATAAGACAGCTGACCTGAAAACGAAGGTCAGGAAATCAAAAGGACTATGACTACCTTTACAGTAGTGATAAACACAAAAATGCCTAGATATGCACCTGAACTGTCCCTCTCCCACTGTCCTGTTCATTCATGTGGCTCCGGAGCCAGGCCAGGATATCTCTCCTTCCATGAGGCCTGCAGCGGACCCTACATAACTTGCAGGAAACTTGGCAGTCAGTGTGACCCTGCCCTAATACAAAACAGGTGACACAGAGCTGGGAGCCAAGTCAGGACAGACCTCAGGGGTTCACAAAGCAGGTTTCTGCTCTGTGTGTCTCTGCCCCTGTAAGAGGTGGCTTTTTGAGACCTGGCTACAACATGTTAATTTCAGAACTGCAAATTATTCTACTCCACTACTCCTGACCAGCTGAATCATTTCCTTTACTGAATCTGTGACTGTGCCACATGCTAATGCCAGCAATGGGGATGTAGGTGTGTCAGAACCACTGCAGCTACTCCACTGCTTGGTGGGAGACTCCAGGGTGTGAGAGGGGGGCAGCAGCGGTGCTGCACCCTTCTGACTTCAGCACTGCTAATCGCACGTCTTGGATCGCTCCCCCCGCCCCCAATTCCTATGCAAACATTTAGAAGAAGTAGACAGGAAAAAAGGCACAAAACGGGAGACATAAAGAGTGCAAAGCCTCATAGGAACGCACAAAGCACAAAATGTCTGTTCTGCTCGTTCAAAAGGCTCTTCCCTTGCACTAGGCAGGAGTGCGTGAGCAGGGATTCAGTGCTCCCCTCCCACTGAGCTCGCAGCTAAAGCCCTCCCCCAGTTCCCAGGGTCTTCAAATGAAGATTTGCATAGTAGTTCCAGATCATTCCCGAGAGAAGGGACAATGGGTCTCCCAACGCCCTCTTCCCCCCATCCCTCCCTTCCAAAGCTGATAAAGCCCTTGTGAAAAGGGGAACAAAGCATTTACAGATGTCAGAATATTGATTTCTGCCGTTCCAGGACTACAGGGAGAAGATGAAGAAAACTTTTGCCCCCACAAACTCTGTGAAGTTTGAGACAGACGCTATCACTGCAGCACGAACCCCGCGTTTGTTAAGACAGTATCTGATGGAGGCAATACTGCCATTCGAGAGGAATGAGCAGGGCCCTGAAAATGCGAAAATGCACGGGGATGAGATTACAGCCGGCAATCGCAGGGAGCGCATTTGCTGTTGGCAGCCGTAGTGAGCGGAGAGCACTCCAGTGAAAGCAGTTTGCCACCAGGCGGGCCGGGCCGGCATTGCTCGCACACCTCCCTCCCAGCTCACCGTGACCCACGCCGCTGTCCTGGCCTCTCTCTGCCACCCACCGCTGCAGCTGGGAAAAGGAAAGAAAGGAAGGTGAAAGACGAGTCTTCGGCAACTGATTCGGAATCAGAGTGGAATGGAGGTTCTCAAAACTCACTACATGTAGGGCTGTTACCTGAAAGCCAAAGCTTTGTTCTCCCACAAGCATTTCTGTGCACAGTCCACATGAACCCGAGCTTGCTTTTGCACTACAAACACTCCTTTTCACCGTGTGCATCACCTTTACTGAGCTCCACCTCTACGAGCTCGCTGCAATCGTTCAGATTGTGCTGAACACAACAGCGACATTATCCACGGTGTCACATGGCACTGCTGCACGCCCAGCAGGACGCTGGTACGGGGCAGCCAGGTGAGCTTACAGAGTTCTGGCCTCACCTTCACCTGTCCTACCACTACTGTGAAACAGCTTTCTCTGACTCCCTACTACCACTTCATAGACATACATACATACTTTTAAATTTTTTTTTCTTTTTCCCTCACTTTTCAGAGCTAACTCTGTGGCACTTCTGCACTCAGGAAGTTCCTGGGATGCTGGATCTTTTGTAAAAATGTACATGATGAAAGTTTCCCAAAATGCTGGATTTAGGCCTGGATTTTTAAAGGGGATAAGGTATTTTCTAAATCAAGCTTTAGGCCTTCAGATAGGTCAGCTGGGGGAAAACCCACCTGAAACCTTTTCTGCAAGGCACAGTAGTGAGCACAAGAGGGTTTTTCCAGGCTGTGGGTCAATAATTCAGACAGACCTGCAGAGCCAGAGCTGGCTGTTCCTCCATTTTCCACACACCTTTGTAAAAACACGTGCTGTCAGGAGGCCTGCAATCATCACAGTGATAATAACCATCTCATATTGTAGAGTTAAACACATTTCGTACAACTACATCAAAACATTATTTACAATACTGTTAAAATATCTAGGTTTCTTTCAATACCTGTCTATCTTCCCTAGCTAAAAGAAATGATTCTTCTGGAATCTTTTGTGTCTCCCAGCAGTCACTCCTAATTTACATTTAAAGATGTGAATCAGACCCACTAGACTCCTGATACGCCTCATACAGAGATCAATCACATCTGTTGGGATGTTGAAGACTAAGACAGACCCATTTTAAATCAGTGTAACTCAGACTGTAATGAACCTGCTACCACACTCAGCTTCAGGACAGACTCAAACCCCATTTTGTTTCTCTCCAAGAGCCCCCTGGAGCTACATGGGTGACACAAGGTGCACTTAGGGCAGCTGTGCTAAGAGTTGCCACTACTGCCTTCTCCAAAGAGCATTTCCACTGTCCGAGGAGTAAAGGTGTCAGGGAGAACTCGGGAGAAGCAAACCTTGTCTGCTCTCACTTGCATGTTGTGTTTTCAGGCTGCAGCAGCAGCACAGCTCACAAGTCTGTTTCACTTTAGAGAGAATTTTTCCTTATCCTAGACAGATGTTTGCTTGTTTTACTGATTCTTTGTTTTATCTCATTGGTAAACATTAGTGTCTGTTGCTTACTTAAACTTTTTTCTGCTACAAACAAGAGTAGTTTTGTTTATGTAGCTCCCGCTACAAATTTGCTTTAGGATACAGAACTTAATCTTAGTTTCATCACTGGAATATTGTAGCAAATAATTCTCAGATGTTTCCCCCTAAAAAAACACATGCAAATCCCTTTTAAGTTAAAAGTCTGATGGGTTAGACATCTCATAAGCCTGAATCCAAAGGGTGGAAGTGTGGAAAGGCAAAATCTACCTCCAGTGTGGATTTAGCAAAGCAGGTGTGTGTACACACAGCGAGCCCCAGTGATCTGAGAGCTGTTTTGTACAAAATGCATCGTGTCCATGATGCCAGAACACTTGTGCAGGTACACACAGTACAACTTCTGGGAATAACTTCTTTCAGTAGGGGAGCAAAGCTGTCCTTAAAACTGTTTATTAAATAAAATAATACAAAAGCAAAGCACTGGAAGAGGTAATTGTAGTTTTAAAAAAAATGAAAGAAGAACAAAGAAACCAAAGCACTTTTAACAGTTTACCGTGCCCAGATAAAGTAAATAACTGAGCGATATTTTTACAGCAAGGTGTGTTTCACAACAGCCTTCAAGGTTCTGGCTATCTTTCCTTTATGCTACACAGTAATTGGACACAAGCCCTGCTCCAAGTGAAAATGGGTAAAGAAATCCTGCTCCCCAGCAGCAAACATCTCTCCACCACCTTATGGCCGTGCCACACTGCATGCCTTGGTCTTGGCAACACAGAAGCGACCAATTCCATGGGAACAAGGCGTGCACATCACCAACAAACCTCCTCCTTCCAACAACAACCTTGTTTGGAGTAAAACACAATTCCTCCATGTCATTCCTCTCAGACCAGCCCCTACCCTCGTCCTTCCCAAAAGCACAGTTAATATGCTTTTTTACTGTTACAATTTCTACATGCACCACGGGAATCCTCTCATTTTGCTGTGGGGTTTTGAGTGCTGAAAAATGTACTGCCCACACACACAGCTTCTGCCAAGAGTCAAACAGCCACCACAGCCACCAACAGGCACCACATCAGGCACCAACAGAGAACTAAAAGATAATCTAGATATTTGTAAATTTTTTTTTTTTCTGGAGATCTTGTGTTCATTCAAGTCATGTTATTATTTCAGTAGAATCATCCCAGGAATCCATATAATTGAAAACGTTTAGTGTTACAGTGTTACATTTACATAACTGCACCGTTTGAGGGGCCCTTTGATCCCCTCATGCCTGGGATGTCCCCAGCACTTCCCCTGACCCCACAGCTTCAGACTTCTCACTCTCTTAACTACTTCTCACTCTCTACCTGACAGGAGGTTGTAGGCAGGTAAGGATCGGCCTCTTCTCCCAGGCAATAGCAACAGAACAAGAGGAAAAGGCCTCCAGCTGCACCAGGGGAGTTAAGGCTGGACATCAGGAGTAATTTCTCCACAGAAAGTGTGATCAGACATTGCAATGGGCTGCTCAGGGAATCACGGTGGAATCACCGCACCTGGAAGTGTTTAAGGAGAGACTGGACACGGCACTGAGTGCCACGGTCTGGGTGCCACAGTAATGTTCGGTCACAGGACGGACACGATGCTCGCCGAGGTCACCTCCAACCCTGGCGAGTCTGTGTCTCTGTCACCTGGCGGCTCTGTCACCGCCCCAGGACGAGCTCCCAGCCCCGTCCGAGCTCGCTCCGCCCTCAGCACAAGATGGCGCCGGGCCGCCCTCAGGCCACACCGCGTGTGACGTCACCGCACCGCCCCTCCCGCGCGGGGCGGCGCGTGCGCGCGGGCGGCGCCGCTCAAGGTCAGCGCGGCCGCTGCCGCCGGCGGTTCCGCCCGGCGCGGTTCCGGTTCCGGTTCCGGTCGCGGTGTGCGGACAGGACGACATGGCGGCGCTCGGACGGTTGTCCCGCCTGCTGCTCGGCGCCGCCGCCCCGCGCTCCCTGCCGGCGCGCGGCTTGGCGGCGGCCGCGGCACACGAGGAGGGCGGAGGTAACGGGTCTCTGCGAGGCGAGGGCGGAGCCGCGGCAGCCGGTGCCCTTGAGAGCCGGTGCCCTTCGCTGCGGGAACGGGGCATGGCAGGCGCTCGGTGTGGGCCCCCGCCGGGGCAGCGCGGCTTGTTACGAACATGAGGGGAGCCGCGCTGGAGGCGGCGCACAGGGTTCACCAGTGCCTCGCAAATGCGCTCATTGCACTGAACGCGCTGTCGGGTCAGTCGTAAATGGTGGCGCTTGTTCTAATTGCTGTCCCGCTGCCCCCGCCCAGCCCGCATGTGGAAGATGTTGTCCTTCGTGGTGGCGCTGCCCGGCGTGGGTGTGTGCATGCTCAACTGCTACCTGAAGTCGCACCACGAGCACGAGCGGCCCGAGTTCGTGCCCTACTCGCACCTCCGCATCAGGACCAAGGTACTGCTTGCTGCCCGCGGTGTGCGACTGCCCTCTGCTCCTCCACGGCTGCAGAGTTTCCAATGAGACGGCCACAGCCTCTTTTCTTATCTTGAGTGCTGTGTGCGATGGCTGTGATGCCAACTCGTGGCTGTTTCTGAGGCAGTAAGGGTTTGTCACAGCTCTGATGAAGTACCATGATATTCACAAGCATTCCCACCCCAGAGCGAGCCTCCTAATGACTTGCTGAAACACGTTTCAGTCCTAGAGCTGCTGTACTTAAACTAACACAGATATAAAAGGTAGCAGTGGAGATCCCAAATGCTCAAAATTGCCCATACTACAGCAAAGTATATGTTTAAGTAAGAACAAAGACTAATGCTGTTTAGAGACTGTAACTCCTAGCTAAGAGGGACAGTTTTCCAGCTCTTGCTTCCTACATCCTGGGAGCCAGCTTGCCTAATTCACCAGCCTGTGAAGCTGTGTAATCATAGAATCATTAAGGTTGGTAAAGTCTTCTGAAATGGTGTCCAAACTTGGAGTCATCTCCATCCTGTCAACCAGATCGTGGCACTAAGTGCTACATCCAGTCTAAACCTAAACACCTCCAGGGATGGAGACCCCAGCCTGGGCAAATTATCCCAATGCTTAGCAACCCTTTTTGTGAAGAAATTCTTCCTGATGTCCAGCCTGAACAAAGCACAGCTTGAGGCTATTTCCTTTTGTCCTGTCACTAATTGCCTGGGAGAATTGATGTTTGAGTCTGTACTCTTCTTGGGTTTCAGGTGCTTGTAGGGATTGTTCAGAAACTGCCATTGGCTTATTTTCTTTCTTCTTTCAACAGCGTTACCCTTGGGGTGATGGGAATAAAACTCTGTTTCACAACCCCCACGTTAACCCTCTCCCAACTGGTTATGAAGATTAAAACCAAGATCCTGGTAACATCCAGAACGTTGGCTCTTCCCATCTTGAACCAGAATGTTGCATGGGAACCATCATTTCTGGGGTCATAGTTTCAGAAACTCTGTGTTTCTTCTGCAATGAAGCTGAGTGGTGTTGTGGCCCCCATGTGTACTTGTGATGGGGTCCTTTAAATAAACAGCTCTGAACGTGAATTTGGGATTTGACTTGTTTACCTGAATCCTTGGGAGCCCTTTAGTTCAGTGTTTGCATAAAGCATTAAGGTTTCCCACAGAGTGCAGGAGCAAAGGGGTTTGACTGCCTGAATGGAAACACACATTCCTGATAACACAAACAGGAATGCATTTGGCATAGGGCATGGATCAATTTCATCTCTAGTTTAACTGATGATTCTAAACTCACAGCCAGAAGAACAGATATGCAGATCAAAATTCAGTATATACTGAAGCACATTCTCCATTATCAGCTTTTGCAATATTTATTAAGTCACGAAGGTGATTTTTCTCTTGATCTCTTCCGCAGAGGGAAGGGCAGCAAAGATGTTGAGCTAAGTTCTGCCTTCCCACTGTTCACCTTCAGCTCTCAAATTTTCACATACATCAGCAAATATCTTGCTCACCACTCTGCTTTCCACAAAGCTGCACTTTGTATCAAGTCTCTCACACAGGTTTTGCAGAAGAAAACACAGTTTTGGCTCTACTGCTTATGTTTGTATAACATGTAGTGTGTCATGTAGAAGCTGGCTTGAAGTAGAAGGGATAAGTGAGCCAAGAGCCTGAGCCTGTGCCAGTACAACCTTCACTTTCAGGTTTTTGCTCATTACAAGTCAACCATTTTCCAGTTCTTACTATAACTTCTATGTTTTTTGCACAATGTAAAACCGAGCTCTATCTCAGCTATCACCAGTGTGGTTCTTTCCAAAAGGTAAAATGCAGCAGCTGCTTTGGCATCTTGCTATTGAAAGGAATGATGGATGGCAGGAGAGAATCTCAAAGTGGGTACTGCAAGATGCCCTTCCCCATGTTTCTATGTGGGGTTTTTAAAGACTGCTGAGAAGTTTTGCTTTGTTGAAAGTACAAGGCACTGATAAGCACAGTTGTTTTAAAGCTGACAGTCACATTACATTTAGCTCTACATGAAGGTCGTAGAAAAGCAAACTGCTTTTCTATGTTATTCCTTAAAAAAGAAAAGATACAGAGTTGACTGTCTCCAAAATGCTATTTATACATCCTTCCCTTAGACCTGTTTTTAGTCATACCTGAGTGACACAGCACTTTGCCAACAGCCTCTTCTTCAGTGCTGTATTTAACCCCTGTGATGGCACTGTAGGAGCTCTCTGCACCTGAGAACAAGAGTGTGGCTCACCTGGGAATGTGACTGGCACAGGAACAACAGTCTCAGGCTGCAGCAGTTCCTGATCCTCTGCACAAGGCCCACAGGACTCCATCTGGGGTCTGTGAGGGGCTGTGGTATGGACAAGCCAGCTGTAATGTCTGAGAATTGCACCTTTTTTGATTTTTTTAAAAGTAAAAGCTTTAAATAATTAGTAGTAATTAAAAGCAGAGAGTGAAGCTTTCCTTTTTCCTCACTACAATTCTAAAATTATGAAGTTACCTTTTGTCCTCAGGCACCTATGTTGGTGTAAGGAGAGGGGCAAGCTTTGTCCCATTCCTGTGTAAGGATCAAACCAGAGAAATGTATAATGCTAAAGGAAAGAGAATTCAAATTCAGGGATGTGTTGTCAACCTTCAGAAAAGGCTGAAGTAACCTCTGCATTAAGTGTTCAGCTGCTGAGCAGGGCATTTTCATCCCTCCTAGGGGTGACAGACTACTGCACAGTTACCTACTTGAACAAAATATAACCTGGTTATATTTATTTTAGCCAAGCTGTTGCAGGTCCACTAGTGCTTTTAAACCATCTCTGTAGCTGACACAAAACAGTGCTTAAGCCCTTCGGCATTCAGGATGACATGAAACTAACTTCTTCACCAAAAATTCAGCAGCAGAGGTAATAGAAAGTACATTAACCCTTTCATATTATTTTAAACACTTTCAAGTGTTATGTAAATAAGCAAAAGAAATCAGTCACAAAGAAACCATCTCAGCCCACTCCAGCCAGCATTCCCACATTACCAAGTACATTCAGTAGGAAGTTAGTTCACATGGATTTTTAAGCCGTTAGATGCTGAACCACTTTCACTGGAAAGGAGGCAGCAGTCACCACATGATCCAGTCGGGTTTTTTTCTTTTAGCTGTTTGTTTTCAAAAGCAGAGAACATTTGTCACTTCCTAGAAAGCAGTTAACAAAAGTCTTAGCCAGGTGGCATCTGTGGTACACCTGGTGATGGTGCTTAGTCCAAAGGCTCCTAGTAGTGACTCCAGCCATACAGCCAACATCAAGAGGAGTTCTCAGTTTTTCCTTTACTTGGGCCCATGAACTCTAGGCCCTCAATGGGTATGTCTTTTTCCTTGATTGCTTTCTGAAAAGAAGAAAAAGAAAACCAAATAATTAAACTCAGCACTTCTTTATAGGGCTCCATTATGTTACCTTTGGTACAAAACCCAGACGCACAGAATCAGGTTGTAAAACACTTCTGAGATCATGAGTCCAACCTATGACTCAAGAGCACCATGTCAACCAGACCATGGCCACACCCGGGCTCTGACTACACCCTGGGCAGCCCATTCCAACCTCTGACCACCTTTTCTGTGAAAAAAATTCCTCCTAATTCCAACCTAAACCTCCCTGGTGCATCTATAACCTCTTGCTCTATTGCTTGTTGCCTGAATAAAAATCATCTAAAAAAAATAAGAGTGATCTAGAAAATGCAGTCTTAAAGGTTAGTTTGAATAAAGCGTCAATGTTGCAGTTGCTGAAGGATGTACTGAGAGCTCACTGAACTGACAGAACCGTGCCGCAGCCTTATAACTCATGTACAATAAAAACAGGAGACGCCTTTGAAATATTGAAATGTCATGACCGACAGACACGGGGCGAGACAAACGCAGAGCTATGTGTCGGGTCCCTGGTGAGGCCTGAGGCTGCTCCCGGGACGACGCTCGGGAGGATCAGGGCGGGGGAAGGACGCTCGGGGCGGGGAGTGAAGGGGGCCGGGGCCCGGGCCGGACGCACCTGCACACAGAGCTGGTAGCGCTTGAAGAGCTGCCCGCAGGGGTCGCCGGTGCTGTCGCCCTTGAGGAACTTCTCGGCGAACCAGCGGTTGAAGCACTGGTCGTACTCGCGCTTCAGCTCCGTGCACGCCTCGCCCACGCTGTTCATCGCGGCGGCCGCGCCGGGACAGGAAGGGCCGGGCGGGGCGGGGCGCGCCGCCCAGTGACGCACATCCGGCGCGCGGGTGACGTCACGCGGGGCTGTGACGTCAGGCGGCGGAGGCGCGATGCGCGTGCTGTCCCTCGGGCGGTGGCTCCGCTTCGGCCTGGCGAGCCGCCACAACGGGCACCGGCACAGCGGGCACCGGCCGCAGGTACCGCCCCAGGTACCGGTACCGCCCCAGATACCATCCCAGGTACTGCCCCAGGTACCGGTACCGCTCCTGGTACCGCCCCAGGTACTGCCCCAGGTACCGGTACCGCCCCAGGTACCATCCCAGGTACTGCCCCAGGTACCGGTACCGCTCCAGGTACCGCCGCGCAGCCACTCCTCCCTCGCAAGGTGGGACAGCGGGAACAGGATAAAACACCAGTTGATTTCCCAAGAAAGTGACAGCAATCAGCGTGTCCCTATCAGTTGCTTGGATTTGATGACCTTAAAGGTCTTTTCCAGCCCTAACGATTTTAGAATTCTTTGTAAACTCCTGTTTTGACGTGTAACGTGTTTCTAGTTAAAAGAAAGTAGCACTATTAAGCTTGCTGATTTTTTTGACCTTTTTTTCTCTGTACTGATGCTCTTGTACAGCAGAAAGTGTCGGTGGAAGTGCTGGACCACTTGGAGCAGCTGGCCCTGGTGGATTTCCGGGATTCAGAGGGTGTAGAGCGGCTGCAGAAGGCGATCCAGTTTGCTGATCAGCTTCATGAAGTAAACACTGACGGCGTGGAACCAATGGATTCAGTGCTGGAGGACAGGTGGTGAATCACAGCAGCCTCCTTTACTTCTTAGTGCATCCAACTGTTTGCTTTTATGACCTTTTTTTCCCTGGGAATCACAATGCATTTGGCCCCTTTGCTCCAAATGTCTTCCTGTGGTTTTGTGTGGGGAAAAAGTTGTCATTGGCACACGTCATTTTTATGCATGAGCAAAGCAATGGTGAACTTGAGTTCTTTAACCTGCCATAATTGTCACACTGCTCCCCAAATGCCTGCAAGCGGCATTCTTGGGTGCTTCAAAATATTCCAGTAGTTGTCTAAGTGTTTAGTTAAGAGACCAAAACCAGATTTAGAAATAAGCCACCCTTTCTACTTCATATTCACAGAACAGTTTAAAGACAGCCAGTAATCTTTGTCCTTCAGGTGTCTGTACCTCAGAGAAGATGATGTGACAGAAGGTAACTGCACCAAAGAGCTGCTGGAAAATGCCAGAGAGACAGTAGAGGAGTATTTTGTAGCTCCACCAGGTATTGACTTGCCTACAAAAATCTCTTATTCTTGCCTGAATTAACCCAAAGAAAATAACCTGGCATAGCTGCATGTACTTTCAGAAATAACTAGTCAGTAATAGGGAGTACTAAAAGAAATTAGTGTAGCCATCTGTGTAAAACAATTTATTGGCCCAGAAGCAGTACAGAGGCTGACCTGACTCTGCACATGTTGAGAAATTTCTTACAGGAAGTCAGACAGGACTGACTTTCCTGATTTTCTCAGGATATTTAGGCAGCCTGTGCATGGAGTAAACTGAAGAAACACTTCCATGCCAGGGTGTCCTGCCCAAAAGGTAACTTACTGCTGGTCTCATATATCTTGTGTTTTGTTTTCTCTCAGGTAACATCCCTTTAGTAAAGCTGGAAGAACAAAAGACTTTTCTGCAGGGCTCTAAGTGACAGCCCAGAGGCCAAAAGCCCTTTCAGTATTTTGTTTGGGGAAAACAAAGTTCTGTGCAGTCACGGCTGGAACGCCTCGGCATGGATTTTGGTCAAAAGGAAAGCACTTGCAAGACAGAAGAAAGAAGGTGTAAAAGTTTAGTAGTGCTGATGAAACATTCAATGTCTTTGAAGCTGGATGGCAGCATGGCAGATGACCTTGGTGCTTTTATTTGGTGAAGTGAATTTGCTGTCTGGAGGTGAGAGCAAACCCTTGTCCCACACTTAATTGTGCAATTACTTTAATATTTGTTAAAGCATCCATAATATACTCACATAGTTGTATAAAACATGTAATTACTATGATACTTGAATTCTTTCAAGGGTATTGAAATAAAGCCTGTATTTAACACCAGTAATCCAGTCCTCTGCAAAGCTGTAACACTGTTTTATTGCTTTAGTCTCAGACTTGTCAAGATTCAGACCCTGCAAATGCCAAAGTTTTACAAATATACATGCTCAGCCAATCAGTAATTTATGATGTGTATATAACTCATAACAGGAAAGACTTCAAAGTATCAATTAATATGATTAATATCACAATCATAATATCAGGTAATTCCTATTTTGAGAAGTCCTCCCTTGATCTATCCATTTTGGTCTCCTCTTTGACCATCAGAGAGAATGCGGACAATATCATTTATACAGAAAAAGGAAAAGGAATTTGAGAGGGGACTGCATGGCTGCAGGAGCTTTTAACCCAAAATAGCATCAAGTAACTATATAAAGGCAACAACTAAACCAACAATTTGGACAAGAAGATCCCACATTCCCAATGCAGCTAAACTTAAAACTGCCAGTTCAGTTCTGCTCCCACACACCCCAGGGAGAGAACAGACTGCCTGATGCTTGTTCCCTGCAGCCCAGGCTGCATTTAAAGTGGAAAACACACATCTCCTTAATGAAGGGGTTTGATGCAACTTCACCACAAATAAGGGAATTACAACCTTGACTCAGACACCTGCAACCATCAAATAGAAAAGCTCACAGAGGGCAGATGAGCTGCCTGTGGAGGAGGGCATGTCTGTGCCTCAGCGGGTCTAACACTGGTGGTGCTGAGCCCCACTGGGTCCTGACTGCACTTTGAGAGAGGGAGAGAAACCCCTCATGTGCTGGTTTACCTGTGTTCACTGCAGGACTCAGTAAATGGATACAGTTTATCTGGAGACCATGGAGATAACCTCACTTAGAATGCTGACATTTCAATGTGGAGATTTCTTCACTTGTGGAAAGAAAATGGAAGTTTTTTTATTGCTAATAATGATTATTTTATATTTTGGTATTAACTAGGATCCCAGGAAAAATCTCTGTTAATACAATGATAGGTTGTGCAATACAGAGTAAAAATCCACCTCACAAAAATTGCTTACAGCCTAACTCCATCTGGGAGAGGAATCTCATGAGATGCCTTATCCATTACCCAGTTTTCTTCAGCATCTCCTCTACCCCAGCTATCATCTCCTGTGTTTATTTGTTCTGCCTTTCCCTGCAGCTCTGTCCTGAAGGAAACTGTACTTTTATATTCTTGATTAACGAGTTAGGACTTTAATGTATCTCAGGCTTTAATGTTTCTCATTAACAACGTGTATCTCACCCACACTGACATTTCCTGCAGTCGTCATCACAATTGTTCCTTCAGCAAACCATTTCTTAATAAATGCAGAGAAATTTGCCTGCAGCTACTAAACACAACCACCTCCTCAGAGATTCATGGGCGTTTCTGAAGTTCATTGGAAGCATTTGGAAGATTGTTAAATGGTTCCATTCTGTCAGCAAAAAACTGTCCAGTACCCAAAGACTACTGCAAGTGCTACAGATACTGAACACAGTTCTGGAAATTAATTACTTACTTTGGCCCCGAGACCACTCAAAACTTCTTCATGTTTTTAGCACACAAGCAAAGTTGTGAACTGTATCTCTAATTAGAATGCTAAAACCTGGGAGTCTGGAATTATTCCTGAGATATTCTAGAATGACAAAAGTATTACATTAGGCAGTTTCAATATTTCTGGGGGCAGTATATTCTTCTGAGGTTGCCTTAGAGTTTTCAAAAGCAAAGAGTTGGTTGCAGTTACACTGCTTTTGCTCTGAATGTCATTGAGCAGGTAACTACACTGCGTGAATATGCAAAATATTTACATTTCAAGTGAGGTTGTTTTTAAAAAATTCTACAAGGAAATGGGAGTCCTACTAACCAGTGTTTGAAAACCTCTTTTAAGTCATCCTGTGTTGTTTGCTGTAGACATGGTTCAGAGTCCTGTTATTAAAAGATCACCAAAGTGTGGAAGACTCAACAACAACGTTCTATCTGCTGACAAGAGTGTAAGCAGAAAGTGCCCCAGGGAGAGTGAAACTAGGGAAACAGCACTGAGGATCTACCAAAACATCTTGCTTCATTTAAACAATAAAAACTCAAAACAAAACCAACCCAACCAACCAACCAACTAACCAAAATAACCCCCAAACCAAACACAAACAAACAAAAAAAGGCAAGAGTTGCAAAAATTGTGAGGTCTGCAGAAGATCGTGTAAAAGTCTGATAGATTTGGTAGACTAAAGGAACAAGGTTTTCAACTGACTTGATCCTACCCGGTAAACATGGGTCAGAGATTTCTATCAGAGGTCACTCAGTGTGACTTGAAAAGACACAACTGAAAACAGACAACTGGACAGGTGATCAAGTGCCATTCACAAGCCATGGAACTCCTTCCTTTGACATGGGTGGGCTTCACTCTCAGTAAAGGGCATATTACTGAAACAGCTGCCTCAGATAATATCCCACTATTCTTTCAGTAATACCATGTACTATTGAAAGGGCTATTCCCAACAAGAGCTTGTTTCAAAGAGAAATAAAAGTCTGTTGTGGAGGTTATTGGTTAAACTCAGCATCTGTGTGATCCAGGCTGGGGCAAGTAACAAAATGGCTTTTGGGGCCCACATATAAACTACTGAAAGGTGTTTTACAGAAGGTGGTGGAGCCAGGATCACCTGATGATGCCACACAAATCACAGAATTAGATTGGAAAGGACCTCTGAGATCATCGAGTCCAACTAGTGACTGAACATTACCATATCTACCAGACCACGGCACTCAGTGTCATGTCCAATCTTTCCTTAAACACCTCAGGACAACGACACCACCACCTTCCTGCGCAGCCCCTTCCAATGTCTAATCACCCATTCTGTGAAGAAATTCCTCCCAAACGTCCAACCTAAACCTCCCCTGGTGCAGCAGACCAGCAGCACGGGAGTCGGGACTGGAAGCTTTCCATACACAGCCTAAATCTACGTGATCATCCCCAAACATGCGCCCTGTGTTTCCCGTTACCTCCCCGCATGCCGCCGGTCGCCGTGGGAACGGACGCGGCGCGGGGGATCCCGGGCCGCAAGACAACGCCGCGGGAAAACCCTGCAGGGAGCCGCGCTGCAGCCAATGGGCGCTCGGGGACCGGCAGCGCTGGCCAATGGGCGCCCGGGAGGCGGTGCCGGTGGCCAATGGGGGCGGTCGGCGCGCAGGGGGCGGGGCAGAGGCGCTGCGAGGCGCGCACGGACCGGAGTTAGCGCTGTCAGCTCTGCACCGCGCCGGTCCCGCAGCGCCACAACGGTGAGTGACAGGGTGCGGGCAGCCCCCACAGAGACTCAGCCATCCCGGTACCGGGACCCCGCGTCTCCCGGCGGCTCCCTCGGTGCCTGGGCTCTTCCCCGGCCGCCGCTTCCCATATTCCCGCATTCCCGGCAGCTGCTGGCGGCACCCTGTAGCCAGACGGGGCTCCGAGCCGCTGGCCACGCATGCCGGGCTCTCTTTGCCTCCCTCGGGGCAGGGAGGGAGAGAAGAGCCGTCGGGCCGGGCGATGGAGCGGCCGCGCTGTCCGGCGGAGCTCGGGCTGGAGAGGGGCTGGGCAGGGCCGGAAGGGCGGCGGTGCTTGTGTGGCTCCCGGGCGGAGAGCGGGCACTGAACGGGAGCCGCGTTGGAGCCGCGGCTGCTCGGGCTGTGCCCGGGGCCGGGCCCGGCCAGGGCGGGGGCACCGCGCGGCGCCC
>VRYO01002581.1:3533219-3648180 GCA_009812075.1 Sialia sialis
TTTTTCTCCAAGCAGACAATCATGAGTGATCGCAAGGCAGTGATCAAAAATGCGGACATGTCAGAAGAGATGCAGCAAGATGCTGTGGAATGTGCGACTCAGGCCTTGGAGAAATACAACATTGAGAAGGACATCGCTGCTCACATAAAGAAGGTAGATGTTTGCTTGTAATGTGCTCATGATATCTCTATGCACATGAAAAATCAATTGGGGAGAATGCTGCTAGGCAAGTAGTGCTAGAAAAACAAGTTCTAGAGACGCTAGATAATCAAGTTGGACTTTCTCTTTAGGCTGATGTCCATGTGTTCCTTTACCCACTCTTGACGTGGACTTTTCTAGGTGCTGTTTTTTTCTTACAGCACTTTGTGCTTACGGCCTTTTTTTGCCACTGTCCCGTTGTCCACGTGAGGATAAAGTGGCACCTGACTGTTCTTGCAACTGATGAGCTGGTACAAAACACAGGGACTCTATTGAGCTCTCTTCTGGTTTTCCTCTCAGAGGAAGCTTGTTCTTCTTGGTTTCAATTGTATTTAACTTAATCTCAAGGATCTATTCGCAGTTCTTGCCAGCTGGGTAAAAAATAGCAGGGGAAAAGTAGTTTTCTGCAGTTTTCTGTAATCACACTCTCCTTACGTAGTGATATAAGTAAAGAAGAAAAAAAATCTCGGTGGCACTGATGTTCTGTTGTTTGCAACATCTGTGATCTTTTATGTAGGATTAACAATACATGAGAAAGATTAGTTCAGATTATATTTCCTGCTTTGTCAGCTCAGGAGAAGGGAGAAATCAAAGTGCGTCAGTAGACGTTAAAGTGATCTGAGTGGAAGAGCTGTTGAAATGTTAAGGCTGATTGGACTGAAACTGTCTGGAGCTAACTGCTTGCATTAGGAGCTAAATTTGATAAAGGTTTAGGCAACAAGCTGTGAATTTTCACAGAGATATGTTAACTTTTACCTAACACTGTGAAAAGAGATAGATAGTTCAAGCTGGAAAATAAGGAAGTTAGAACTGTCAGCAGAAACCACAACATGAGAAACAAAAAATACTGTCCGGAGACAATGAAAAGACCCAATAAAGAACAAGAAGTCCCCAGACCTTAATGTCGTTATTGGTCTGAACTGTGAAGTGTGGGGAACTGAACTGAGATTGGGACGGTGTAATTGCCTGGTAATTTCTTTGTTGGGTCCTTCTGAAGGAGCCCAGCTGGAGCTGTTATGCCGCTGTACCACTCAAAGCCTGAGGCTCTGCTCCAGGTCACCTGGGGTGCAGGTAACTTGAAAATGCAGGATACCTGGGGTGGAGAAGCTTCTCTAACATGAGAAGTAATTCATGCAGGCAGAACAATTGCTTCTATGTTTGCTATGACTAGAATGCAGAAAGGCTTTCTTTTCCTCCAGGTGCAGGAAGTACCTATGAAAGTTGAAAAGTTTAGTACTTTTCAGATATCCTTTGTTGCAACTACTGGGGATTCATAGAGGATTTGTTTGAAAATGTGCAAAGCACAACTGCTTAGATTTATTGAACATGTCGTTGTTAGATAGCATGTGGCAGAGAATTTTCTGTTTAGCAGCTGTGCTGCTGTTAAACAAGTCTAAATTATGGCTTTGTCTCTGTGGGTACAAAACTAATGGTGAATCTTTTACTTGAGAATTGTAGATTCAATCATGTTATGAAATATGTGGTAATAGCAGACTACTTTCCTTCAACGAAAGTAATGTTTTAAACTTACTGCTCAGTTAGGAAGCACTGTGGGGGTTTTGTCTGACTAAGTAGCAGGTGAACAATAAGATGTAAATAAAATAATCCTAGTACTTAAGAGCATCTGCTCTTTCTCTGATTGCCTTGCTCAGAAAGTGTATAGCTATTAGAAGAGTTCTTAATTTGTAGTGATATGTTTTGCAGGAGTTTGACAAGAAATACAATCCCACTTGGCACTGCATTGTGGGAAGGAATTTTGGCAGCTACGTGACTCATGAGACCAAGCACTTCATCTACTTCTACCTCGGCCAAGTTGCTATTCTTCTTTTCAAGTCTGGCTAGAACCATGGACTGTTACTGAAATTTGCATCCAGTTCCAGGACTCTGAGTAGTTACTGCAGCCTTCCTGAGGACACAGGCCTTGATCTTCAAGGGCGATGGCAGGGATTATGTTGTAACAGATGACATTACATCGTGGATATAAAAAGGAAAAGTACCAAATAAGTCTTCCTTGTATTTATTTTTTTTTTTCCAGAAGGCTCCTCCTTTGCTACTAGAGCTTTTGGAGCAGTTTTGCTTTTGTGAGTTTTATAGCCATCTACTGTATTTCCCAATTACTGCTAGTGCTATGCAAGTACTGACAGTGTTTAGCTCTTTATGTTCCAAACTTCTCGTATTCTTATTTTTACTTTTATAAAGTAATTTTCCCCCTCTTGTTTTGCTGAATGTGCTGTCCCAAAACCTGAGCTGTTTCTTTTTTCTGCTGTCTCTGGAGAAGTGTGCTGGAGAATAAAAGCCAAGTTCTATCCCAGCCAGGTTGTTATTTCTGGCTGATTTGTGATATTGTGGTGTCCGAGCGAGGCGCGGCGTGTGCTGCCTGAGGGGGTGTGTGTGTGGGGCCCGCACATTCCCATTGCGGCAGACATCGTGCCTGGGATCCATCCAGCCCCGGCCGAGGCTCATCGCCGTTACCGGGCACGGAGTGGAGCAATCCCTGCGCGCCCGGCAGCAAAGGGCAACAGCTGCGCTCTGCCTGGCTGCGAGGAGTGGGAGCTCCATGTGGGGGGCAGTGCTTGTGTCACTCCCGGCTGCAGAGCCGGTGTTTGAGCTGCTGTTGTTCGAGCTTGTGCTCCTGCCCGGCACACCCGGCCCCTGCTCCCCGGGGACAGCAGTGACAATACCTGAGCAGCTGCTTGGCAGGTGGCTCTGGCAGAGGGTTGCTCATGCAGCTATGCCCTCTGCACTGCTTGATACAGGCATCCATGTATGATCAGGCAACTGTGGTAGAAGATACAGACGTGCCCGAAGAAATGCAACAGCAGCTTCTGCAGCGTCCATTTGGCACATGGAGAAAGAGGAAGTTGAAAAATCATTATAAAGAGGATAAATGTTTTGAGTGTAGTAGCCCTTCTTGGAAAGCTATCCACACCAGCCATCAAGGAGTAAGAACACTTTGGAAAATTAAAATACTGTGGCATGTGGTAATTCTGACTTTTCTGGGGCCTGGTGTTACCTCAAAGAACTCTGTTTCAAAATCCTGAGCTAAGGATGTAAGTCACCAAGGACCACTGTGGTGAGACAGGCTTGTGCTCTGTCAGGGACAAACAGGAGAGTAGCCCTTGGCCCAGGTCGAAGGCTGTCTGCCTGTTGTGGTGACGTGTTGCAGGGAAGAAGAACATGTGGAGCCTTGAAGATAAGCTCAGTGTGTCCTCTGTGGTTTTTCAGTAACCACAGACTGTGCTAATAGCAGCTATTATACTGAGAAAATCTCAGAAACTCTTCTCAGCGTGGTCTCAAAGCTCTTTGCACCAACTACAGGTAATAGCCAGCCACGCCGCTAGAACGACCCAAGCGCTTGCTGTTGTGCAGCAAACGGTGCTTTCAGGAGCGGTGGGAGGCTTTTAGCCGAATCCCCTCCCTGTTGATTAGTGTCCGCAGCATTACAATTGTTTTAGGCGGAGTAGCGTGTCCCCCGCCGACTACCGGGACCGCGGAACGGGCGGCGTTCCCGCCGCCATGGAAACGAGAGCGGGCGCGCGGCACGCCGGGGTGGGGAGTTGCCCCGCCCATCACCCCGCGCCTGGCCAATGAGCTCCTGGGGAGCTCCCGGCTGTGACCAATGGCTGGCGGCCGGCGCGCAGGGGGCGTGGCCGGCCGCTCCTGTGCAATGGCGGCGGGGCCGGGCAGATCCGCCGGACGGGGATGGCGGAGCGCGGCTGGGTCGTGAGGGGAGCTGCGGGTCCTTCCGCAACCCCCTCCCTTCCAGGGCCCGGCATGCGGCCAACGCTGCCCGGCCGCGGCGGGGGCACCGAGCGGCGCCCGAGAACGCATGGGAATGACGATACCTGTGGGGCTGCTTGTCAGCAGGTGGTTCTGGCAGGGAGTTGATCCTGCAGCTTTGAATGCTGTTTTATTATAGGTAATCATGTATGATTTGACGGCTGTGATAAAGGATACGGACCTGTCTGAAGCGGTGGAGGAACGCAATGTTGATTGTGGCACTGCAGCTCATGTAATAAGCAATTAGTTTGCTACTAATACCTTCCTATTGAACACTATTTGGAGAATATGGTTATTTTTTGGGGGGCGGGGGGAAGACTTCCTTGTATTTATTTTCTTTCCACAGCCAGCTAACTTGATAATAAAAATGTTGTGTTTTGCTTTTAAAAATCTTGTGTCTCTATACTCTCTTTCTGGTAGTGTATGTGTTATTTCTTATTTCTTTTCAAATGTGGAGGAACAACTTTGGTAGAAAGTTGAGGGTTTTTTCCCCCTGAAATCTAGATCTACACACTGTGGCAACTACACTCACAGTTTGATCAGTAATTTTAAGAATAATAGACCTAAATAAAGAACAATCAGGTGTTCAAATAAGGCCCATATGAAGCTTTTCTTAAAATAGTATTTATAGAGGATTTGTTTGAAACGTATAAACCACAAATTCCTAGATTTGTCAATCATACTGGTGTTACAGAGCATGTGGCCTATGCGTACTAAGCCAGTAATGAAGTTTTCACTTGAGGGGCTGCAGATTCAGATCACGGTATGAGTTTTGGGGATAAAGATGCCCTTACATGCTCCCATACCCATACCTTTTTCTAAGAAGCTGGGAATTCCTCTCCTGCAGAACTTGAAGCTCTCATCCCTAAAATAATGGAAAAGTCATCAGGAGATGCATTCAAGAATGCATTTTAAAGGCTAAAAGAAATACCTTAATACCTTCAGGATCCGAGTTGCCTTGGGGTTTTTTTTCCTCTTTTGCTTTGAGGGGAAATTTTAAAAAAATCACTTCAATTAGGCCTCATGAAGTTTTTTGTTTGTTTTTTTTTAACTTTTACGGTTATTTGCTATAAATCGGTGGCAGCGATTTTATACCAAATGATTTTCGATCCTGCCGGGCGCTGCTGAGGTGAGGGCAATCCCTTCGGTGTCGGAGCGGGGCCTGGCCCGCAGCTCCCAGCGCGCCCCGCGCGGCCCAGGACTACAAATCCCGTCATGCCCTCGGGCCCGCCCGGGCCGGCTGCATCCGGGTCCGGCTACTGCTGCGGGCGACTCGTCGCCATTACGGGGCAGCGGCGGCCGAGCCGGGGCCGGTGCGGCGCCGAGCAGCCGGTGGGTGCCGGGGTGGTGCCGACCCCTCGGGCGGCAGCAGCGCCGGGCCCCGCGGGGCTCCGTGAGCAGCTCTTTCCTCCACCGCGCCCGGAGCCCCGCAGGCCCGGCCCGGCCTCCCGCGGCCTTCCCCGGTTCGAGCAGAGCAGCGAGAAGATGTCGCCATGAAGGAGGCCGAGTCCGCGCTGCGCCGCCCCCGCCGGTCGCCCCCGCGGGCCATGAGCCTGGGCCCCCGCCGGCTCCGCCAGCGCCCGTCGTGCCCCCCCGCCCAGGGCCGCCGCTCGCCCGGGGCGCCCGTTGATGCTGCAGAGCCCGCCCGGCGCGACCCCCGCAGCCCCCGCCATGGACAAGAGCAGCCCCTGCGGCTCCGGTGCGCCCGGATCCTCGGCCGGCAGCAAGGGACAGCAGCCGCGGTCCGCCTCGGCCGGGCCCGCCGCGGGGGAGTCTAAGCCCAAAGGCGGTGAGAGATGGGATGGGGGTGAACGTGGGGTTGCGGGGACAGACGGCCTTGTGCCGCCCTTGGATTTGGGAAGCTGAACTTCGCCTTGTTGGGTTGTTTGTGTCTCAGCGGGGTTTAATAGGCGTCATGCCAGGTCACTGCCTGTTTTGGGTTTCTTTTTCCTTCCTCTTCCGGCTCTGCTGGTTGTTTGGTGAGCTGGGATCCCCACTCTCCTCTTCCTATAAGGATTTGTGCTTTATCTTCATTAGTGTTGGAGTAATCAGCTTGAGAGCTAAAGCCCTGGTGCTATAGTAAGAACATACCTATACAGTGCCTGTGAATAGAGCCCTTAACTTTATCTTGTACCTGTGTTTTCCACCTCACCAAGGGGTCTGGTATCCGTGCACAGCATTCCCCTTGCCCCGGTGTGTCAGTGACCTGCTTTGGGGGCGCTCAGAGTTAGCTGGCTGTTGTTTGCTCATCTGGCATTCAACCCAAAGTGTCACACCTGCAATTGCAAACAGCTGGTTCTGCTGACAGAGCAGTTTGGCAGGAGCCGATGTGGTTCCTGTCGTCATTTCAAGGTAAGACCTGAGCCCACTTTGCTCTCTAAACTTGTTTAGGAAGAGAGTGTTCTGGCAACTTTTTTTTTTTTCCTCCTAAAACCTAGAAATGGGGCAGTAGTGATTAAAATTAGTGATTTTAGTTCTCGAAATACATGAGAGTGTGTCAACAGGTTGCTACACCACCACTGCTGTACTAATTTCCTTCCTCCTTAGTGGTTTGTTTCAGCTGTGTTACTTGAGGCTCTGAGAAAGCAGCAGTGCACTCCAGAGGATTAACAAAATGAGTATCTTGGAGCTGTTTGTTGGACTCCTTTTTGGACATTCTAAGCATGGTCATGTCCTGGGTAACCAAGTGTTACCTGCTCTTTGCCTCTGTTAATTGACCTTCCACAGGACTGACAGAAGTTGGTCGTGGGAGGTGACTCAGGTCCCCTGGTTGTAATGTAACTGTGCAATTACAGTGAAATTTTAACCTCCAATTCAAACACTAGGAAGTCTTTTTAAGAAAAACATTTTCTGTCCCTGTATTGCCAGGAGACACCTTTCACTCCAGCTTCTTTTGTAGTGGCGTGTGATGCTCTGTGGAGGATTGTTCACAGAATACAAACATCCTTCAGGAAGGGGTTCAGATGATTTGTGCTGTGGTGGTATCCCTTTGTGTAGAAGACACGGTATCTGGACTGAGGAAGGACATAAAAGGCCTGTTGTTTCAGCCTAGAATAAAAATGTTAAGTGATTTTTGTGGAATGTCACCTTTCACAGGCTAGAAATAATGTCACTGGTAGCACAGGAGCAGTGGGGAGAGGAATCCTGATGACTCTTTTCTTCTACTCCAAAACTTTTCATTAAATGAATACCAAAACTTTTTAAGACCTCTTTTTTAAATAAAACAGAGGAAAATTTTGTCATGGCATAATTCCACTTCAGTGATACTTGTTTCTGAGCTACAGTGGAGGGCAGAGGGATGAGTTGCTTCCTTCACACAGGATATCAAAGAGACCTGAACAAATCAGAATCTCTTTTCATAGAAGTCGATGTTTATTTAGGAATATCATGACTGGAAGGTACCAAAAACTGAAATGAAAAGAGTCTGTTGCTGAAATTAGGGCAAACAACTGCACAGGATGCTGTGTAAAACTGTGGTCATGTTTTCATGGCTGTTGCTTGTAGGACACTGGCATGTCACCATATGGAATCTTTTTCTCGAGTTCTTATCACTGTCCTTGCTGATGATGTGGTGCACCTCTTTAAGGACAGATATAGGATGTATTCTGGAAGTCCTGTGTCTCCTTTGAAGTGGAAGGTAATCTTGTGGTCCACAGACCTTCCTCACATGGTCAGTGGGTTAAATCCAGTCAAGTAATTGCCATTTGATGCTTTCCAGAGTTACCAGCTGTAACTGTCCAGCTGAGCAAATGAAGAAATAGATATTCCTGAATATTCTTGTGGTAGCTTTTCTTTTCTTGCAGCACAGCTGAAATTTGGCTAAATAGAGTACTACATTCCCTTGTATTTGTGGAAGTTTGATTTCTCCACTCTTTCAAATTTGGCCTCAGAGAGTGAATTAAACTGCAAGTTTCCAACAGAGAAGTTTCTTTATGTTGTATTAGTGTGCCAACATCAATCACATCCAATTTAGAGCAGAATAAAGTAGCTAAGGCCAAAGAGGCTTGCTGGGGTTCTCTGCAGTCCTCAGGAGCTGGTGGACACTGTTAGTTGTCACAAATGTTTCTGGGCCTTACCGCACTCGTGTGATCCTGCTTGGCTGGGCTGTGAGAGCTCGGTCACCTCCTGCTCACTGGGATGTTTGCCTTGGCAGCAGCAGTGGCCTCAGTGTGTTTTCATGAAACCACCCTGTGGCTTTAGTGTGATCCAGATCCCTTATGCAATGCTGCTGGCTTCAGCACAGCTCAGCAGAAAAGAAGGGGGGAAAAAGCTGGAAGGAACAGCAGTTCTCACCCCAATAGCAAACAAGTGCAGCTCCAGTGCCCGAGTGATCACCTACAGCTGCTTCTAATGCTGTGAACTTCATCTCCTCTCTGGATCTTTGGAGAGACACATCCTCTAGCAGCAGGAGAAGGAAATTGTAGGGCTTGCTCCAAAATGCCAGAACAGTTTTATTGCTAATGTTTTTAAATTATATAGACAGTATTTTTATAAGTCTCTTGAAGTATGTATGAATGGGTAGATAAATCCATGTAATCTGTATATATGTAGGTTAAATGCCATGAAAACAGCAAAAGGACTTGAGGACCTGAGTGAAGAGTAAGTACCTCTCCAGCACTCTGGCTGTTGCTGAATTCTGATTTGTCAAGAAAAGAAGCAAAAAAGAAACTGTCAAATCCAAACTTACCCTGCTTAAAGCTGGGATCTCACAAGAGAGGATGTCAGTGAGAATCTCCCACTTTTCTCTGTGCCTGAGTGCAGCATGTCCTGTCCTGCTCTTTGTGAGAGTGCTGGGATGGATGATAGAAAGCAGAGAGCTCCCTGACATGTCACATGCTGGAAAGGTTGGAAGGAACAGCATTGCTTAGATTCAGGGTGGGGGAAATCTGTTCCAATTTACAGATGCCTTCTCCAAGCTCCTGGTTGTCTGCTGACCAGTTTCATTACTACTCTGATGGGCCAAACTTCTACTGAGGTCCATTATTCTTGTGGGGGAGGGGATGAAACTAGCAATCTGTAGAATCTGGTCTGAAGTGTTGTTGGACTGTTGTAGGGTCCTTTTAAAAAAGGCATAAGTGGAGAGTTCTTTCCCTTAAAATGTGAAGACTCTAGGAGGTGCCTTAAAAGGACCTCTAGTATGACAGGAATGTGTGTAAACCATCTGACTGACAAAGTTGGTGGTGAGTAACTCGATTAAAACTTTAAGTGGTAGGAAATGCTTCTGTCTGCTCCAGGGGTGAGCTGTTCCTTGTTCTGGGGCCTTGTAAACACCCACTTTAGACTGACTTTTTTTGAGTTGTTTCTTTTCCCCATTTGAAGATGTCAGAGAAACTGCAAAATGGACAGACACAACAGGCATGTACATTTGCTGAATTTACAGATTTAAGAGGGTGGTTGAGCTCTAAACTAACAAGTTCTGCTCGTGAGTAACTTCAGGAATAGTCCAAACCTCTTAAAAACAATTTCATTTTTTACTATACACGCTGAGGTGTTGGTTATTTTTAATTCCCCACAAACATTCTCAAAAAAGGTCTGCCTAATCATTCAGCCAGGCCTGGTCACACCCTCAGTACTTGGCAGCTTCTGGTGTGTTTTTTCCTGATAACGCTCAAGCCGTGTCCTTTTCAGCCTGATGTGCATTAAAGCACTGCCAGCTTTGCAGACATGTGTTTGAGTTAGACAGCTGTGGTTCTGACAGAGTTGGTTTAATTCTGAATTAAAGGATCATCTTTTTGAATAGCAGAGTAAATTACCAGTTCTGATGATGAAGTTTGTCTGCAATATGGGCCTGTCACATCGTGTGAAAGTAATGATAGTGTCTTGTTTCAGCTGTAGTTGCAGCCAAAGAAGTCTGACAAGGGCAAGAAACAGCACAAGCAGACCAGCACAGAACCTGGTCCAGCCACTTTTATTAGTTAATTTATTCTTAAGAAGGTGAATCCTCAGTAATACAACACACAGCCCATCCTGTTCTAAGCCCACATTTTCTGGGGGATGCAGGTGGAAGAAAAACCTTAAAAGAACAACAACAACAAAAGGATACTTTATGTGGATGATGCCATTCTGGCTGTTTTAAATGCTTGAGTAGATGGGAGGTGGTGCTGGTAAAAGGAAAAATGAAGCCCTGACAATGGCTCTGCCCATATGAGAAATGTGATCCTGAATCACAGTGATGTGTTTGCCTGCCACGTAAGATTTATGTTATGGGGTGGGGGAAGACTACAAAGTCGGAAAGGGAAAACTAATAGACTTTTAGAAAATGCAACTAGATATTGTGTGAAGTCTTGCTGTTTGTGCAATGTTTACTGAGTATCCAGAGTGACTTTGGGGCTGGCTGGTGTGGATAGATGTCTTGTGGGGCCCGAGGAGTTTTGTTTCTGAGCTTATCACCATACCTCTGCTACAAATAACGCTTGGGGCAGGTGGTGGAAGTGCCAGGTTAAGCACCCAGTCCACAGCCTGTTGTGTGCTTGGGCAGCTCTGATCTTGTGCTAAGACTACTAGAAATACCTTCATAGTATTAACTCTGTTCTAGCAGTTTGATTTAGCAGCTTTTGGGGCACAGAAAATCCCTCTCAAGAACTAGACTGATTTTTCTGCTCTTTTTCCCCTGTGGTATTTTGCTTTGTGCTTCACCACTGTCCTGTGGTAGGGTCAGTGGTGTGCTAAGTACAGTTTTTGGCAAACAGTTCTTGTTGCATAGGTGGTGGACTTAGTACTTAGGTATGTGCCCTGCAAGGCCACAAAGGGTTTGGTTTGTGCTTGAAGATCAATTAGCATTTGTTGGCCTGATGACATGAAAGTACTTTTTAAACAGAATTAGATCTGCTGGGATCTTTTAAGCATAGAGTGCAGAATTGAGTATAAACAGGCAATAGAAACCTTCAAGAAAAATGCAGCAGTGTATTTATAAAGTGATTTTATGTGTGATAAATATGATAAATTGTGTTTTAGGCAAATTAGGTGGAAAAAAACAAAACAGTTGTTGTCAGTTCTTGTAATGGGGCATGGAGATGTGGTATGTGATCTTAGTATTTATAACTTAATGTACCGGGCAACACACTAATATCTTGTAGCAATTCCAAATCTGGAAAAAATAAATTCAACTCTTTTAAAAAAAGGTAGAGCACAGCAAATACCTTCTTTTAAACTCTTTAACCAGCTCTTTGGGCAGTGATAGGAATGAAATGGTTTGGGTTGCTGGGGGTTTTAATGTCCTGATAAACATTACCCTTAAGATAGTGGCTGAGGTGAGCTCATCTCTGAGGTAAATTTGGCTGAGGTGCAGAACATGGGGTAAGTTCTGAGGCTGCTCATCTGATTCTTCTTTTATTTTCCTTTCAGATGGAAAGAATGCGAATGGATCCAAACAGCGTTATAATCGTAAAAGAGAGACTTCATATTCAAAAAATGAGAACTTTTCCAGTCAGTCCCGTCGCTCCAATTCACAGAAAAGCAAAGCTTTTAACAAGATGCCCCCTCAAAGGGGAGGCGGTGGCGGAAGTGGCAAATCTTTTAGCTCTTCTAATGGTGGAAGACGAGATGAGGTGAGAATGCCATGACTCCAAGACCTCCTTTCTTGGGATGAGAGGATCACCCTGACCTGCCCAGATGGGTCTGCTGTGTTCAGTTCCTGGGTTGGGAAGGGAGAGAGTAATAAGAGGTGCTAACATCGTTGAGATGCCAGAGGGAGCGTGAGCAGAGCAGCTTGGCAGCTACAGAAGAGGAGTGCTTTTTGCTGTGCTCAAAGGAGAAATACCATCTGAGGAATGGGTGCCAAGACAGGCCATGTACATATCTCATGACATGGGTCCTTTGTGAAAATATGTAGTGACACAATTTCACTGCCCCGTTCCTGCTGGCCACACTATTTTTAGCATAGCCCAGGTGCCCTTGGCTGCCTTGCCCACCTGAGCACACCTGGCTCATGTTCAGCTGTTGTTCACCAACCCCCAGATCTTTTCCTAATGGGCAACTTCCTAGCTGCACTTTCCCAGACTTGGATCATTCCAAGGGGCTGTTGTGACCCAGATGTAGGACCTGGCACTTGGTGTTGTTGAACCTCACACCTTTGGCTTTGGCCCATCAGTGCAGCCTGTCCAGATCCCTCTGCAGAGTCTGCCTGTCCTCCAGCAGATCTACATTCCCACCCAACTTGGTGTCATCTGTGAACCCATGTGGGGTGCCCTCAATCCCCTTGTCGAGATTGTTGATGAAGACATTAAACAAGACTGGCCCAAATACTGAGCTCTGGGGAATGCTACTAGTGGAGGCCCAGCTGGATGTCACCCCGTGTCCCTCTGCTCCCTGGGCTCAGCTATCCACAATGGTTTTCTGCTCTGGTGCACTTAGCCAAGCCATGAGCAGCCAGTTTCCTCAGAAGATTGCTGTGAGGAACTGTGCTACAGGCTTTTCTAAGGTGCAGATAAACAACATCCACATCTTTTCCCTCATGCACTCTGTCACTTTGTAATAGGAGATCAGGTTATTCAGGCAGAACCTGCCTTTCATAACCCCACATTGGCTGAGCCTGGTTTCCTGGTCCTGTACACTTGGTGATGGTTTGATCTCCATAACCTTGCCCATCACAGAGGTCAGATTGACAGGCCTGTAATTCCTCGGATCTTCCTTCCAGCCTTCTTGTAGGTGTGTCACATTTGCTGACTTCCAGTCAGCTGGGACCTCCCAGTTTGCTGGGATTGCTGGTGATGATCACTGCTGCCCGTTCCCTCAGTCCCTGTAGGTGGATCCCATCCAGCCCCATGGATTTGGGGCTGAGTGAGTGGGACAGCATGTCCCTGACTGTTTCTTTGGAGTATGGGGCTTCATTCTGCTCCTTGTCCCAGTCTTCCAGCTCAGGGACAGGTACCCTGAGGACAACTGCTCTTACTCTTAAAGGCTGAGGGAAGGAAGACATTAAGTACCTTAGCCTTTTCCTCACCCTTTGTCACTGTGTTTCCTTCTGCATCCATAAAATGTAGGGACTTTCTTTAGCTTTCTTTTTGTAGCTGATGTTTTTATGGAAACATCTTTTTGTCTTTTACAGCAGCTACAGATTAAGTTCTAGTCAGGCTTTGGCCCTTCACTTCTTTCCTTACATAACCTCATGACATCCTTGTAGTCTTGCTGTTCCCGTCCCTTCTTCCTCAGGTGACAAATTCCTTTTTTTCCTGAGTTCCATTTAAAACTCTGTTGAGCCAGGCTGACTTTCCCTCCTTTTCTGGCACAAGGGGACAGCATGTTCCTGTGCCTTTAAGATTTCTTGAATGTCCAGTCTTTTGGACTTTTTTGCCCTTCAGCACTGCCTCCCAAGGGACTCTGCCAACCAATCTTCTAAACAGGCCAGAGTTTGCCCTCTGAAGATTGTGTCCAACCACTTCAGGGGCTCAAATTTCCAGGTGATAGTGGTATTGTGAAAGTAATTGTATTGGCCTTGCTGATATCAAGGTAAAACCAGACTGAGACTTTTTTGCTGATTTGGATCTAAATGCTGTTGAGTGTTTGTGGGCTTTAACTGATACTCTGATTTTTCAATATTGATGAATGAGCAGCAATTCTCACCTAGATCTCTGGCTCAAAATTCACCTGCTGCCTCTGTTGAATTCTGATTAATTGCTTCATTATATGAAAACTAACCAAAACAAATACAGCCTGTGCAAACGGTAGTCAGGCTTGTATTGCTGTCTAAAAGAGTATTGTCAGGATTTCGGCATCTTCTTCTTGACTATGTTTTGCCAGCTTTTACTTGTCTCTGTGGTTGCTTTAACTCTCTCCTCTTTCTGCTCAGTGTGGGGTAAGACCACTGAGTTCTGGCTTTCAGGTTCTCGTGCATTTCTAATGCTGCACTACTTGATTTGCAGAACAGGAATGGGAGAAGGTGAGTGAGTAGATGCTGCATGTTCTGTATGCTACCACTGATGGGGCCTGGATGTCCACCTGCATTGATGCCTTTGCTGTAAACTCCAGCAATTTCTAACAAATGCTATTCTCTCTTAGGTAGCAGAGGCTCAACGGGCAGAGTTCAGCCCTGCCCAGTTCTCTGGTCCCAAGAAGATTAATCTGAACCACTTACTGAACTTCACCTTTGAACCCCGTGGCCAAGCAGGACATTTTGATGGGAATGGACATGGCAACTGGGGGAAAAGGAACAAGTGGGGACATAAACCATTCAACAAGGAGCTCTTCCTGCAGGCCAAGTGAGTGGGAGATCCATGGGGCTCAGACTTCTGCAGAAACATGGAGCTGTAAGGGATGACAAGCCAGGGAATTGTATTTGGGCTTGACTAATTGTATTGTCTTTCCTAGGGTGAAATTACCTTTCTGTAGTGTTCTTAGTGGTTGTGACTGTATTTTAAAGGGATGTTGTCTTCACCTATTTGCGAGGTATCTGATGGAATGAGTCCTTTAGATATGGACAAAAATCTGCTCAAATTTTCAAGCATGGCTTTGGGATATGACGCTCATATTTGGGAAAATCTGTATAGTTCCTTATAGCAAATGATTGTTTCCAAAAGCTGGTTTGCTGAGGTGGAAGGGATAGCAGTTGCTAGTTGAAAACTAATCTGATTTTTTTAAGTGCCAAAGGTAATTACTTATATGGGTCGTAGTTCTTAAAATGCTGATTATTTTGTGGGCCTCAAAGTATATAGTATAACCTGAATGATGATCTGAACAGCAGAATTCCTTTTTGACTGGAAATTTCCCCAGAATTTGAAGTGTATTCAAGACTTTTTATCTCCAGTAATGTTAAAGATGAAAAGTATTTTCAGCATTGATGCTTCTGATTTCTCCATAATGTTTTGTGGCTTATTATAGTGAAGCCTTTTTGCAGGACCCCCAGTACTTGTAGTTTTTGTGACAATGTTTTTCCCCTTGTGGATTCTCTGTTTTTTAATAGATCCCCATTGCAGCTGTTTCTTACACATTTCTGGAAAACCAGTCTGCCTGGCTCATTCGGTACTTACTGTGTGATGTTGTGTCTGACTGAAATTAGACCCACCTGTATCCTGAAAATCTAGTTGTGAACTGAACTCTTGATTTCTTGTTGATAGGAGTTACTGACTGCACCCAGTAGTTTTCTGCTGGACAAAGAAAAAGCTCAGAGAATCCTCTAAGATAGTTCTCAAAAAGTTTTTAGAAAAAACTGAGTGGATCATCTGTCTCTTTGCCTTTCCCCAGCTGCCAGTTTGTTGTCTCTGAAGAACAGGACTACACAGTCCACTTTGCTGATCCAGATACCTTGGTCAACTGGGACTTTGTGGAGCAAGTGGTCAGTTGTGATGGGCTAGATTTTTTTTTCCCTTCTTAAGAACCTCAACCTGTCTTTTAACTACCTCTTTCCCTCTGTGATGTTACATAAAACTCAGCTGTTTTTGAGTTGAGGCCTTTTCTGTCACTCCCACAATACTGGGAAAGATCTGTCATGGAATATATTATGAAATACTTTCATGACAGGAAAAGAGAAGTGCTAAAATCTATTAGGAAAATTAGCAGCTTCTTCTTGCTTTCGCAGATGGGAGCTCATCAAAAATAGTATCTGACATTCTGTAGACAGAGTCCTTGTGATCGAGATACTAACAGAAAACTTGGGCATGAGTCCATGGGAGAGGACTAGAGTGTAGAATTTTGAAGAATTATTCTGTGCATAGGTGGCCTATCTTGCCTAGCAACAAAATGGAAAATCTCTTGAGAATTGTGGTCAGAAATTTTGGGTTGCCTCAAGCAGAAATTTATATCTGCCAAGACAGTCTGGTGCATGGTGTAGGTGGAGAGGAGGTAGGCTTACTGTTACCTGTCACTACAAGAGAGCTGAAAAAAATCTAGGTGCTTGCTTGGCAGTTCTGTCTGTGCCACACAGAGATGCTACTGAAGTGTCTGACTAGACCTAGCATGTTCATGGAAGTGGGTAAGTTCAGTCTCACATTTACAGAGCTGCACAGGTCTGCTTGTGGGAGAGCCACAGAGCTCACTTGCTGTCTTCTCACTGTCTGAATTCACATGATGAAGATGCTGCTAACTCTTAGAGATAATGAATATGTGAGGGGAAACGTGAGAAGACTCACTTTTTAATGTCACTAGATAGAAATAAGACATAAGATGGGTCAATTAGGATGTTATTTTGTGTGCAGTCTGAAGGTGTTAGCTCACAGTACACTAATTCCTTAAATAAACAGAGCCTAAAGAACTGGAAGATAATATATTAGAGTAGCTCTTCCAGGTGTTTTTTTTCTGGATCCCAGAAGCTGATTTCTGAGTCTAAAACTTGTCCTGTTCTCATGTGCCATTTCAGCGCATCTGTAGCCATGAAGTGCCCTCTTGCCCCATTTGTCTGTACCCACCGACTGCCGCCAAGATCACCCGCTGTGGGCACATCTTCTGCTGGGCATGTATCCTTCACTATCTCTCCCTGAGCGAGAAGACCTGGAGTAAGTGTCCTATTTGTTATGGCTCTGTTCATAAGAAGGATCTCAAGAGGTGAGACAATATTAATTAAATCACACATCTTTTTGGAATGTTGTTTTTACGCTGCTAACCTCCTCTGTACGTTGCAGTGTTGTTGCTATGGAAACACGTCAGTATGCAATTGGTGATACTATTACCATGCAACTCATGAGAAGAGAGAAGGGTGTTCTGGTAGCACTGCCCAAATCCCAGTGGATGAACGTGGTTCAGCCTGTTTACATCAGAGGTGAGTGGATCTGAATCCTGGTGGTTGGAATCCTGCCCCTGACTGGGATTTGTGTAGAGACGATTGACCCTGGCAATGTTATGCTGTCATCTTAAAATACACCACCCTGCAAAACATGGGGCGTAGCAGCAGAAAAGCTTAATTTATAAATTAACAGTAAACTTTCTACTCACACTCTTTTTCTGAGAAGGCTTTAATTTGTGTGCTGTGTCCCTTCAAGTGACTGAACTGCAGATTCCTGCCTTTGCAGTCACTGCTTATAGTTTGATGTGCCCTTTGTATCCTGCAGTCATTGGTGTGACTCTTACTGCTTTTATTTGCTCTTCAATGTCCTTAACTTTTTTCCTCCTGACTCATTATACAGCTTCACAAAAATATCTGTCTCTGTGTCTAAACTATTTCAAGGCTGTAATCTTCAACAAGGTTTTCATCATCTTCACTTATCAACTGAAGTCAGTGAATGTTATGGGGAAATAATCAAAATTATTGCAAACCTATTCCAAACATCTGTTGCCTGACATCTTCAGTTTTCTCCAGTGAAGAGTGTGACTAACTCATCATCATCTTATCTGTTAGTATCGCAAAAATTTTGTGACTAAAGAAATAATTTTACTGAACATTGCTGCTTTGTGGGCTGTCTTGGCTCACTTCATTTTACAGTCACATTTAGGAAAGGCTGCATGCATTTAAACTCTGGAAAGTCAAGTCTTCTAACACGTGATGGGTATCCAGCACGCAGGCTGTGGTCTTACATGTTTCTCAGTATTTGAAACTAAGGGGCTTTAAAGTCATTTAATAAAAAACAACAAAGCAATAAATACAGCATTTGAGAAAGCTCTAAAGCCAGGAAATTCACCATTAACTTGGTATCTGTACACAAGGTTGGACAGTGAATACAAGGACTGTGTTCAAATGGGATGCTGTGGTTGTTGTCAAGTAACAGCAATGGTCACCTTTTGCTAAACTGCAATTTAGCATACTATTTCTGCTGTGCTTCTTGTAAAAATCTAATAATAATGTCTTGTATGGATTTTTAGTACATATGGGCTTATGAACTAGTTTGAGCCAAATGAGGATGGCTTTGCAGAAATTTCCAACAGCAGTATTTTTGAGAAAAGAGGGAGAAGCTGCAAACTGCGTTGTTTCAGGAAGCTTTGACACCCCCAAAGCTTCTCAAAGGTGATGCTCCTACGGTGTAGAAGTTTAGGCTTGATTTTTACTGATGAAGTGGCAGATGAACTGCTGTGTGGGGGAGATACGTGTCAGAGCAGCTGTGTGACACCAGCTTGAGATACAGTGGTAGTTTGTGGAGTCTGTATCAAGCTCTTGCTGAGTGTTGTCTGCCCTGGGAGATTAACTCACAAAAGTGAGCAGTAACAAAACTTCAGGAGAAGCAGCAGTCCAAACTGGTGCCTCTACGTGCAGATATTAATGATTTGGTGCTCCTTCTGTGCAGATGACCAGCACAGTCAGTATTCAAAGCTGCTTCTGGCATCCAGGGAGCAGGTCTTGCAGCTGGTGATCCTGGAGGAGAAAGCAGCATTACTGAAACAGTATGAGGAAGAAAAACACACCCCAGAAGCCTGTTTCATTGAGGCAGCTATCCAGGAGCTGAAGGTAATAACCTCTTGGGAGGCTTTAAGTAGCCTTATTTTTAAGAGTATGCTGAGTGCTGAGCATCCTTGTTCTGCTGCATGAAAGATTGTGTGTAATTATTCTGGTCTCTAGCAAGTTGCTGGCATTTGCTGCAGGAGTAGCATTATACACTTTGGAGGCTCCAGGTATCTGATGTGGTGTTCAGGATAACACAGCAGAATGGTTTTTATGGGATGATATTCCAGTAAAGGGAAGCCGGGGCAAGGCTAAAAATAACTATGGGGGTGGTCTCTTTGCTTAAATGGCCAATTGAAACTTGATCCCTTTGGATGATCTGCAGGAGCGAGAAACAGCACTCTCTGCTGACCAGGATAAAAACAATGGCATTGCTGGAATCAGTGCAGCTGTGGAAGAATTGGTCCTAGAAAGCTCCAAAGCTGTGGAGCCTGCTGCTTCCCAAGAGAAAAAGGTGGGTGACAAATCTGCTCTGGCAGATCCTGTTAACACTTAATTCTGCCACTCCACACTGAAGTGTGTGGTGAGCTCGTGCCAAAGATTTTTGCAGAGATGATAATCTTTGAAGTAGGTGGCGTGGTGCTAACTCGATCCTCTCTGCTGTGGTAGTGTGATGTGGAATATCTCTCTGCATTTGATGAGGAGCTGGTGGAGCCTTCCTCTGACCTGGCAAGTTCCTTTTCGCCTCCTGTGGAAGCAGAAGAGGCGGTGCTGGATGAGGAGGAAGTACCTGAGGTGGACACTGTAGGTGAACCTGTTATGAACCCTGCAGAGGAACCAAATCCAGCTGAAACAAGCAGTCAAGAATCTAAAGATACAGTTAGCAGTGGACATCTTGGCAACTCTCCTTTTTACTATTTCTACCAAGGTCAGTGCAGTGAAATCCTGGAATTTTAGGGGCAGAGATGCCTCCTTTGGGACCCTCCTTGAGGAATGTGTTTGTCAGTTCATTAGATGCAGCTGACCCCTGTAAAATAAGTCCCACAGGAATTCAGAAAGGAGTTTTAATTTAATTAGTGGAGGATGTCCTGATGTGGGGAGAAGGGTACTGAAAATGAACAGGCAGAGAAGGAGTGCTGATGTGTTTCCTTTCAGCGGAGGACGGGCAGTGCATGTACCTTCACCCTGTGAATGTTCGATGCCTTGTGCGTGAATATGGCAGCTTGGAGAAGAGTCCAGAGAAGATAACTGCAGCTGTAGTGGAGATTACTGGCTACTCCATGACAGAGGTAGTTATTTTATCTTCTTACTAATCAAGGGCCTTGTTTTAGCAGTTGTTCATTGTAGAGGAGATTTGATTCTCTTCAGTAGTAGTAAGTATGAATGGGTAGGGATGCTATTCTATGAAGGGCATCTGTGGAAGATGCTGGGCCTCATGTTGCTTTTGATAAGTAGGCTGCAGTATAGTGGGTTTTTTTCCTACAAGGTCCAGTACAAAAATAATTGTGTTGCAAGTCTGGCATTTCAGAATTTTATTCCAGTGATGTGAGTGAGAAGGGAGGAAGAATATGAAAATCAGTAAGTGAGCTGGAGTAACTACATCCAAGCCTGATTATGATGTAGCTGGTGGAGATCTTGGAACATTTGATTCTGACTCAGGGCATCCATCACGTGTTTGTAGTTTTTAAAGTAACTATTGTGTCACTGGTGCTATTTTTTTCCCATTTGATTTGATGAATGTTGTGCATTCTATTTCCATTTATTACCATGGCTGCCTCTAGTCCTTGTGGTGACATATGACTCTCTTTATCAGGATATAAGGCAGCGTCATCGCTACCTCTGTCACTTGCCCCTCACCTGTGAGTTCAGCATTTGTGAACTGGCTCTGAAGCCACCTGTCATCTCTAAGGAGACTTTGGAGTTGTTTTCAGGTTTGTACGACCTTTCTTGTAGGTTCTGCCGTGAAGGGGAAGTTGTTTTTAACATACATGAGAGCTTCACTCCTCTTGCACCAACTATGTGATGACTGCTAGACAGAACAGCCCCAACTCACTGTTTCATAGACAGCAATTACAAAAAGAATAAAGAAAATCCCAACTGCTTGGAAGAATATATGTTTTTTGCAAGCATATTTTGTTACTAATATAAGGTTGAGCTGGAGGAAACCTTACCATAGTATTGGTGTGGGGTTTTGATATCCAATATTGTGCTTTGCTCCCAGATGACCTTGAAAAGAGGAAACGCATACGGCAGAAGAAAGCTCGCGATGAACGACGGCGCGAACGCAGGATTGAGATCGAGGAGAACAAGAAACAGGGCAAATGTAAGTCACGATGGCACATAGCTGCTGGATTTCCAGTCATATTTGGTTGCTGAGCTGATTTCTTCAGCTATAGGATGAGCTCTGAGGCCTGTAGTTCATAGTTGTACCTAGAACACGATTACTAAGTATTAGGAAAAAATGTCTGTATAATGAAGAACATAAGCTGTTTTAGGTAGGATGTTAAGTGATGTTACGCAATTGCTGCATACACGTGCATTTTGGGAGAGATGGAGGGCATTCAAGGGCACTGCAATCTCCATGGTGTACATAGCTCTCTGTTTTTATAGTAATCACGATGTAGAGTGGAAAGTGAAGAAGGCAAAAAAAAAAGGCCTAGAAACTGCTTCCATCCAGCAGCAGGGCTTGTACTGGTCTCCAAATAGAGGGTGGAAAGAAATGAGTTGGCACCTCGTAGACTCCTGAAATGACTTGCATATTGACAGTCCTCCCCCACATTGTGTAGTGCTTGAATTTAAAATCTCTTTCTAGATCCAGAGGTCCATATTGCTCTAGAGAATCTTCAGCAGTTCCCTGCTTTTACTTCTTGCCCTGGAGAAGCTACCAGTGTTGATCATCAGGGCTTCTCTCAGTCTCCTCTTGGCAGAAGCCCTGTGTTTCAGACCGGTGAGCATCTGGAAAAACACATCGCGTCTAGCTCTTGATCATTCTTTTGGGATCTGTTGCTCAGGTCATCGTGTAAACTTTTTAAACATTGATCAAAGACAGCTTTTCAGAGAAGCTCTGGGTGCTCTGTCCCTGAAAAGTTTTCAAGGTGAAGTTGGGTGGGGCTTGGAGCCACTTGATGTGCCTGCCCGTGGCAGGAGGGTGGATTGAGATGGTCTTCAAGTCCTTTCCAAACCAAACCATTCTGTGATTCTTTCCTAGACTGCCTATGAGTTAATACACAAAAGGCAGACATGGTTAAGAAACATTCTGTTCCTTTGTCTGCTTTTTACTGCCTCTACCTTGACATATGAGATCTGCACTGTAGTTACCCCATCTTTTACATGAGGCAGAAGAAAGGAAACAATTGCCCCAAAAAGGGAAGAAAATTGTATTGTCAGAAAAACACTACTGGCATTTTTTTCTTTCTATCATCTCTATCTTCTCCAACACATTATTCTAAAATAAGCCCAACAAAAAAGTGCCACCCTCCAGCTTCCCAAAATAAGTAAAAAAAGCTCATCAAACAAACAAAAATCCCAAAAGAAAGCTACAAGAAACTTAAATTTTCCTTAAATAAAAAGGTTGAGGAAATTTGAGAGATCCCATTGAGTGATGGATAGAGCCAATGAGATCAAAATGAGTAATTACATTGGATAATAGAACTTTATTTCTGTTACATCCTGATAAGCAGCATAATGATTGCCTTGGCCAAATACAACTGCCTTTAATTCTCAGTTCCCTTCTCTGTAGAGTCTGTTCCAACTCCACTGTCACCTGCTGCCAGCCAGGTCAGCCCATTGCTCTGTGGAAGCTTGGAAGAGGAGTCTCCATTCCCTTCCTTTGCCCAGGTAAACTGTGTCTTAGTTGGGGATTAGACTGAGATTACAATTGCTTCCCCTACAAAAACAATGTGGGATCAATCTTAGGGAGGCATCATAAGGTTTGAGTGCTTGAAGGGGTTTCTAGATTTTTTTGCCACTTAGGGGGTCTGCAGGATTGTTCCAAGTATGTGGAATTTAATCATATCCTATAACTTTTTTCATAGATGTTGAGAGTTGGAAAGGCAAAACCTGAAACATGGCCTAAACCTGCTCCAAAGACAAGAGGTAAGAAAATTTGATATTGATACTTCAGGTTTTTTACCATGCCTCTAAGTGTGAGAAATCCTGTGGCTTTAGCAGAAAGATCAGGAGTGTGGAGGGGCATTTGTGTGGTGAAAGTTTTATACAGCCTTCTGCACATCCTTCCCTCTTTCAGATGAGAATACTCTGGCACTCCCTGTGCCTGCAGATAGTGATGGAGAAAGTGACAGCTCTGACCGGATACCTGTGCCCAGCTTCCAGAATTCCTTCAGCCAAGCTATTGAGGCAGCCCTCCTGAAACTGGACAAACCGTCCACAGCTGATCATTTATCAGGTAAAAGGCAGAGGGAAAGGCACGGAAACTTTCTGAAGTGAAAAAATTGAGTATTTCACCTTCTTCCTCTGGGAGAAATGAAAGCAGCAATTCTGGGGACCAAAAATTGGCCAGAGAACAGTTCTGAAAATTGTCAGGTTGTGGTTTCTGAATAGCTTGACTAGGGCTTCTGTCAACTTAAAGCAGCCTCTTAGTGGGGGCTGAGATCTCCAACTAGCAAAGACTCTTGTTGGGACAAAGATGGCTTTTGACAATCGAGTTGGCCATGTCTTTACTGGAACCTAAACTGAGCTTTATCTTAAGGAAGTTCAGGGTATACATTTCTAAACTAAAAATACCTGAGCTGCTGAACTGCCACTTCAGTTTGACCAAAATGTTGAGGTAACTGCTAGCTGAAATTTCAGGTTAGGGAGTGTGAAACAAATTGAGATGAACTTAAACCTGATGGTGGCTGGTGAAACTTATTTTTAATGCTCAGTTCTGATGTTTAGCTTTGGCTTCTGTTTGGAGACTGCACTGGATGAAGGAGAGAGTTGGATGGGAGGGCCTGGGAGTTTCCGTGGAGTGTCTGCTCCAGTTGTGGTTTTTTTGGACATGTATGAAAGTGGTATTTGTTGGAAATGCAAACTGCTGGATGCTGCAGTCCTTGGATCTGTTGTTGCAAAAGCAACTTTACAATCATTTAGGCACGTTTATAATTGTGTTCCAAGTGTGATGGAGTTTCCCTTAGTCCATCTGCAGTAATTTTTTTGTTCAACTACTTGGTGTTCAGTGAATTGATAGGAAGTGTTGTGGATCTGTAGAAGCCACTTAAGCCAGGGAAGACAATTTATCATTTGTGTGTGATGTTCTGTTCCATGACAAGAATGACAGTATTGTTTTAATTGTTCACAGAGGAAAAGGGAGGCAAGAAAAGAAAGAAACAGAAGCAGAAGCTACTGTTCAGCACCTCTGTTGTTCACACAAAGTGATTCTGCTATTCAAGAGAAGTTTCCTCTCCTGGTTTTCTTTTAAATTTGCTTTGTTTTGCTGCTATAGTTTAAGTATTTAAATTTGAACAGCCTAAACTTGTGTTTCCAGGACTTCTAGGGGCTTCAGGAGGAAACTGTGACAGTATATGTTGAAGTAATATGTTTTGATTCCAACTGCTCAATGAATTTATACTGAAAGAGAGTTTTGGAAGTAACCCAGAGACCAATCTGCCAAGGCTTCTAGTTGCTGAGTCAGTCCTTTGGGCCTGATAAGCAGTGTGAAAGTCCTTACAGCTGAGTGGCACTGCCAAAGTACTGCAATATTACCCAAGAGAAAAGGCAGAGAGCCTTTATTTTCTTGTCATTATTCATGGGCAGAAGTCCATCTGACTGACAGTAGTGCTGTTGCAGTAAAGCTGTCAAACTGCTCTCTTGAGAAACTGGTTTTGGCTGCACTGGAAACAGGCAAAAGTGCTTACTGGCTTTAGAGTGTTAGCTGCTATATCTGTTCTTTTCCTAAAGAGCAAGAATTCCTCCTGTTCTCCTGGCTTGGAAAGATACAAAGCTGAGGTGAGTGTAAAGCAGAGCTTGGCTACTTGGTTTTAAAGTGGCTTGATGATTTGTGTATTTCAAAACAGCACTAGTGGTAGAAGGAACCTCCTGACTTCTCTCAGTTGTTCAGGTCTGTTTTAATGTGGGTGAGTGAGGCTGCTACTTTTTGTTTATTTGTTTGTTTTTTGCCAACCATGGGCTACACATTCTTTTTAACCTGATTGTCTAGAATAAACACTCCCCTCTAGGGCTCCTGGCAACCATCTGAATGATGGTTTGACACTGGCTGCTCTTGAGATGGAAGAACAACTGATAGCTGAAGTCTGTGGATAACTTTTATACCCCAGCAAGAAACTGGGGTTCTCTTGTACTGGGATAAGGGCCTGTATCTGCTTGGTTCTGGGATTTAAGTTGATCTGTGCTACAAACATGTCTCTTCTGGCCCCCTCCCTGCTCTTTCTTTGGGTGGTCACATTCTGCACTGCTTGTGGTTTGATTTGAGCTAATGAGTTAAGTGGTGTGGATTTTTGTTGAATAAAATGAATTTTAGGTGTAATGTACCAGTCAAGGCCAACAGTTGCAATAAATCATATGCACACGCACTTACAGTACTGCACCTTCCTCAGCTGTAGCTGAACTGTCATAGCAGTGTGGAGCCCTAGAATATTGCACAGATCCAAATTTTTACCTTCCTGCTGGCAGAATCAATTGCAGGGCGCTGGTACAAATTACCACTGAACTTAGGGAGGGAGACTGACAGCATCTTCTGTTGTCTTCAGCCCCAGTGGCACAGGCTGCAGTGTGCTCTGTCCCTCTGACACTGACCTGAGCAAGGAAGTGTGTGTCTGAGGCACCTGGAGTTAGGTATTCAACACCACTGGCAGTCAGTGATTGTGTCCCTGTTAAAAAAGCTCATGTCAGTACATGATTTCAGAACAGGCATCACATGTGTGCCTCATGGGAAGCATGTACCAAAGAGTCTGTCACATGTGGCTGTAAACCAGAAAGGAGAGGGGGGGAGGTAAAGAATACTTCCAACTGCTACAGGAGAACAGAGGAAACACCTGCAAAACATTCTTTGGAAGCAGCTTGACTTCACGCTTGGTCACAACTAACTCTACTCAATGGAAAGACAGTACAGCTTGTCAGGGAACTGCAAAGAAACTGAGACAAGATGCCTGAAAGTGGTAACATGTCTTGCTGTCAATACTTTAAATGCATATGGGAAGACAATTGGTGAGGGCAGAGAAAGCAACTATGAGAGATTCAGATACGCAGTGAACTGTTTACAGCAAGTCATTTAAGCTATGGAACAGGAGAAACTACTTAAGTGTCTAACCAGTATCTGTTGTGTTCTATTATCTCTGCACATTTATAGTCAGTTTTTCATTGCATTGGGAAGAGAGAATAGCTGGAGCTGGTGTAACTCACCTCCACATGTCACAGGCACTAGGATAAGGGAAGTGATGTGGGCAAGGCAGGCTGTCCTTGCTGCAGAGGCAATCCCCACAGGGACAGCATCTTCAATTGTATCTTGTTTTCCTATGGATTCGAGATAATACCAGCAATGCTACTTTCCTGTAACTGATTGGTGTAAACTTAATAAATATCTAAGCAGTACTTGTACCCATGAGTTTTATAATGGGGGGGATGGAGTTGAGCCTGCTGCTCTGCCATACATTCCATGTACTCTCTGCTCCTGTGTACACAACTGGTGCTTTTCTTAAAACAATGGATAGCCCTGTGGCGTACTTAAAGATAAGGTAAAAAACAGATGTTAATGCTTTTTGTATGCTGAAGGAGAATAACAGTACATTCCTTGTCTGTGCCAACGGCCTAAAGCTCCCTTCTACCTCAGCATGAAGAATACACTGAGCTGCTACACTTCCCAGGAGTGCAGGTACTTTCACTCCTAGAGTGAAATAGGAAAGTTGCCTACTTAAGTGAAATGTTTTATTTTTAAAAAAATCATTTAAGAACATTTAGAATGGGGAATGAAGTCTAAATATGAACCAATGCTTTTCCTGTCCCTTGCATTGCTTTACACTGAAGATAACCTGTCACATCTTGATTAAACAAGTACGGAATGGAGGTGAACAGTAACAAGTGACATTCAGTCTGTTTCTGTGCCATCATCCTCCTCCTCCTCATCTCCACTTGGAGACGGCTCTTCTATGAGGGAACAGCTCAACAAGGACTTCTGTATACATTGTCTTTCCTCTGCAATAAAGAAAGCAACAGAGGGTTATTACCTGATCTTTTCACATACACTGGACCATCCTGCACTTCTAAAGACAAACATTTCTCTCAGGCCAAGAATTCAAACATAGCTCAGCGTATCCTACAAAAACCCCAGGAATTGAGGCTACATTTTAGGACAGTGGGTGGAGAAGCTCACCTTCATTTGTACAGTTTTGCAGCAAACGCAGCAGCTGTGTTGTGTTATACTGAATCAGAAATTTCTGACATGTTCTTATGGTACCTGTGGAAGTCACAAGAACAGCATGTAACGATCTACACAACCACATGTTTCAGAGCTGCTCCTGTATTTCCCAGAGAGTGTTGTATCAAGTGACAAATGCCCCAGGGAACCAAGGTTGTTAATGCAAATGCTACGAAGGGGCTGTACACTTCATTTCTGCACTGCTGAAGTTAAGTGGTAGAGTGGTAATTTCTAACATGCGGTGCTTGTTCTCCTGCGGGTTAATTTTCACCATACAGAAGATACCATACTTTGAAAATGTATTTTAAAATAATGTAACATTGTATTTGCTGCTCCGGTTTTGTGATAGATATAATGAAGCTTCAAGCAAAATTGATGAAGGTTAACAAAAGAACTGCTGGTGCCTGTTTCTTATTTAGATCTGCTAATAGCAGTCACTAGCACACGAGGGATGTCTGTCGCACCCCGAGCAGCACCACGGGGTCGTGTTGGGTATGATTACAGCTCCGTCCTCCCCCCAGGCCCGGGGCGCTCCTGACCTCCGACGTGCAGGGTGTTGAGGAAGCAGGGGTAGCGCTGAGCGCGGCTCTCCAGGCAGCGCACGAAGGGCAGCGCGGAGCACAGCAGCCGGTACGAGTCCTTGCGGCAGCGCAGCAGCACCGTGCCGGTGTAGGCGTTCAGGTACTTCACTGGGGGAAAACACGCACGGGTGAGCGGAGCCGCAGGGACCCGCACCCCCGGGGCCGCCCGCCTCGCCCGCACCTGTGAAGGAGATGGAGCAGCACGCCAGGCCGTAGTCCCCGTGCACCCGCGTGATGGCGTCTCTGACGGCGAGGCCCAGCGCGCGGTCCTCGATGCACTGCCGGCACCGCGGGTCCTCCGAGACCACCTCGCAGAGCACGTACCTGCGGGACAGCGCGGTGTGAGCGGCACGGGACCGGCCCGGACCCCGCAGCGGCGCCCCCCGCCCGCCTCACCGGTTCTTGAAGCGCACCATGGCGGCGGCGGCGCGCGGCACGGACAGACGCGCACCCGGCCAATGGGGGAGGGTCTCTGCTGCTGCAGCCAATGACTGGCGCGCGGGGGCGGGACAAGGGAGGAGGCCCCGCCTCCCTCCATGGGCCGCGCGTGCGCGGTGCTGCCGCGAGCCACCGGCGGGTCACGGAGTCTGACTGGCTTGGGTTGGAAAAGAGTCGAGGTCATCGTGCCCATTCCATGACCAGTCACCACCATGTTAGCCAGACCACGTCCGGTCTTTCCTTAAACACTTCCAGAGACGGTGACTCCATCACCCTGGGTAGCCCATGCCAAGGTCTGATCACTCTTTCTGTGAAAAAATTCCTCCTCATGACCAACCTAAGCTTCCCTTGGCGCAGCTTAACACTGTCCAACCTCTATCTGACTCCAGCTCCCTTTCAGATACTTGTAGAGAGCGATGAGGTCCCTCCTGAAGCTCCTCCAGGCTAAGCACCCCAAACTCCCTCAGCCGCTCTTCACAATGACGTACGCTCCAGACCCTTTCCCAGCTCCGCTGCCCTCCTCTGGACCCATTGCACTGTTAGTGGAGGATAGCCTGGCACGTTCTGGCTGGGGTATATTACACTTCAGTATCCTTGCTGAGTTGGGGGGCCCAGAACTGGACACAGCACTTGAGGCCCGGCCTCAGCAATGCCGAGTGCAGGGGGACGATGGCTCCCTGGTCCCGCCGCCCGCACCATTCCCGGCACACGCCGGTTCCCATTGTCGCTCTTGCCGCCCGCTCCCCTCCGCGTCCCGCGCGCCGCCCCCACCGCCTCCTCCCGCCCTCCGCCAGGGGGCGCGCGCGGCGCGCGGGCCGGCGTCAGGGGGCGGCTGAGGGTGCGGCGGGAGCGCGGGCCCTGCCGAAGGCCGGAGCTTCTCCTTTAGTCCCTTTCACTGCCTTGCACCCACCCCCCTGGCCAAGCCAGCCTTGTCTTGTGCCTAAAAAGTCTAAATGATGTAGACGGCACGTCTCCGTGTGGTGGGAGGCGCGGGAGGTCTAGTGGAGGAGGGCGAGTGCTTGCCCCTCGAAGGCTTCAGCAGAGCGTCCAGAGCCTCTCCGATGCTCCTGGAAGGGCTCTGTCTTTGCTGCCTCAGAAAAGTGCTCCAGTATTTGTAGCTCCTCAGGCTCCAGGTACCGGGGATTTGGGGATATGTGCTAATTAATGACAACAGCTAAGGAAATTGTAGAACACAATTACTCCTATAATAATTTTTAAAATGCTATCCCAAACTGCTGTGTGACACGGTCAAGGAAGCAGAGAGGGCTTTTTGAAAGGCTCTGTTAGGAGAATAAACTGAAGAGAGGGGAATGGGGAGAATAAGGGAAAAGATGTGAGGTAGATATCTGAATGTGAGAAAGTTTCGCCGAGGTTCTTGGAGCCAAGTCACATAGGAGTGCTGAGACACTATAGACTGAGTGGGAACTCATTGCTAATTCAGAATGGAAACATCTTTAATGACCTTCATTCTAGACACAGAAAACAATGATAAACCCAGTGGAAATCCTGTCCTGGATGATAAACTTCTGCCCTCTGAAACAGATGCCTGTTCTGCTGCTCTCTCCCTTTGGCAATCAACTCCTCTCCTTCACCTGTGATCACGTTTTTGAGTCATGTTTTTTTTTTAAGAACTGCAAAATATGAGTTGCCTGGGGAGAAAAAAGCAGGAAGCTCAGTATGAACTTCCAAGAGACCTTTTCTTTTGGGCCATGGTCAAAGGGACTGGGGGCAGTTTTGAAGCTAATGCAGATAGAAGCATTTTTTCGATAAGAGGACTGCATTGCATTGATCTTTGCCAAATTGCTCTGTGTTTTAGTATCCAAATGGGGATCCAACTGTCATCTGTTCCACTTGTCAATACAATGAGCTCCTAGGTGATAAGCTAGTCTCACATTTTTGGACAATATTAAAGTTCATGAAGATTCCAATTGATTTTCTTTGTGGAGTGAGATTCCAGTTTAGGCTTACAGTGTGCCTGCCAGGTACATTTCCCTGCTGCCCCTGTGTTTGTGGTGGCATCCCCCATCCTGCCTTCTGACAGGGCTCGGGTTGCCCTGTGCTGCTCAGGTTGCTTTTATCCATCCCCTCCTTTATTTTCTTCTCGCAGAGGCACACTGGGCTCTGACAAGCAGAGCATGTGAGTGCACTCTGCCCTGTAATCCAATAGGACGTGTGCACTCTGCGTGCTACGGGCTGGGCCCTGTGCACAGCACAGGCCTCTGTTTTCGGTCCAGAAGGCTGATCAGGAGAGACATGGCGCAGAGAGCAGTGTTGTGAGATAGCCCCGTGCTGCTTCATTTCACCTAGGATATTGCCTTGGCTCCCTATTGCTGGTTTTGGAGGATGCACAGAGCAGACCTGAGTCACCACAGCTCCCTGCACAGTCACTGTCTGTGTTAATACAAGGTGTGTGAGCCCAGTCAGGCATCCTGGTGTGCTGAGCTGACAGCACAGGACTGAAAGGTTACAACATCTTCACATTTGTTTTCCCACCTCCTCACTCCCATCCTCTGCCAGCTCTGCTGTATTGATTCCAGTCAGGGATTCAAGGAGCTATGCAAGTGATGGTGAGTTATACACTCAAAGTGGGAAAGAATTCTCTCCTAAGAAAAGATGTGAGAGCGAAAAAAATAAGAAAATGCTATTTAAATGTAAGAATGGATCAAGAGACCTGCCAAGAGAGAGGATGGATGTCTCTCCTGCAGACTGGGAGAGACAATGTGACCTTGGGATGTCTTGTCAAATAGAGGTTATGGAGGACAGGGGGAAGTAACATGTACTGTCTATACACACTAGAGACAAGTTGTAAAGCAGTTTGAGAACCTTTGATAGAAGATTCTCCACCAGTGTAAATGTTCATCAATGGTTGTCCTATGAAGTGGTGGCACTAGGGAGGTGCAGGAGGATTACTGAGGTCTCATCTTCCCAACTGCTGTTTGTTATTTGTAGTAGTGTGCCTGCAGAGGAGCTATCAGTCTGGGCTGGTTTTATTACTATTTTAGTTCATTATTTGACAGTTTACCACAGGCTTGAAGGTTTAGACCCTCACTTTGGATTTACATGTCACCTCTATCTCCAGGTTGCAGGTCAGATTGCATTTGTTTTGTATGGAATTAATTGTGCTAATAATCTGCAATAGGCTGTGATCAATGCAAGTTTTCTTGTGTGAAGCCAGCTCCTAGAGTTTGTATATATTTGCTAATTAGTAATTACTAGTAATTAAAATTACTAGTAAATGTATTCAATAATGCATGCACACACACATATTTTAGTGAATCCTTGCACTCTTTTTAGGTAGAATGCTTCCATTTTATAGCTGAGGAAACTAAGGTATAGGGGGAGTAAACACGTTCTTCATGGTAAGCAGCTGTCAGTCAGGAGACAGAGAGAAGGACATGAAGTGAGTAGAAAGCTGGCAGGTCAGCACATAGGTCTGGTATGTTGCTCATGCATGAAGTAGCCAGTTAAGTACGTTCTGGAGTAACATTAGGATGCATTGCTACTCCATCCTTGTGATACCACAATTATATCTTCCATGTGTAGCCAAAATAGTGATTTTTTCTTCTTTCTGAAAGCACAGAACTGAGTATGCCATCAGGTGTGGTAGCAGAGTTGGGGGAGACAACTAATTTTGTTCCACTATATACACACTGAATCCCCGGATAACCTCAGAGCTGAAAATACAAAACAATCTGGCTAAAATTAAAACTGCTTCTTAAATCCTGTCTGATGTTGCCTGGAGCTTTTTGTTCAGTTTATCTTCACAAGGTCACTGAGACAGAAGAGTGCATTCTCTGAGCATGCTGGCCTGGAGCTTTTCATGCAGATGCTTTCATTTAACATTTGGGACATTCTCCTTCTCCCTTTGGTCTCTTCCTTTGTACTCTCCCTCATTTTCTGTCTCTCTACTCCTGTCTTTTGAGTTGAAATTCCCTCAGATCAATACACATAAGACTAAAAGCTATCCCTTTTTTTTATCACCCTAACATGTAATCATTAATCATCAGCTTTCTGTACACCCAAGCTGTCATGGGTCAGAGCCTGCTGGTCTGCCAGAGCTCCACATGAGCTGCCCTGTGTTCTGCCTGCAGCACTGCCCTCATCTTTGCTGTCATGCTGCCATGTGGAGTAATTCTCTTGCAAAACCAAGTGTTTCAAGCAAACTCTGTTGCAGCCTCTTTTAGTGCTGGCAGTGCAATCTTGCACTACTTGCTTAAGTTCAAAATAGTGAATTCACATTTCTTGGATTTTTTTCTTAATAGTCAAGAAAAGGATATGCTCTGAGAGAGATCCCATGTCTTTATAAGGTGAACTTTCATTAAATTGGAAATTGGAAGTGACGTTGGAAGATTGAAGCCACATATTAAGATCTGATAGAGGGCATTAAGTGTCTGTGAGTTTGGCATGTGCTATCTAGCATGAACACAGAATCAGGAGTCTCCCTGTGCAGCAAAAACCAGAGTGAGAGAAGAGCAGTACAAAAAGGTCATGTGCCAAGTGAGAAGCTGGTCCTAGAGTTCTGGGTTTCATTTTCTCCAGCTCTGCAATGGGGATAATTGCAGATATCTTATTCATAGATACATGTTAAAAATTACTAAACGGTCCACTTGAATGTTACTATTTATCAAAATGGTAAAACTGCCATTCTATATGAGATATCTGTAGGCAGCACACTTCATTTGCAGCAAGCTGCTGCAAGAAGCTAACAGCTGCTTCCAAACTAGTTAATTAAATTAAGGCAAGAACTAGAATATTAGTTCAGATACTCCAGGATTCTTTTCTCTTTCCTCTCTGTATTAGGGAACACAGACTCAACTGTAAACTACATAACTTACTATAGTAATCTGCTGTGTAAAACACCCATGTTTAATACCTCCTTAACAGGGATGTTAAGATGGATTAATTATTCTTTGTTCTGGTCTCTGAAGATAAAGGGTAATTACTATTAATTATGTGTAATTGAAAAAGTGCTCCTTCACAAAGAATCCAGTAGCGTTAGCAGGAGTTTAACTTATTGCTGCCTATAGGGAGTCTTACAACATTCCACAATGTTGTGGCAAAGGCTGCCATAAATTAAAGAATGGTCTCAGGGAGTCTTACTCACTTTGCAGCCCACACCTGAGACCAGGATTTTCAGACACAGCAGATCACAGAGCCGCCTGCAAGAAAGGGCTGGCGTTCTGTTCTGTGCTGAATGCACTGAAACAGGAGGTGCAGTTTGAAGGAGTGGTTGTTATTGAAGATGCTGTAAGACTTTTCCTCAGTAAATTTCCAGAAATCTGTGGAATAGTCACCAAAGGGAAAGTATTAGAAAAAAACAAACAATTACAACAAAGCGAAAGATTGCCTGTCTGGGGAGGAAGCTTATGAAAAAAAGAAAAAACACCCATGACTCTTTCATAACCATTATGTCTTTTGTGGGTATGCACAGACAGCAGAGATGTCTGACAAGAGTGCAGACTGTGTTGAAATATTTGAATTTAGCTGAAAAGGAAAAGAAAAATTAGAATTTTTGCAAGAGCAGAGCACTCTCAATTCTATAAAATTAGTGGATAGGTTTGCCTGGAACCCAAAATTTTTAACAGCCCCACTGATTTCTGTTGTCAAAATATGTAGGTACATAACTTCCTTTAATTACAGCAGGAGCTGGGCACCTTCCTATGCATAAAAATCTGGCCTTTAAACTCTCTAGGCTTGAGTTTCACGTTGGCAAAATGAGGATAATAACATTTATCCACATCAAGGACTGCTACAAATAAGTTATTGAGTTATTATGTGCTTAGGTAATATAATAAATAAGATAACACAAACTCATAAACGTAGCCTACCCTGAGTAACCTTCTTCACATATGAGTTGGTGTAAGGGCCACTCTGAAACAAAAATTATGTGTGTGGTGGTGTTGTTTCTTACAGATCTTTGCTCTCTGCTTCTCCTTTCCCCTGAATTCCCATGAGCAGATTAAGCCAAGGCCCTATTTTACAGTAAGATGTATCTGCTTATGTTGCTGCATATTGAGTAATCCTTTCTTTATGTGGCTTTGTGTTTAACTCCAGCAGCCTAGGAGCAGCGTAGGATCAGAGTCCTCTGCAGAGCACTGGTCTCCTGACGAGGGAGGCAATGAAAAACATTTTCCAGTCCATCCATCACTCAGTGCTGAGGCGAGAGGACAGGCATCCTGGAGCAACCTTATATAATGTGTGCCTGCTGCCTGGCTCTGGCTGGGCAGCAGCAGCATGTGCAGGGGAGAAGGGGGGCTGTGCTGGGGCTGCTCGCTGGGGTACAGCCAGGGCACCCCTTGGCAGCTGCAGGCTCTCAGCTTGTGCTGGTGTCAGCTCGGTGCAAGGAGTGTGTCAGTCACTGCCTAGCTGGGGCACGCAGGTCTCAGCTCTTTGCCTGACCCACTCTGACAGAGACCTCCCCACCCGTCTGTTCTTGCCTGGATCCAATTTTAGCTGCAGTGTCCCACAGCCCAGCACAGCAAGTGAAAGCCCCTCAACAGCAGAGCAGGGTGTAGCATGTGGTGTGATTTGGGTGGGGAGAATCAAGAGTGATTTTGTTTCTGCTGTGCTGACTGGGGTTGCTCACAAAGACCAGTAAATGCAGATTTCCAGGGGCAATGGCTGTTACAGATCAGAGAAGACAAAAAGCACTGGGAGCATCTGGCCTATTTTGGGAAGCTTGCTAGGGCTTTTTATTTTTATTTTGTTCAATTTTTTTTCTAAAGATGTGCTTGTACCTGAGTCAGAGTGTCAATATTTGTCACTTTTTAGCTATGTGCACTGTGAAGAACCAAAAGAAACAAAAAATGTCTTGCTGGATTTTCAAAGCTGTTGCCACCAGTTGCCTTGAGGGTACAGGGGTTTGAGATGCACTTGAGATGCCTTCTGCCTGCTGCTGGTTGGTTCCAAGCTAAAGCTTGATGGTGCCTGCCACAGTGAGATGACTGGGGGGAATTGACCCAGGGCACATCCCTCAGGCCTTCTCAGTAAAATTCCACAGTGTTCATGCTGGAACTCGAGGAGTTGTTTCTATGTGACCTTCTGTGTTCCTCTTTCATACCTGTGATGCTTAAAAGATCATGTTCATCCCCGTGTAACATTAGTGATTTAATTAGTGCTGAATTTGGTCCTGCTGTGTCTGAACACGAGCAGCGTCCATCCAGTCATCTAAAGGATCAGATCTGGTTTCTTCTCTCCCTCAGTATTGGTGGCATCTGGTTTCATTTTCCATCTTTCCTAAGGGAGCTCACTTTTCCCCACATTTCAGCATATGCTTGTTGTATGTCAGCACCCTGGGCTGCCTACATGTCCGTGCCAAGCCAAGTGCCACTTTTCCAGCCAACAAGGCACAAGATGGTGTAGAGACAGAATGTGAGACACACCAGGAATTGTGGATTGCATGTAGCTTGGAACCAGAACCTGCTTACAGGTCAAGAAAGTAAGCTGGAACCAGTTGAGTGTGGGGTTTTTTCCTCTCTGTAGGATTGTGTAGAGGTAGCAAGATTTTCATCCCGTAGAAGGCAGTAGTTTAGCAGTGCAGCTTCTCTTTGTCAGTACCAAAACAGGCACTGAAGGGACACCATTTTCAGGGCAAGTGCCAGGGAGGGACCCTGCTGATGCAATAGCACCACACTCACAGCATTGCAATTTAATGTCCAGCACTGTCTGCAGGACATCCCCTTTGATTTCTGAAGATGCTGGCATGGGAAATGTTCTAGATGTGACAGTTTGTCTCCAGAAGATGAATTGATTATTTTAACTTATTCTATCTCTTCTACTTCCCTGTCCCCATCCCAACCACTTGGCAAAAATTTTCTTAGCTATGTTTGTGGCACGCAGAGGGACAGCTATTCAATCAATAAATTCTTCTTTTATAAGACGTAGAATTTTTAAAAAAGCATAACATAATGATTTTGAGTATTTATTAGATTCCTCTAAAATATACTTTCAGCTCTCAACATTTTTATGTGCATATTGCTACATTAATAAACCCATTGCTTGAAAAAGAATATATACTCTCTGTTGTTTCTCTGTTATGTTACCCAGAATTGTAAGATCAGCACCTGTGAGTCAGATCACAGACAGTAACAAAATCATTTTAGAATTATTTTATTTAATTAATTTACTTAAATTATGCATCCTAAGCTCTTTTATTTTTGTGACTTGCAGGGTGCAGGTCTTTCTCTGTAAATGTGGGGGCAAGCAACTTCATTAGTCTTTTGATAATCTTTTAGTATCAGAGACAGATGGTGTCATCTGATATTGAAGCTCGTTTTTAAATAAAATTGCAGCAGTTTTTAACATGGATACAGAGCTCCTGCTCCCGTTTAATGTTCCCTCCTACTCCACCCCATATTCTCCAACAGAAAGCTACCACAGTGACAAAACCAGGAAATTGAAGGACAGGTACTAGATTTTGAGTTCAGTTCTTTAGGGCCTTTCACACATTATAGCTTTATAGAGGAGGTGATGTTTTGAGGACAGGGTATAAGTAACTTTAGATTAAGCAATGGACTTAAGAACTTCATATGCAAGCAGAGTGTCTTTGTGGCTGTCAGTGCTGAGTAACTGTGTCACCGATGCAGTCTGCTGCTCTCTGTGGCATTATTCATAAGCTCCCATGCCAAACAGCAATCAAACTGCTCGGGCTGTGCCGACCTGGCGATTAGCACGCTCGCAGGGCGGTTCAAGTCACTTTGCCTCGGGTCTTCTGCCTTTGAAAAGTGCCCAAGGCTAATCACTGTGAAATGTGACGCCTGTCATGTCTTCTTGTCCAAGTATGTGCAGCAGGCCTGTCATTCACTAAAAGCCTTAACATCTGTTATTACATGGTAATCCTCATGCATCAGGCTTCCAAATAAGAAACTGGTGGAGTCCAACAAGGTATGGCTCAGCCTTGGTTTGCATAATTCCCAGAATGCAAGGCAACTTTTCTCTCCCTTCTGAAATCATTAATAAGCAATAAGAATATTATATAAGCTGGCATCTTTTTTTAAACCATGATAATTTCAAATGCTATTATAATTAGGATGAAGATGGGAGTTTGAGCTGGGGGAGGGAACACAGAAAGGATTAAGCTGATCTCCACCATGACGTTAGAAGGTGGCTTTGTCTGCTATATCCTAGTTTGGACAATAATGGATACACTTTAAAATCATGAAGAGACAAATAGACAATTTATTTAAAAGTATTAATCCTTTTCATCCTGGAATGTTCTCTCTTACCATAAATAGGATCACAGCTCTCCTGTCCACTTATATTCTGACTAATTGACCCCGTAGAAAAGCCTGAAGAGCAATATGTGTTTGTGTTGTACCCTGGCTCCATAGTGGGTCTCATAAAGTGTACAAAAATATTCTGTGGCCAAGAATATCTTTGCTTAAGCCAGAGCGATTACTTGGTGATTGAGACTGCAATGCTATCACATCACAAGACATGGCATCTTGTGGGGCAGGTCCCAAGCCAGACTTATCAGATGTGATATTTTAGTAAAAAAAAGTTTCGTGTCTTAATTGAGGAGGTGGGACTTGCTGGAGGAGGAAAACCAGGTGCAAATATGGTTCATAGATGTAACTAATAGTGCCACTTCCTTTGGAATAGGGAAGATTTAAATAGGCACTTGTCACAATCATTTCCCTCTAGTGCTGCAGCAGCCCTTGGATCTGAGCATGTTCCTGATGTTCCCCCTCACTCACATGCACGAACACGGGGAGGCAGGCGGGAGGAGGCAGCTGCACTGACACACTATGGGGTTTGCAAGAACACCATGGCAATTTAGAGGAGCGATTAAAAGATTGCAAACATTTATTAATAGCTTTGCTGCTGCAGCAGCTCTGCCAGAGAAGCCTTGCTTCCTCTGGGATGCTCTTACCTCCTGCCTGTTTCCTTCTAGAGCTTTAGAAATTGAAAAGTCAGGTTTGGACTGGGTTTCAGTTCAAAGCCATCATACTGCAGACCAGATTAACCCCCTACCCAGGTGAGGGGACGAGGGGGACTTGGGTGTGGAAAGAAACAAGAGAAGGTATGCAGAGCAAAAAGATTTTTTTTTTTTTTGGCCGACTATTTTTTGGTCTTTCTTTTCTTCTCTTCTCTGTGGTGCTTTCTCTTTCTTACATTGTTCCTCTTTACCCATTCCTTCTCTTCTCCCTTGAGACAGAGTGACTTTTTGTTCAATGCATTGGCACTGATTCAGATGGGGGCCTACAGTGCCCTTTTGATATTGTATAACAAAATCAATGAAAGATGGACATAAAAACAGTATTGGAGAGCATCTGCTGAAAATTCTAATTTCCTAGCCCTAGCATAATCAGTTCCTTTGTGAATCTCATGACTCCATTGATGTCTCTTCAGAGTTTTAACATTGGGAATAGGGAGGAGGTGAACATTCAATTAAAAAAAACAAAGAAGAAAAAGAAAAGGAAGGAAAGGGCAATTTGCAAAAGGGCAAGAAATCACCTTAATCTTCATGGCTGATCCTGCTGAACAGCAGTAAGCACTGTAAATGGGCAATTTTGATGTTTGAGTGCACAGTGTCTGAGGCATTTTTATCCCACAGAGCAGATGATGGTGACTGACTGATACAAGTTTGCAATGGGAGAATATTTATCCTACACATATGGCAACTTCCTCCATATTCCCATCCACAGTGGAATAATCAGTTTCTTTTGCTTTATATTTTTCTTAAACTGCATCCCAAGAGAAACCAAAATGTCCAGGCAGGCTAAAAGGAATATATTTTTCTGTTAAACAACAATGACAGCAAATATAAATTCTGTGTCCTGGTCATTATGTGAAGTCCTGCTGTAGCTGAGTTGGATGACAGTGCACTTCAGCTGTGGCATTTCCTGTACAGTAAGGCCAAGCAGCTGGATATGCATTGGGCATCAGCACCTTTTTACCTGTACTTAACTTTTAGTTCCACCAGGAGCATTTTTTTTCTTTTCATACACACAGTTTAATCATTCTGCCTTGCACTTTAAGAAAAATCTTGTTGCATAATTACTACATCTCTGCTCAATGCAGTAGAACAGGCAGAGGGGAAAGCAAAGTGGATTCAGTGGGTCAGAAAGGAGAAAAAAGATGATGTTGAAAAAATGCAGGAATGAAATTAAGAGTTGAATTATGGGTCCTGGATTACTCTTATCTGAACCTGTTTTGGGCTGAGTTGGGATTTTTTAACTACTTCCCCTCTTCCTTGAAGTTTTCAGTTTAAATATTTCCTTGGTCACTTTTCAAGTGTAGTGTTCAATTTGGAACTTGATGAGCACGACGTTTTCTCTATTGCAAGGGAGTGTTGCTTATGAAAAACTCCTGGCTATCTTTGTTCACCTTGTATACCATGCTCTTTGTGGGAAACTGCCCAACCAGAGACATAACAGAAAACATCCTCCCATGGGGTGTTCTAGGAAAGTCTGTATAAATTTCTGGAGCCTTTAGGACTTAAAAAGGCTTGCCTTTTCAGGAAATATGTGTAATACTTTGAATAATCCTAGCCTAAAACCAGAGAAACCACTGATACATTTGAGCTAATTGCTTGTTCACTTTTCATCTTTAGGAGCTGGAATTCCCCTTGTTCAGAGTAGCCAAAGAGTGACATTGATGAGGATGAAATAAACGTGAAGGTCAGAGAGGTACCTGGTCTCAGGTAAGAAAGAATATGGATAGGATCCTGCAAACACCAGTTCAACCAAAGGAACAACGTTTCATGTTTGGTGGTTGCAAGTGGCAGCCCCTTGCAGGCAGGAGCAGCTACACTGCCCAGCTGCTCCATCAAAATTCTCATCCTCCTCTAGCAGTAGCTATTTCATTCCCATTGGTTTCAGTACCTTGAATTTCCAAGTTTACTGTTTGTGACAAGAGGATGGCTCACAGTCCTGGGGCAATTAGGACATGTGTTGGTGGAATTGATTTGTTGGGATTTTTTTCATGTCCTACAGGGTATTTTGGGAATGTGTTGGCCTTTACAAATATTTAAAGCAATGAAGTGTATTTCATTAGCATTTCCCTCTTCCATCAGGATCTTGGCCCTTACCAACGCTCTTGCCTCTCATATTCCTAGGGTTTTTTTTTAATTAACTGTTTGCTTGCTTATTAATAAAACTATATATTGTGTTTCTAAAGTATCAGAATTACTATTCTCTTAGCCATAGAACTGTCACTCTAGCCTTTGCCATTGACATTCCTAGGTATTGTTAGGACAGGTGCTCCCTCTGGGTACATTGGTCGTATCTCTGGTAGTAATTGCAATTGTACTTTGCAAATGAGCAAAGAATTTTCTCTCTTATATGTTGAGGTATGTCCTGTATCTTGTACTGGCTGCTATCTCTGCATCCAAGTGGGAAGTAACAGGACTACAGCTGTGGATAAAATGCCTTCCTCTGAGATTCAAACAGCAATGGACCGAAGCATTAAGTTTCTGCAAAGTAGGGAGATGAGGCTCTTGTGTTACTGCTCACTGGTATGGGAACATTGCAAGAGAAAACAAGTATCATTCTCTGTATCCTTGTTAGGAGACAGGAAAAAGGTAGGAACGAGGAAAGGGAGGACAGGTTAGAGGTAGTAGCAGAAAGGAGAATTGTCCTTTTATGAGAGCCAGGTACCAGTAAATAGCTTTTAAGTGCTAAGAAGGTGGTAGAAGGCACGACTGGGATCTTTTCAAAGTTTAGATTCTTCTATGGAGTCAATTACTTCAGTTCAGGAAAAAACTCCCCAAAGATAAAATATTCCCTGACATCAATATCAAAATGATGAAGCTGCACATGATGAACCTATAAAATTCCGGAGTAGGTCTGTTTTAAAACTCTATCAGAACAAAGTCATTAACTTTTAACAGAATGTACCTTGTTGGTTTGATGATGAATTATAAACTAAGAGGGAAGATGAAGAGCCAGCTCATGTAAAGCTGCATCATCCTCTGCCTCTGTTGAGACAATACTGTATCACCTCAGCTGGTAGCAAGAAGTCTGCCAAGCTCTGTCATTGTTTGTATCACAGCATGACCTGAAAGCAGACTTACCTTTTTGCCACCACACAGTGCAGTGCTGGGGAGCACTGTCTGGGGAATTCCAGGGCTGGGGAATATTGCTCCTGTCAACACCACTGAACACTGGCAAACGGAGAGAACTGAAATACATTGCTATGTTTATTCTGTTTGTGTGGATTTTCATCACCCTTACTTGTTTTCAGTTTAAATAACAGCAATTCGTGAATTTTATTTTTCAAGATTCTGCTTGCAAAGGTTTGCCTTTAACTGAACTGTTCAATTATCTGGATTGTATATGCTGTTGTCCAGAGCTTGCTTCCTCACACAGTGCTTGAGTGAGCAACAGGATACAGCCATTAAACTTAGTTTATAGAAAACATACCAGAGTCATTTTGATCACATTGTCTTAGACTCTCCGTGTGAAAGAAAGGTAGCAGATTTCCTCATGTTCTGTCTTCAAATCTTGCTTTTTGGTTTGTTGGTTTTTTGTTGTTTTTTTAAAGAACGGTAATACTGGCTTCCACACCCTGCTTGTGTTCTTCTTTGGCATTGACTTTGTATTTTCCTCCCTTCCTGACATTCATTTCCTTCGCTTTAACCCAATATTGGTTTAAATTATATCCTCCACTGTTAAGTATTCATCCTCAATCCCTTTAGTCTCTGCTAAGCACAGCAGATTAATCTGATTTTCTTGGGTAGGTCTTGTGCTTTACTTACTTACAGAAATGTTTATCCTAAAATTCATGAAACATCTATCTTTATTGTCTTAGGTTTGAGAAAGAACATGTTTCAGGAGAGCTCCATCTGTCTCTGAATAAAGTCAACATGAACAAACAGTCATTAGAATTCCTTTACTCTGGGCACCTGCTGTCCTATACAAGGTCAGGAAATCACACCAATCACACTCTGTTTTCTGCAACAGAACTAAAAGACATACAGCTATCTATCACCTGGATTAAGTTCTCTCGCAATGGAATTAGCAATTCTGAATTTTCTTGTTAAAATTCTCTTGTTATTTTATCGTAGGAAATACTGAGATGTGCCTAGTAGCACACCTCACGTAGAGGTGAGGGTTTGTCAGCTCACTTGCTTGTTGCTGGGACCAATTGCTGAACAATGTCACCAAATCTTGGTCAGAAAAAAGTTCTTTGTAAGCAGAATGAGAGGTTCACTCTCAGAGACCTCAATCATTTCCATAACAAACCAATCTATGGATTAGAAGCTCCAGTTGAAAACTGGAGTGGTGTGGATAATGGTGTGGACAAAGGGGTTGAAGTTTCTGAGCCCTCTTGATGGATGTTACATTATTCACAAAGGATGTGGCTTTTGGGTGCTTATGAGTAATGAGTGGATGTGGATTGTTTAGTATCCCTGTCCCCCAAGGGCTCTGCCCTTTGAGAGGGAACAGTGTGTACCACTGTGTTTGGCAGCCACGCTCCCAACCTGACGCAGTCATTTTTGGGGGGGGCCACAGAGCTGGCAGAGATGACTCATTCCGCCTCAGTGGCTCATTGAGGAGCTGCAGGGAGAAGCTATTTATAACCAGACCTTTCAGGTTCAGTGCAGCAGCATCTTCAGCAGGAAGGGGACGAGAATGGGGATGGCACATAAGACTTCTCAGGTACAGATCAACCCTCAGTCCAGTATTGTCCCTAGAGCCACACAGCCACTAGCTGACTTCAGCCAGCATCTTTTCCAAGTCTTTTGCTCAGCTGCCTGGGTGCTCTGGTCCTGGTGCAAGATTCTGGTGGTAACTCACCAGTTTCTCAAAGAGCAAGGAGGTGGTTGTGAACATCAACAGCGTGAACAAAACACAAACTCTACTGTAGCTTCGAAGCTGACACCTGCTGATTCTGTCTGACTCATGACCTAGCAGCACTATCTCCTCCATCTTTTCTTTGTCCACATTTATGCCTGGCTCACCATTAAGATTAACTCGTGTCATGGGTTTCTTCAAACAGGCTTTATGCTGCCAGAAAATCCCATTTAAACCTCTTGAGGTTTCTCTTCTACACAAGCCAACACTATAAAACTGCAGTTGGTTTCCTGATCTTGCTGTGGACTCATTTCATCTTTAGGTGCTTCCATGACTCTGCATGTGAAACAGAGATAATGATACCTCCTGGGTTAAGCACAGTGGGATCTGTAGCGATGAAACACCACCTAAGTGGTAGTGTTATTATCAGAGACACAGTACAATATGAAAGCACTTTACACAACGGTAGAGGACAGCATGTGTTAAAGAAAATATTTACTACAAACACATATGTCTTTGTATCTAGGTAACTGTGGACTTTATCTTGAAGCATATTAGCACACATAAAAATTTTATATCAAATTAAACTTCTTTGAGTTGTCTGTTCTCTTAACTGGCTTTTGAATTCAAAGCCACAAAGCACCAGGGGTCCTGTTTCATAAATGCTTATCTTGTTCTGCCTCTGTCCTATTCTTAAACCAATTTGCATGCGTGTCTGAAACTGGGCTGGGGTTAGACGGCTGCTTGTCTCTAGTCTGTTGCTTCATCCCATAGTTTAAATGCTGCATATCTGGCCCTTATCTTCTCTTTTTTCCCCTCTTCTTTCTTCTTTCTTCTTTCTTCTTTCTTCTTCATTCAGTAGACAATTGGATCAGCAGTGTGCAGCTGTTGCACAGTTTGATCAGTGTAAACACTCTGTGTTAAGGCCATTTGGTAGATCCATATGGGTTTCCTTGGTGGTCTCTCTTTTGGCTGCCCTACATCCCTGTGCAATATTACAATGCTATAGTAGCCTTTTTACAGAGGGTTGTGTTGATTATCTTCATACAGAAGTTTTGCTATAAATAGTTCTGGCCTTCAGCTTTGGCAGCCAGCGAAAGGGGAAATCTACCTTGCATCAACCAAACAGTGCTGCAATGGTAATTTATTTCTGGAAGTCCACCTGTAAGACTGCAGGATACGTGAATGTGACATGCACCTCATGACCTGGATGGAGGTTGCCTCTGCACACTGGTCCAAACTCTTCCTAGCTGCCACATTATTTTCTGTAATGTCTGTTTCATTTTGGGAAAAGTAGACATTTGGCTTTTATGATTGCAAATAAGGCTCTGAAACATCAACAAAATGTAACTGGTGCAGAGATATTTGTATCAGTGTAGAGAAAGAGAGACCATATTTCAGTGCAGTGTTTTGGTTTTTTTTTTTTTTTGAGGGGCAAACTAAGGTGCTTGTAACTCATAAGTGATTCTGACTAGAATGTCAGCTTTGCTCCTCGCCTTCAGCAAATTTTACACAGTAGATAAAATGGTTCTTAGAGCTGTTGGTTTATCCTTTCAGCAGCTGCCCTGTCTTCCCTTTTGCACTTTAGGTAGCCATGAGTACATGAGTATGGAAGTGCAGCTGGCTCCCCTGGGTATCTCATCACCCCACTTCACCTGAGGCTTGCAAAGTTCTTGAGCAGCCCCCTGGAAGGGGATCCCAAGGATGGTCAATTTGACCAGAGTGAACAAGGTGTCCAGGTTTGGCTTCATGAACCCAGAACCAAGAGGGCTGGGAGGAGAAGCCAAGAGTGTGCATATATATCAGAGCCTGAAAGGATTTACTTCCCTGCATTTCCAATTGCTTGTTTTCTATCTGGGGAAAATCCCTTTTGACAGCCCAGGCGGTGAGCTTCTAATTCCTGTCTCCGGCTCATTTTTCACTTCAATCCCTCAGCGAACGGATTTTAATGCTTGATGGATTCAAACAAAATTATTTCCGTTCCTGTGGCTTTGCAAAAGCCTCTAGGGTGTGTGTATGTGCGCACAGGGGAGGAGGGATGGGGCTTGTTTTTGTTACACTCCAGTAAGCCTCCTCTCCAAGGGAGACCTATTTAATTTCTTCATTAAGGGCTTTCTTGCTGATGATTCCTCCCATGCTGTCCTCCTGCCTCTTGGGTCACAGGAGGACCTGTACAACATTTGCTGTTCCGAGGGGTACAGGATGCAATGTTCCAGATCAGTGTTTCTACAGCAAGTGAGGATTCAGATAATATGACCATACTGTGCTTCCAGGAATAGCACTGGATTGGGGGGAATAATTGTGGCCCTTTCATACTCATACTGAAACTTTCCTACTCCCCAGCTCTCACTGGGCGTGAGGTGACACCACAGGCTGAGGGATGGTGTTAGTGACTGAAGCATTATCTGAGTAATCAGTAGTGTTTAGCATTGACATCTTGTTTGAACATGTGTACAATTTACCCTACTGCCATTGTAATGGACAAGTGTTGCTTTTTATTACAATTTCCAGGCTCTCTTGCCAGCAGAAATCACTGCAGGGAGCTGTGCAGGGGCTCTGCTTGCATAACATTCAGTAATCAGTCAGAATTTCAGCTGCTCCACGACCATGTGTTTCTGCTGGGCTTCTTCCACAGAGTTCCTGTGTCTGGGAGGTTAAACTATTTAAACGCTCAGTATCTCACCCTTCTATTCAAACCAGATCATCATCATCAAAATTTACAAAAAACCTGCTCTATGATACACAGCTCTAATAAGGATTTATAACTAGTAAAAGCTAAATATCTTCATTATTCTCTGAAAAATTTAGAGCATGGCATAAAGTTGAGGATGTCTGCCAATGTATAAAACTACTGTTGTTAGGGTGTGCGAAGCCCACTCGGTGATACCATATCTAGATTAAGTTGTTTCAACTTTTTATAACTGCTCCCAAGCTGTCACTTTGTCAGTCAAGGAAAAAATCTTGTTCCTGGAGTTGGAAATGTATTCTGTGTTTCTCTACAGCATATGCCTATCTTCTAGGACAACCTCCTCTGTTCACAACCCCCTGTGAGTATTTGTTTAGAGATACTGATCATCAGAAATGATGATACATGTTGTATCATGTTTGTAAAGCTGGTGGATCTGGGGACTATCAGGTGTAACTTGTGAATTTGTTCCTTTTTATCGATCTCTTTATATTATTTCAAATGCCCAGCTCCTCTAACTTCAGGTTTTTTCAGTATAAATGTCCTAATTCTCATTTTTTATTTTGTTAAGTACATTGTCTGCAGGTGAGAAGCTCTATTTTATTAGTGTAGTTTTCTAATATGTTGCACCAGAGACTGTTATTTTGCATTATAAATACTCAAAAATGTACATAAAGTATGTGTTGAAGTTTTAGTTGTAAATACAGTAATAGTACTTCAAGAATTATTTATCTAGTTAATATAGTCTTGCCTGTAATTGTATTTTTATTTCAACTTTGTCGATAATCCTCTAGATTTCAAGCCAGGGATAATAAATTGAAGTGGCAATGAACTTTGGAACTTCATTAATAAAATGATGCAAAGTCTGTTAGGTAGGAGAGGACACTAATTTATGAAGCAATAGATACTACTGGCCTGAAAGCTTCAGCTAATTTTTACAGCAATGGTACAGGCAAGTCTCATTTTGCAAATCTTTAGATTGCAAAAAGGAAATAAATCTAATTGACAGTTTCTTAAGGATCAATTACAGCTTGAATTCATTCTAAGTAATTTGGATTTACTTGTCTCACATAAAATTATCTGATATTAAATACATATTAGCATCTGAATGCAATAGTTTTATCAACAGGATTTGCCAATAAATGATAACTTATTTTAATACTGATTTCCATCACACTGTTGAAGTAGGGATAGTGGAGACTGGAAGCTATCCACAGTGACAGAATACAGTGTCAGTACCACTGAGAAATCAGCTGGCTTTTCTCTGTCACTTGTCTTTTTTACTTAGTTAGTGATTGAGACCAAGAAACATTTCCATCACTGCAAAGTCTGAGAGATATAACTGGTGTCTTTCAGCTGGAAAATCAGTATCAAGTTTTTCTTTACATTCCATGTTGTACCAGCTTTCCTACCCGTGCTGCCATTGGCTCAAGTCTAGGGCTTGCTGTGCCTCTGGCACACTAAACAATACTCTTGCCACCACCCCTAAATATTTTTCAGTCTCCTATTTACTCATATGTTTAGTCTCTATAACCCTTTGATAGTGACAGGCTTATCATTGTAATCTCTGAATTTTACCTGGATATCCCTTGCTCTATTTGTTGTTTTATTTTTAAATGCATGTAAGACTGCATCTATCATGGTACTCCTGTGCCATTGGCCAATGTAATAAATGTTTTATTTCCTTTAAAGCTGATAGCATACCCATTCCTGCTGCAGCACTGAGCTTTCCCCTATGAACAGTTCACTGCAGAGGTCTGGTCTGTGTTGTGCAAGTTCTGCTGCTGCTGGCAAAATGTGCAAAGCTGGTCCATTACATTTCTGGCTTCTTCTTCTTCTGCATGCCAGGTATTTTCTCAGTCCATCCTGGTTATCATAGACCATGTGTGGTTCTCCATGATTTATCTTTGAGCTTACATCTCTCAGATCTCTTGTATGGTGTATTTTGTGTTTTCATGGAGTTTAGATCTGACTTGCACTTAGTTCTGGGCTGGATGACTGACAGAGGCTGGTTCCTTGACCTTCTATCAGTTTTTTAAACTTTGAGGGTGAATCAATTCCCTATTAAGAGGCCAGACCTTAATTTGGATTTTCTGAAAAATTCTTGGGAGAGACACTCCTTAGTAATCTTTGAAAAGGCAATAATCAGCCAGGCACATGCATTTCTTCAGCTTCACTTTTTTCTCTTTTAATATTTGCCTAATGAAAATAAACCTTAACATTTCATTTTTTATGTGAAGCACACTATCTCGTGTGTATAGATGTCTAAGGAGTTTTCACTGCCAGAATTGACAGGAAGCCTCTTAAACATTTCAAATGCAGCAAAATTAAGTATTAAGAAAAATAAAGCTTCTGATTGTTTTCCTTTTTATTAGCATACATGGCTTTTAAACAAACATGGATTCAAAGCACATACACATGCATTTTATGTTTTCCCAATTGCCTTCTGTATTTCCAGACTTTCAGCTCTTCTGGACATCTCGGTAGCTTCTTCTTTTCTGATGAAGTTACACTGCTTGGCATGTTCTTATTCCTGATACCATATGGCATTCCTTAATCCCTCTGCACCCAAACTGCTTTCAAAGTTATTCCTTATTAGTGACGCATTTCCAGCTGTCTCTGCTTAACCCAGTGAAGGCTTTTGTCGTGTCCCTGCTCCTGAGCCTGGGCAACTGAACCATTTACTGTGACAGTGGCCGGGGCTATGCCTTGGGAGGGAACATGCTACAGGCAGTCCCTGCAGTAGAGTCATGGTGTGGGAATTATAGGCTGCAGAGGGGGGGTCAGTCTTCAGGTTCTTCCTAGAGGAGAACACCTTGTAAGTAAGAAATATATTGAAAATGCAGCCAATACTATTTGCCTGATTGCAGTATATTACAACCTGATATTTCAGTAGAACACAATGAAATTATCAGAGCAATTGTTCCTATGAGATTCACAGATACATGGCTCAGGCTCTCAAAATAAATACCCTTTAGGCCACTTCCTTGAGATATTGTTTTTGGAAAATATTATCAATCTCCAGAAAATAAATCTAATAAACCTCAGTTTGTTTATGTAGCATTGAGCCCTGTAAACATCACGCTCATTTCTCTTGGCCGCTGCTCTGGTGTGAGGAGCTGACATCGCCACTGAGTGACAAAAATACTGAGAGAGAATTCTGTTCTCACATGCTCTTCCCAGGACAGCCAGGACAGCCACAGGGATGTAAATGAGCAGATGCTTTTCCCTTCTTGTGCAGATGCCTTCTGTCAGAGGGCACATTGCTGAGCAAGAATCTCTAGGCTCCACTCCTAAGTTTTGTCTTTTGTCTTCTGCACAAGTAGTTGCTGCTGCTGTTATTATTGTTATTATTAATCATTAGTATTGTTATGTGATGCTGCAGCTCTGTTCCCCTTCTTCTAAGATGTTTTTTCTGCCACAGCCTTTTCTGCCTTTGATCACAACCAAGAAAATGGCTTTGACATTGTATGTATTCCCCTAGCCCACTGCAAAGTCCTAATCCTTCTAATAGCTGGAGGTTTTCAGTATAAGTCTTTTATTAATATTCTATCTTAATTGTAAAGCACTTCAGTGATATCAAAAGCCTGTCTTACATAACAGTCTTATCCACATTTGAGTTCTTCAGAGCTGGAATGTCAGGAAAAACCTCTGTTTGATCTGCCTCGTCTGTCATCAGTCCTCATGCCTTTAATGCACAAATCCATTAACAATACGTTTCAACTGTCTAAACTCAGATAAGGTATATTTTTAAATATTTGATATAATTAGAAAGAGTATGACTTGCTGTCATGTACATATTTTAGTGGTGTCATTAGCAGAGTCTCTATAAAGTCTTCTGGGAGCCTTGTTTGCAGCTCTAAATCATCTGGAAAGAGAAGGAAGCTATAGGAAATTGAGGTAATTAAGACATTTCATGAAGTGCCAGTGTTGATAAGATCCTACTATGCCTTAGGTTTTCCTCAGCTGGGTAAACAGACAAGAGCACCTGGAAACTGGAAACTACTTGTTTCCTGACAGTGGATATCCCAGAAAGTCACTGAAAAGTAATAAAAGAGAGATGATTTTGTGAATCAGTAATAAATTTCTAATTATGTTTTTTAAGATTTTAATTCATTGTAAATGATCATTTACTCTCCTCTTAGACTGATTCAGCTATTTTAGGCAATTGCCAGCTCATCCCAATGCTTACATATTTAGTAAAGACTAGGAGTGACCCTTCACACTAAAACTGGCATGTTTAGAATATGAGCCCTTCATGTTTGCTTAAGGAGATATTTTTCAGAGGATTGATTCAGCTTAGATGTGTATTGTTCAGATGGAACAAAGCCTGCAGTGTAAAGATAGCCCAAAGTGAGAGCCTTTCCAGTAAACTGTTTCCAGGAAAGAGTTTGATGTTATCAATAAGCAGATAAAAGAGAGATGTAAACTTGGGCTTCAGACAGCAAATATTAACATCTCCTTAAAACCCACCTCAAAAGACAAAGGACATTACAGCACATGTCCACAGTTTGCATTTAGAAGTCATACACAGAGGCAGATTTCTGTTTCCTCCAGCTTCTGTACATTCTGTGTTGAAAAATTTTTAGAAACCTGCAACACTTTCTCCTTTGCATCTGAGAATCTTAAATCCAAAAGCCTGAGAACCCCTTTGGAAAGCAGATATTACTGCCTGTACTTCACATGGAAAGGAACTAAGCCATCGTGCAGTAAAACTGAAATCCCTGTAGAAACTCTTCACTGGGGGGAAATACCAGAATTTATCATTTGTGATTCAAGCAAAATCATGAGCACTTAGGGTGGTCATTAACTCATTTTTGACAGCAGTTCCCTGCTTACACACTGGTGTATGTTGGCTGCCTGGAAACTGCAAAGCTGATTTTTGCCACTGCACAGATCAAACTACTTATTCTGTGTGAATTAATTTTATCCTTTAATAATTATGAAATAGAAATGCTTCTCTAGATGTTTAAAGGAATTGTTGGAAATTACTAAAAACCTTCATTATTCAATATAACTTGATAGATGTATTAAGGAGATGATTTTAGATCCATTACGAAAACACAGCACCCCTCTGAAATGAGGAATACAAAGCATTTTGCAACAAACTTATTTATACAGTTGACAGAATACTTTATCTGAAATTGAAAGGTAATTTACACAGAGTGATACTATCTAAGCTGTAATTTTGTTCAGGACATCAGGTATTCTATTTAATTCTTGGGAAAAAAAAAATCCTTAAAGATAAGGAATTCTCAGTGCCTTTGTCTAGTTTCCTGTGCTAGTGACATCGGTAGCAGCATCTTCCCTCTGTCCCTCCACGAGCCTACTGTGCACAGGAGCTGTTTCAGCTGATGCTCAAACAAGATATCCTTCCGCCACTGCCATCCTAGGGCTGTTTGTCATCTCAAAGGGACTGGCTGCTAACAGACAGACCTGACCACATTTTGTACCTCAGCTTTCTTTGTAACAGCTTTTCTTTCTGGTTATAAGCCAGATGTGCCAAACCCCATCTCTCCCTGGAGCTATACTCTACTTATAGCTGTGCTGGTTATGTACCAGTATCAATGTTCATTAAATAAAACATTTGAGAGAGAGCAGCTCTATAGAGAGAGAAAACTGCCCTGGAGATAATGAGTGATTCACTCCAGTTGATCCCAAATTAACTTCAACTCACTATAGTTATTTCATACTCTCGCCTGTTTGTTGTATAATTAAGTTTATGTTGTATAACGGAGTTGTTCCATGACATACTGAGTTGTTCAGCTCATATTTTAGTTGTTGGTGTTGAAAGAGTCAAAGCAGAGCCTACTTTTATTCTGATTTCCCAGGTGCATCAGAAGTGTCAGAATAAAATATGAGGACTAATGTATGATAATCTTGAAACACCTTAATACTCTTCCTACTCGAAAATATTCTTCTCCCAAAATAAATACAAGTGGTTTTCTTTGCCAGGAGACTGCCCTGAGATCAGGCTGCCAGGCAATGAGCAAGCAATAGCAATTTATTCAGCTTTATCCCTAAACTACTTCCAACCTGAACTGCAAGTATCTGGCTTTCTGTGATGCTCTGTTTCCATTCCCTGAATTAATTCTTTAGGCAGTTGATAAATAACCCTTTTTTTTTTTTTTTTTTAAACTGGCAAAGATTAAATGCTCCTTGTTGGGAAAAAAAAGGCAGGCTTTTTACCTGATAATCAGGGATCCTTTTAAATGCAGCTGAAGAGTCCACCTGTCTCTCTGAAAAGCAGCCATAATCCTGTAGTCCAGATCATATTTCAGAAAGAGATGACTCCATCCCATATGTAGTTTATTGAGCTTGTGAAAAGCTTTGCTCTTACCAAAGAGCTTTGCTTAGGTCTTCTGAAAAGTGGAAAATTATAAAGTGATTGAATTTTCTCCCTCCTAAGTTAATTGTTGCTCTCAGTGTAAACCAAAGACAAGATGACAATTGAGCGTCCCTTTGTTAATTTACTATTTGTCACATTGTCATTTTATGCCTCCAGACTGTGTCAAATGGAGAGAGACCACTGCCACTGGTAAAACTGAGTCAGTTTTGCTTCAGTGATTTTCAGAGGTTTGGGGTTTTTTTCTGGAACCTGTATTCAGATCTCTCCTTTTAGTGTGCTTCCTTCCTGCCTTGTAGTTCACCTCCACTTGCACAGCAGTGCTTTCTACAGAGATGTGACTGTGAAGTTTACTGTAGTTTGGCAACAGAGATGTTTGATATGAAAGAGGTGATATTTGCCAGCCGTGGGCTCTACAACTGCAAAGCTGAGCCAGCTATATCAGCTTAATTAATTGCATTCCTAGCTGTGTGAACTGAGACTGAGACTCAAAAAGCGTGTGTAGGAAGGAGGTAGGGTGAGGAGTAATTCCAGGAAAATTATTTACTTTTGTTACATTCCTGGAGTAGGGAAGGTTGGATCCCTTAATAGGAATCTGGCTAAAGTTAGGCCACACATGATAGGTCAGGGAGCCCAGTTGTATCTGTCCCACTGAGAAGTAGAATTTCTGTTACATCTTCTTTCATGTTATTTGCTTTTGCAAGCTAAGAAAGGGTTGGGGCTAATCTCTATGTAAAATGTGGCCTCTCATGTGCCAACAACATGGAGCTCTAGGGGCAAGCCCATAACTGTGCTCTCACAAAGCATCCCAGTGAAGAGGTTTGTTGCTTCTCTTTGGAAACAGTTCACTTCTTCCACTTCCATGATTGCACTTACCTGCCTTTCCCACTGCAAGCTTTGTGGGCAGAGCCTGGCCCTCTGGCCAGTCCTATATATTTACATTATAACGTGTAAGGAGCTTCACCTTTGTCTCTACACACTTCTGCCCCTTATGGCTCTGTCATCTGGCTTTCCTACAGCTGTGTTTTTCCTGTCATTCATCCATTTCTCTTGTGGACTGTTATTTTTGTTCCATTGCCCTTCATTCTCCTTTCCCATTCCTGTAGGCTTATTACAGGATCACACTGCTGCCTTTCCACCTTCAGTGCTATTTGACCGTAGAAAACAGTGACATCCAATCTATCTGCCACTGTCCTGACAAATACAAAGGGAAGTTCTCTCTTTGCAATCAGGATGCAAGTAACCCGAAGGATGGATTTGAACACAGGGATTACAGCTGGAACAATAATGCCTTTGTAATACTGTCAGGATTATTCCTCTCCTGTGGACAAAAACTTGAAGAGCAATATCAAGTCTTCAAGCAAAGAGAATTTCCAGCTGTCAGTGCTTTTGCTTCCTCTGGAGGAGACACATGCCTATCCAAATACAATATTGTGTGAAAACAAACACTTGGCATCTATATGACTATTGAAACATGATGTGTTTCTTAAATCCTCTAAAAGCAATGGAGGGGAAAGGGAAGGGCTATAAATGAGGGCTAGGCAGATCATCTTCTGTTACAGGATAGATTCCTGATTAGTATCCTGATTTTCAGCCCAGACCAGCTTAGAATTTTGTTTGCTTTAGCAAATTGTTTGTATGATATCACACTTACCCTAGATAATTATGTTCTTGAAAATGCAGGTGAGAGAAATAATAAAGACCAAAACTAGAGCCAAGAGAACTGCTGCAAAACATCACAGACATTTTATGCCTTCCCATCAACAGCTTGCTGGATACTCTTTTTTTTATGGGCAGTGCTCACACATTTTACTCTTAAATGCCTTTTCTAGGCCTTTAACTGAAATGGAATTCAGGGCAGGCAATGCAGCCCTTGTTTGTTTTAACAGCATTCCCCTTTTTGTCAAAAATTTTCTCTATGCACAAGTGAAGCCAAAAGGAATTGACCAAACCCTTCCCCCAAAAACGCTCATGCATTTGCTCATGGGCATGCTTTTTGATAAGCACTCTTACAGAAAGCCACGATTTTACACTTGCAGGCAGTGCTGTTTGTCACTGCACACTGGAATTGGATTTACCTTCCCCCGCCAGCCTCAGGCTGCTCACTTGCTCCAGAATCCCCCTGGTTCCGGAGGGAAGCGCAGCTCCTCTCTGGCTTGGCCTTGGACTGAATCACACGGGTAGTTTAACTTAGCTCTGTCTCGGGAAGCTGCAAGCATGCATGTTACATAATATAATCTTCATGTCTTGAGGATTCAGGCCTGTCCTCTTTTGTGCTGCCAGATGGAAGAGGAGCCACGCTCTCTCTGGAGAGATGTCCCTGCACATCTCGCTGCTCAGCTGTGCTGGAATTAATGTGCTTCTCTCTGCAGCGGGGCACTGTTGTTCCCTGGCATTTGGCTCCAGAATAACTAGCTCTTTAGTATGCAGTGGATGCTATACAGCCACTGGGATCCCAAGATTAATTTGTCTAGAAAAAGAGATACATGAAGAACCTCCAAAAGGAATTTGTGGGAGGATGTACTCCAGATTATCTCAACAGCCGGGATTTGTTCCCAGCTGAAATCCAGATACAGGTGTTGTGGACACCTAGTTTGTCAGGTTTCTCCTTTGTGCTCTCACTCTGTCCCATTACACAGTTTTTCAGCTACTGCTGCTGTTTTGTTACTGTGTTCTGTAACATGGCCCCTGCCTGCATTGTTATTGCCTCTGTTAGTCAAGCCGTTTCATGCCCTGATCCCTGTCGTGCTCTCCAAAGTGATGAATCACACCTGCACTAGTGAGTCCCTTCTCACTAATGAGGCATAAGCTCCCAATTCTGCAGGGCTCAGTTCACTGAGGCAAGGAACTACAACCCACCTGTTGACAGAAATGGCACTACAGTCCTCGGGAATAGCTCAAAAGACCCCAAGGAGGTTGAGGGCAGTGTTAGTCAGACTAGCAAGGAATCTTATCTGTGGGACTTCCTCACAACAATGCCTCATCAGCAGCAGCTGTAACTCCAAAAACGACAGCTTCTCTAGAAGCAATGTTACGTCCTGATGGAATTAACTTCCCAAGACATGGAGCTATTGAGAAATGTTCATTTCAGCCTCCTGCTACCTCTGAGATTCCTGGCAGAAGGACCCCTGCAGCAGCCATGTCTCCAGCAATGCAGGTGCAGTAGGGAAAGCCAGGAGTCATGTTCATCTAGCCATGAGTAGTGATTCTGCACTGCTGACAACAAACAGGAGCAGCCTGTTCTGAAATAAAAACCAGCCCACTACAGAACCCCAAAAGGTACCTTGGCTATAATTAGGAGCCAAAATGACTCTGCAGGAAAGTTTTGAGTGGAAAGTTAGTGCTTGACAAATGTCCCTGCCTCGAACAACAACCCATTTAGCCACCACAACAGCTGCTGCAAAGTATCCTAAGCGGGAAAGGGGCAGAGGGGCCAGCCTCTTCTGCTCTCTGCCATCCATAGGATGGATGGAGGGCACCTTGAGCAGGAACTGCACATGGCTGCTGCGCATCTGGTGCTGACAGCACAGCTGAGGAGACAAAGCTACGCTGAGCCAGGGCAGCATCTTCCTCTTTCCATGGCAGCTTTGCCCTGACCAGCACATGTATCTGTAGTGGTGGGGGCACAGCAGCATAGGCTGCAATGGGACCCCAGGCTGCAGAGGAGTTGCACTTGGATTGTTGCAGAGACGACTGTCATCACATAGTAACTTCTGTGCATGTGCCAGCAAGAGCAGAGTGAGCATGAGTAAGCTTATTATGCGATAATCACACCTTCATCTTTCTGGGTAGATAAACTGCTGAGGTATCCAAGTCTGGCAGTGAGGCACAATCACTGTCTGAGGATGAGCAAGAAGCAACTGGGACCTTTCCCCATTGGAAACATATGTCTGATTTGCTGCCATTATCTCTTTCTGTTTTTAAACAGAACATCGTTATTGAGCCACCTGTTGCCACTTAATTACCTGTGTTTGATTACAAAGATGTTAAGTAATCGGCATTTTAGGTACACAGTTCTTCATTTTTATATCCTTGATGTCCCCTAGCAAAGCTTTTATGTCCATTTCAAAGGCTGCATCAAAACTCCTGTGAGCTATGTCAGGGACACAGCGGCCCAGCCTCCTCCCTGAACTTTGTAAAATCTGGATGAAGGCTTTGAATCCTCTCTGTTAAAGTAATCAGACCTATAGATGTCGACCTATGGGGCAGTGTCCACCGCGGCCCCGTGTCGGTAGGTTGAGCACACAGGCGGAGCACTCAGGTGGGCCACGACCACCAAACCGTGCTGGGTCCTCATTGCGGCGCGGAGGAACTGTCCGAGGGGCACACGTGTGGACAGATGGGTCACCCCGCGGGGCAGGGGTCCTCGTCTTCCCAGGCCTGCCCTCGGAAGCCTTCAGCTCCTTTCCTAGGAGCTGAGGGAGCTGAGAGAGTCAGGCCTCCCCCACACCGCCAACCTCGCCGCCCGCGCCTCCAGGGGCGATGGTCCCGCGGCTCCCGCTCGCCGCCGCGCCGAGGGGCTGAGGCCCGGCGGCCCCCAGCGCCGTGCCCGGGGCTGCCGGGCCCTGCCCGCCCGCCGCGCTGCGGGAGCGCCGCCCGCCGCCGCCCGCACCCCTCGGCGGCGCCGCTTCGCCTGCGGCGCGCCCCGGCCCGAGCCGGCCCCCGGCGGGGGGAGGCCCCGGCTCACCTGGAGCGGCGGCGGCGGTGCGGGGGGCGGGGGGGGGAGAGCCCCGGAGGGAGAGACGGTGCCCGCCAGCCCCCGCCGGAGCGCCCCTGCCGCGGCCTTTGTCTGGGCTGTCACATGGGCCGCGGTGCGGGATTTAAGCGGGTCTCCGCAGGACATGCCGTGAGCGGCGCGCCGCAGCCCTGCCCGCAGCGGCAGCGCTCCGCCCGGCCGGGGATGCGGCTCTAGCGGCCCCGCGATGAGCGGCTCCTCCATGGCGAAGAGCGAGTCCCGCACTTCGCTGCTGAAGGCGGCGGGGAGCCGGCGGGCAGCGGGCGGCCAACCCCAGCCCCGCGGCAGCCGCGTCCGGGACGGCAAAGGACAAGGCGGGCAGATGGGGAGGGAGCTGAGCCAGGAGCAGCTCCCCGGGGAGCCCAGTGCCCGCAGGCCGCTCTGCCACCCGGGCGCCCGGGAGGACGGAGCGAGGGGCGCGGGGAAGCTGTCACATGGACGTGGGGAGAGCCAGCCCGAGCCGGCGGAAGGAGGTCCAAGGAAAGGCAGCGGCAAGGAACCGGTGCGGACATCCAGGCAGCATCACCACCTCCCGCCGCACGCCAGCCACGGTCACCCCCAGGACCAGCATCAGCTCTCAGACAGGGATGGGGAGGAGGCAGAGGAGGACTTTTTCTTCAGTCACAGGCAGAGGTCCAGCACAGAGTCCCTGAAGCTCTCGGAAGGCGCTTCACCTCTGTCCAAATCCAGCAGCAAGTGCTCCACCAAGTCCAGCGGCAGCGATCGGTCAGTGGAAGCGGATCCCCTCATCCAACAGCTGCACCCCATGCTCAGCTCGGTCTTTGGCCAGGTAAGGGGCAAAGCGCCCCTCGCCACCCACCCCTCCCTCTCTTCCCACCCGCTTTCCCTCCGCGTCCCCTCCTCCTGCGGCTCACGGACCTTCGGCTCTTCTCTCCGGAGCCCCCGCGCCCCCGGGCGCAGCCCGCAGCTGTAAATGCACTGCTTCCTGGCCGCCCCTGCCGAAATTCTCCCGGCGCTGCGGCACGGCCGGGGCGCTGCGGGGCCAGCCCCGAGGAGGGCTCCGCGCCGGGGACGGGGCGCGGGTCAGAGCCCCCGGCGCCCGCCGGCCCCTCTGGGCGCTGCGGAGGGCGCTCTCGGTGGTGCTGACGGGGGAAGTGCCGGTGCTTTCCCTGTCGCCGGGGGAAGTTGTGGCTCTGCCTGCTGAGAGTGAGAGTCAGAGAAGAGGATTTAAAAAAGCAATTTACTTATTAGATTCTATCTCTCTGGCTCCCCGCCTTGCTTTGCTGTATTTGTTTACATCTCCTTATGGTACATTTCTGTACAATCAGCATATGAATCATTTCGATGGCAGAAGCTGTCAGGAGAAGGTACTGGGGAGAACGACCAAAAAAAAAAAAAAAAAAAAAATCCTGACCCAATTCCGAAGCCTTCCCAGTCACTATGTTAGAATGGAACAGATGCTTTTGGTGTTTGCAAGCTCTTTTGGTACAAAGCTGTTGCTTTTAGCTGCTTTTGGTAGTGAAATTACCCAACAGGGTTACCCTCTAAAAATGAAAAGGGAGAGGGAGACCAGCTTGAAATTTTCTTTTAGAGACATCTAGGGATGTTACTGGAAAATGTAATCTCTGGGGAGATTAATGTAACTGCAATCTTCCAGAAGCACAATTATAGGTATAAACCAGTAGCCTGGGTGGCTAAGTTCCAGCCCTGGAAATGATCAATTAAACCGGAGTTATGATTTCTGGAGTTTGTTATCGTTGAGTCGTTTCTTTCTTTCTTGTCTTTTTTTTTTTTTTTTTTAATCTTCTTTGTTTTTTTTTAAATGTGTATTTAGGAGGCTTTGCAGGGAGCCCATTCAGACTGATATTATGGAGAGAATTAGAAACATTTTTGTAATTGGGTAGAAGGAGATGATACACCCATATGTTTAATATGGGAGTATTGTCTATTTCTGTTCATCTTGACTTCTCCAGATAAAAATCAAAGTACATCTGTTCTCTCTAAAGCACAACACTTTTCCATCCTTACTGACAGTCTGCTGTTTAGGAATGTCACAGTTGTATTTAACTCAAAACAAGTATTACCCTTCCTGTGCCAATGGTGCATCCGAAGTATAGATTAAAATTTTGTTGTAACAATAAGGAAGAGTCTGGTCAACCAGGTTACAAAAAGCAATATTCCATCACCAGGCTTTGAAGTGTGTGGTCTTGGCTCCGACTTGCGCTGTAGTTCTGAGTGAAGTGAAGATGTTTGCAAGAAGAGATTTGAAGTCTGTGGAGCTGGATCTCCCCAAAGCATCAGCAATACAAACAAATTTATGCCAGTCTCCCACTCATGTAAACCCCTCTGGTTTTGAACTCAGTCCTTACCTGACCAGCATCTTTATTTTACCTGCTCTGCTGCTCGCATTCCAGTGTTAAAAGACACTTCTGAAACTGTAGATGTAGCAAAATTTGTCCATGGTGTTGAGCAATGCTCTTTAGTGAAATGAGAGATATAATTCTAATTTTCATGTTTTTGCTGAGTACATTGACCAGTGCTTACACACACACACCAGCATCTTTTTGTTTATGTAGTGTTATTTATTCCATTCTCTCTCTGTTTTCATGTCTCACTTGCTTTCTTTGAAGTAACTATTACAGAATGAAAATTTTGTGGAGATTTTAGGACTGACTTTTAGGGCTGGACTGTAGCAGATTCCCCCTGTACAGATGGGGAACCATAATTTTTTATTATTTAGGATATACAAAGAGCTGATTACAGAAAGAGATACATGAAGCTTTTTTTTTTTTTTTTTTTTTTTTTTTTTTTTTTTTTTTTTTTTTTTTTTTTTTTTTTTGGGTAGTGATATCAAAATCCTGAGATTAATAAAGGCCCAGGGGCAAGGTGTATGGAAATTGTGTCGTGGCACAGAATTATACAAATGTTGCTTCTGTGAATGAAGAAATAAATACCCAGCATTGTATAAAATGCTTAAAGGACTTACGCTTTCAGAGCCCAGGCTGCAGGGCTGGGCATAAGTGGCAGGGTCATAGGTGCAGACATGTCCAGGGCTGCAGTCTGAGGCTGCTGGTGCTGTAACACCAGTGGGCTCCACACTGTGTTTAGAAGACAGCAACAGCTCACCAGATAATTCATTTAATATGAGAACTTATTTCTAGCCCACACAGCCCACTGTGAAACAGTTAAAACAGTAATTTTGCAGTACATAGGAGAGAAGCACGGTGATGCATATCGTAGCAGCAGAGCACTGTGGTCCAGCAGCACCAGTATATCTTGTTCCAGCTCTATAGATGTGGAACATCATTACCCTGTTCCATGGTGGTGCAGTGATGTGGTCACAGATGCAGACACTACAATGGTACAGTCAGATACACAGAAAAGATTGCAGGGGTGATGCCATGGAGAATGTCATTATTGCAGTAACAGCAAAAAGGAGCAGTTCAGGACTAGAGGGTTGTGTCTGAGTGAGACAGATTTGTAGCTGTGCAGAAAAAAAGACAGAGTGAAGGAAGAAGCGCCGTGTTTATATAACCAGCACAGCAATATAGTGCACTGTGGGTGTGTACTCCAGGAGAATGCTAAGATACTGCCAGGATACAGGATGCAATGATATTTTATTAATTAGGCTTGTGTTATATTGGTGCAGTGATGTTCTAATACCATTAAGCAGTAATACTCTTTTAGGATATTTTACCATTTTGTAATTGAGTGGTACATGAATTAACAAAAGTAGGGTAGTGTAATGATGCATTAAGTATAAGCCAGGATGTAATCTTAGCCTAATGGCATGTTTGCACACTGGCTCGGCACAGCAGTTGCAGAAGAGCGCTCTGCTGTGGACTTTTTCCTGGGTCAGGATGCAGTGCGTGCAGCTCCCAGTGCCTGGGGAGCACGGCACTGACAATGCAGTGGTGTGGTAATGCAATCCTGGGGCAGAGCAGAGATGTGATACTGGTGCCGTGTGGTAGGATTTTGGCAGTGCATGGGTGTGATAATTGTGGAGTGTTGTAGCCTGACAGAAGAATTTAGCAGTCTACTGATGTAGTAATACAATATTGCAGACAAGAGCCGTTCTGTACAGCAGTGATCACTTCTGGTGTGATATTTGCAAAGGGCTGTGCTGCTCTGACAGCACCATCCCGCTGTAGCAGAAGGCAGCAAGCGAATTATTACCACCATGCTACACTTTTGGAAGCACGGCTGTGAATAAGCAAGAGGACAGCGCCACAGACTTACCTGGTGACAGTGCAGTGTGAGTATGGGCCGATTTTATGTGGGACAGTGGGACCCAGTAGTGTTTTAAAGTGGCCCTGCAGTGGCAGGAGCTCAGTGCAGTGCGGGAGCAGTGCTGTGACTCACGGGTGTAGTTGGCAAGGGATGTGTGTATGATAATGCAGCAAAGTGGGAAAGTGGCAAGGGAGCGTGAGGAGGATGTTTCAGATGATTTTGGCCTGATAGGATAGTGTTGGAGTGACCAAGTGGCAAAAGTTTGTTGTGAAGCATAAGGGAGCATGCTTATTACCCCTGCAGAGAAGAGCATGAGTGTCGTGTAGTGTCTCTAGCATGGCTACAGATCACAGTTCAGCAGCAGAAGAGGAGTGGTGACCCCTCAGCAGTTGGGGTGGCGGTGAGGTGGCAGCCTGGTAGCAAGACACAGTTTATTAATGTGACAACAGTAGCATAGAAACCAGCACAGCAGTGCGGTGGCAGCAGGACCGCAGTGCAAGTTTTGTGGCGTTCCTGGGACAGCGGTGTTGTGGCTGCAGTGCCTACGGTGCAGCAGCCGCTTGGCACCTGGCTCACCACAGCTCTGTACGGGGACTGCGGCACAGCCAGCCACCGGTTCTCAGCGCTTCATTCCTCCTGTGCCTCAGTGCTGGCCTAGCTGGCACCTTCCAGAAGAGCTTTTTCCAGGCATTTGCTATGCAATATTAATTTGTAAGCGATCGTGCCATGTGAGACCTGAACGTTTTCAGAGCCGTTTAGCTTTCACACCTTACCTGACTGTTAAATTTTTCAGTGAAGTGATTCCCCAACAGTTTTCTGTCAATTGCCTCTAGTAGCATGGGGATCAAAGGGGTCAAACAATCGCCGTAGAGAATCATGAAATATTTACAGGGCTCTGCTGTTAGCATTGTGGCCGAAGGAGCTTTTGTACAGGCAGTTTAAAGCCTCTCCTGCACCATCTCCCATTCCTGCTTTAATGTCAGTGTCCACATTACCATTAAAATAGGGAAGGAATCTTTCTCCATTTCCTGTGAAATTTTTCTTTTCTTGTCTCACTCCATCACCCTTTATTCTTGAGCTTTAGTTCTTAACAGGTTTTAATGGACCTTACTGCAAACTGGGATGACAGAAGTGGCCCCATTTTGGGGCAGGAGGTGACCCCAGGCTGCCTGTGTGGAAAGCGTGTATCAAGGACATTCTCCTCTGACCAGCCGAGAGCGGGTAGGGAAAAGGTGCCATGTCCAGCCTTTCACCTTTCTGGTCTTCTCCTCTGCCAGATGACTTTGTCCCCTCCAATGTCTTTGGCTTCAGCTGATTCTAACGGGCGTTTTGCCCAAGAGCAGTCACTGCATGAGGACCATTCCTGGAGATCCACCCGTGGAGAACTAGGAAGCCCTGGCCAGTCCTGCCAGGGTAGAGTAGCTCCTGGCTTAGTAATGGAAGTTTTCAGCTGGCCCTGTGTGTTAGCGAAGGACGCTGCACTGTGTTGGGCTGCTCTGGAGTGGTGACACCAGCAGTGGAAACTTTTCATGTGTCCACGGTGGGGTGGCGAGGTGAAGGTGAAAGGTCTGGATGTCCAGGTGCTCATGTGCTGTGTTGTGCCTGTAAGGCAGGTGAAACAGTGGCATGTCAGGGCTCGTGACAAACTGAGACAGTCTCTAACTAAACTGCTCGTTAACGCTGTTAAATCGGCACGGTAATTTGGGGTGAACAGACTTCTGGCTTAGCATGACTGACCGCCGAAGTGGTGCTGGTCCCGTGGCACAGTCTTGGCTCGCTCGGAGTATGGAGCATGGGGTGCACAGATTAGGAGGAAGAAAAAAACCCGGAGAAATGCGGTACCCCGGCTTTTCCTCCATGTCTTATGGCACCGCTGAAGGCTTACACAGGCCCTAAAAGGGTCCTTGAGGGCGCGGGCAGAGAGGGAGGGGAGCCCCCGTGGTCCCAGGGGACACTCCCGCGGAGAGCAGATTCCCTCTGGGCTGCCCGTCCCGCCGGGGCTCCCCGGGATGGGCGCTGCGGGCGGCCTGTCCCCCGCGCAGCTTCCCGCGGGGCTCCGGGACAGAGGGGATCCGGGACAGCGGGGCTCCGGGACAGAGGGGCTCCGGGACAGCGGGGATCCGGGACAGAGGGGATCCGGGACAGCGGGGCTCCGGGACAGCGGGGATCCGGGACAGCGGGGCTCCGGCACAGCGGGGCTCCGGCACAGCGGGGATCCGGGACAGAGGGGATCCGGCACAGCGGGGCTCCGGGACAGCGGGGCTCCGGGACAGCAGGGCGGCCGCAGCCCCTGCGCGCCCCCGCGCGGCACGGCCGCCTCGGCCCGGGGCCCTTCCCGCCCGGCGGGGCCGCCTTGACACGGACCCGCCGCGCTCTGGGCTCCCGGGCGTGCCCCGTGCCTGGGCCCGGTGAGTGTGTCAGAGCCGGGGAGAGCTCCGCTGTTGCCGTGAAGTAGCGAGAGCCGCTCCCAACTGCGTATTCCGGATACCTGCGTAGAGTCCATACAGCTTCCATGCTTCCATCCCTGCATGAGTTGCCACAGCCCATGTCCATGCATGTAGATTGACGTAAAAAGCCTTCATATACATGTCTTGTCTATGTACATACAGCCTGCTCGTGCAGCCTCTGCTAAATCTTCCGTCTGGCTATACAACCACCTCTGTACATGCTTATGCATCCCCGTGCTTAAAACATCGCTCGGCGTTTGCCTGCTGACATCTGCCACACCTTCCAAGGTAGGTCTCACGTTTTTATATGTAACTAACTCAGACACAGAGAAACATTGTTCCACTTCAGCATATCCACTCAGTACCTCCCTTGCTCAGTTTGGCGGAAAGTTCATCACATTTCTTGCTTCTAAAGAGCTTGAAGGACATGAGCCAGACATACAGAATCACAAAGGAGCAATGGATAAAGCCTCCTGCCTAAAGTGGGTCTGCCAGCAAACATTAATCTTCGTCAGTGATTTACTTTTTAAACAAATCTGTTTTAGAAGGTTATAGAAAGACATCAAAATAAAACCAAACTAAAAGAACATTCATTAAATATTCTATTCATGAAATATACAGCAGTATGATCTAATGCACTGAAATACACAAACCTTCTGGTTAGATTCAGCTTATCTTTGGAGAGAAAAAAAGCTTTAAGTGATAAATTAATCATCATCATTTATATAAGTCCACTGACCATTTTGTTAAGCTTTACCACCTTGATTTTTGTTTCATGCAATCCTGGGCTTCAACACAATGTCAAGGAAGTTTAGCTTTAGATGGAGTAGCTGTGCTGCAGGTTGTCAGCTGAATTAGCAGTGATTCTTTGTAGCATTCTAGCTTCAGTAACTGTTTTTCCCTGATGAGTCCATGAGTGGTATTGATTTCCAATAACAAGCAGCTATGTGGTGTGCATTCAGTAAAAGACGCCTAGCTAACTTTGGGCTCCCTTTCAATAATCCTCTGACATTTCTGTGACCTTAGAGAGCAACAGCAGTGCCCATGAACCCGAGTAATCCTCAAATTTCAAGCAAATGTCCCACTTAAAAATAAAGAGAGAGAACTGTCCTCGCTATGGTCATATTTAGATTTTTTTGTGGCTTTCTGCACCAGCATAAGACCATGAACTTAATGCTATCCATGAATGAGGATGTTAGCAATATTCTAATCTTTCTTCCACACATTTTTCCCCTATAATACTTTGCATCTTGCAACCATCTTTAGAAGAAATACAGAGCATTGTTTCATCCCACTCAGACAAAATACATTCTCTGCTCTTGGAAGGAAGCAGGCAGCCACGTAACATTATGAAGCATCATGTCACAACAGCTGAAGGCAGGAAATAGAAAACCGTGAGCAAACCCCAATGCTGACATAAGACACAAAGGATTTAGATACTTTGGGACCAGTTGTGTTGAGATATAGTCAGAGACCTGGGATATACAGTTTGGCCCTTTTAAAGGTGCTGTAAGATCATTACTCAGATTGTAAGGGAGGCAGGTCTCCGTTTCAGGGTGGCAAATCTCACGGAATGCTGCAGGGTTGGTTTGGATTATGTGGTTGATATTGGTTTTCAGGCTTTTGCTCATCTGATGATCAGCCACATTTTCAGTAGCACCTGAGTGTGACAGCTAAAGAGCAAACCCTTGCCCCCTTATTTCCAAAGAGGTGAGAGAGCCAGTCAGAGTTAGCTGCTTTTGCAGTAGTCACAGTTGGGCAGACTGGCAGAAAATTCTCATGTTCTGGAGCAAAGAGAGGGAACCACATAAGGTTTATTTTAAACAACCTCTGTCCTCCATATACATGACAAATCCTCATAGCAGCTTCAGAGCTGTCAAGTTTGTACTTGTCTTTTTGTGGCCCATTGATGATCTTTAAGATCATCATCAGCAAATATCCACAGTACATTGTGCTCTAGCCAATGCATCTCCTGCACAGAAACTTGGAAGTTGGGCTAATGCAAAATACTTGGATCAGATCTGCAGGGAAGGTGTCAGGAGAAGGCACGTTCCCATCTATTTTCATCTAATGCAAAACGAAGCCAGCTATTTACAGACAGAGCTGCTCTAAACAGAAGCTGACAGGCAGTCCAGGCTTTGTTACCTTGAGAGGGACAGAAAATATCCTTGGTCTTTTTAATAAACATTCTGTTGTTTGTGATTGATTATGATCCAATTGCTCTAATGGAGGAGAATATTATGCACAGCATGAGTCAGCAACACTTTCCTCCTGGAACAGCTGACAGCAAACAAAGTTCCCAAACTCTCTGCAGAATTCCTCTCCTTAGATGAGAATCTGGACTGCCTCCACCAATACCTGCTGATACCTCCCCTTGAGATGGACCTGTACTTGTCTGACTGGTGTATGGAGCCATGCAAGGTTCATTTGAGGTTAGAAGACTCAGCTCAACTCAAAGTGCAGCAAAAGTGCTTAGGAACTGATGCAGAAGAAGAAAAGGAAGTCAGTCACAGAAGTTCAGAGTGCTAGTGCATGTTCCAGTCATTTGGAGCTTCAAAATTAGGTCTTTGACCAAACTGGCAACAGGAGGATGTTACCTAATTCAAATGCGTAGGCTCGTCTGAGGTCATTCAGTAAAAAAGACAGTTTCTGTAACACTATGTGTTTCCTGTAAAATATAGATCTATAGCCACCAGATAAAGGGTTATTGGAAGCAGATTTAAAAGCTACTAATCCATATGTTCACTCTCCTTCTTCTTCTTCGTCTTCTGGGATAGGAAAAAGTAAAACAAAAATTTCTGCCCTCTTAGGATAAATTAAGTAAGGGATGTATTTTAATATACTAAATGTTTGAAGCATTTAATGGGCTCTTGGTGGACTTCAGTGAAAAGATACTAGGAAAGAGTTTTCCCTGCTTTACTATACAATACCCACTACCCGCTGACATTGCCCTGTAGCAATATTTATGTTGTGTTGATGTAATGATGTAATCTTCCAGCTCGTGAAAGACTGTGCACTGAAACAGGCCTAGCATCTGAACAGTTCCCATTCAATTCCATACTTCCACTGAAAATTTTTGCCAAGCAAAGCTGCAGTTTGATAAGCAATCACATGTTTTGGATTGATTTTGTTCTTTTTGTTGTGTCTGTTGGATATTTGCTGCCACTGGATAAAGTTACTTAATAAAGTAGCTGCCAAGTGATTAGCTATGAGGGGTTCTGACATTTTCCTATGAAAAGAGCATTTCTGCCAAAGGTGCCAGCCCAAAGCACAGCACTGTTGCTTTTTAAAGTATCCAGACATATTAAACCACCTAAATCATTCCTTGTTCAATGCCAAGTCAGCCAGCCTTCTCTGTCCCCTGTACTCAGGTCAGTCAATGTGCCAAATGCTTCTTTCCTGTGACCTTACTCTGTGCCAAGCTGCATCCCTCGAGGTCTCTGCTCGCCACCTTGGATGGACCTCGAGAGAAAGGGAGGGATGCATGAACAGTGGCAAGATTTGCATTTCACAAAGTTCTTACAGATTTTTAGAAAGTTTACAACAGAGACACAGACCTTAAAAGAACAGTGTGATTGCCACAAAGAACAGTGTGGGAAAACCAGTATACATGCATGTGCAACCCTCCCACATGCATACTGACTACCCCAGATATAGGCATACCCACAGATCAGCACCTACACAGAAATGTTTCTGACACACTTATTCTCAGCATCCTGTTCTCTTACAGCAGCCTCAGTTGGAGGAAGGGAGAAAATATATTCCTTTTAATCTAATCTTCTAATGACCTTTCTGCCAACTCCACTTTCCTGCCTATCTCCGAGCTACTTGTGGTGGTGATGGGAACAGGATCCTAGTGTAGAAAGATTTTCCTCCTCAGAGCTCAGCAGAGGCTGTCTGCTAGATTGTAGTATCCTGCCCAGTTGCCCTTAAGAGAGCCAGGGCAAATAAGGAGATAAAAAAATTGTTTATGATTGCATGTCTTGGGACTTTTGCAGCTCCACTAGAGTTCTTGCAGAGTCGAAGGATTGTGACTGTGCCACAAACCTGGTGCTCGTGGGCTCTCATTCCCTCTTCCCTTCCTGGGCGGCAAACTCCCTGCCAAGCCTGGCAGCAGGTCTCAGCCCTCTCACTCTGCCCTGCACGTTTCCTGCAACTGCCTGTAACTGCAGGGAAGAAAAGCTGGAGAGGAGGCAAACACAGCAATGTTCCACGGTGGTTGGCTCTGAATGCTGTGCTACAAGCCAGTATTTATTTAGAGGGTGACCATCTCTTTGGGAGGCTTTTAGAGCTCAGTAAGACACACTCCACAGCTGTATTCCAAAGCTGTCCTGCAATAGTCTGGGAACTGTGATGGATTTTTCTGGCAGGAGATGTTTGACTCCCTTTCCCTCCCTCTCTCTGGGACAGTGTGGGAGATGGGCAATTCTCAGTTGCAGGGTGTTCCTGGCCTCCTGTCAGGGAGAGATTCATTAGCAGCAGAAAGGCAATTCTCTCTCCTCTCTGCTCTGGAATTGAAGTCGTTTGTCTCGGGAAGGAGCCCAGGCGTCTCACTCGCTGTGTGGCAGCTTCTGCTCAAGGGAGACAAGCACTTCGTCAATAAACAAGGAGCCTGGGGAATGGCTCCAGCTGACAGAGGACATTATTAATGACTGACACTTTGTCAGAGGGTAGATCAGCCTCCCATTAGCTGCCTTAAGAGGGGAAAGAGAAATAGGGCTGAAGATGGAAGCCTGAGAGCAGCTGGGAGGTTCAGCATCCTCCTACAAAGTCCCCCACTGCAAGGCCCAGGGCAGGCACAGTCCCCAGGGAGTGACTGCATTTTTCCTCAGCATCTCCCTTGACAGTGGGAGACAGGCCCAGCTCAGGACAAGTTTTGCTTCCCAGCCTAGCATGGATGGGCTCTGCTATGGAGGTCTTCCCCTTTGTCCCTCTGGGTTCAAGGGGCACTTAAGGAATGTCTTCCAGCATCTCCTGCTGCAGCTTGTTTGGGAGAGCCTGTGAACCTTTGTGCAGCTCCTACCCATGTCATTCAATAAAGAAGGCATTGAGGGAATCTGAAAGGAAGCTGTCCCACTGCCTTCACTCTTGGGAAGCCATTAGTACAAGGAATAGCAAGAAACACCATTCCCTATGGCCGTCCACTTCTGTCTGTGACTGTAACTGAAGAAACTGTGGACTTTTGTCATACTTAGACTCCTAAACTCATTTCCTTAGCTGGAAAAAGCCTCTAAGCTCTGAAGTAACTGTTGAGTCATCTTAGAATCATACTTAATTTTCCACAGCACCATCAGAGTGGGAGAAGAAATCCCTGCTTTGTTGTGACATTGACAGTTCATCCTTCTCTGTCCTACAGCCCTAGAGCTGCCAGGAGAGTGAGTCCTTGGCTCCTTCACAAAAAGTATGTGGTGCAAGTACTCAGACTGTGGAGCAGGTCTTCGTAGAAGCTTTTGTTTGGAGCTACTTTTGCAAACAAAGATTTGAAATATTTCAGCTCAACACCTGAGTGTCCAAGCAGGACACTGCATAACAGGGTGTAAGATCAGTGTCATCCCAGTCTCCAAGGTATTTGAAGGAGGTAGCTCTTCATACTTCTTATCACTGTGGAGCTGCAGCTGTGGTGCCTTGATAGCTAAAGGTACATTCACTATCCTGCTCAGATCCTGTTGCCTGAGTATGATGATGTATTTTAAATGCAATTTAAATCCCTCTTCAGACTGAGTGCTCTTATTCTCAGCCTGAGATCAGGGTAAAAATATTGGGATATCAGGATAAAAACATCCCTTTTCTTTCAGAGATTCTACACCACAGGCATAAAGTCCAAAGTTTAGAGCCAGCTCTAGGTTCAGGTGCCTCTTATTTATTCCAGGACTTGGGCTCTTGCAAAGTGAATGGATGGATCTGACATCAAAGTTCTTCGATTCACTTTATCTAACTTGAGCTGTTTAGATTTAAGATTCAGGTGTGAGTCCATCTTTGGCAGACTTGTGCAGTTTAAACTGCTGATTGATTTTTACTTGCAGAAAACTGGAAAAACTTCACTGCAAGACTGGCTCAAGATCTCTCCCTTGTGGTTAAATATTACTGTCCTGGAGCTGAGAGTGTTGTAGGGTCCCAGGACTGCTGTCTCAAGGATTGCTTCCACCGTGACAGGAAAAAAATCAGACACTTCTAGGTCTGCTGGTATTGATAAGCTGAAACAGGTCCCACCCAGATAAATGGTCCATTTCTGTTCCGAAACGAGCTGTGGTCTGCTCCAAGCCCCTAAGTGGATTGCCTTCTGTCCAGCCTAGTGCTGTGGTGATTGAAAAGCCGAGAGAGGAGTTAGATGGGGGCTGGGTAGGGATGCAGTGTTCAGAGGCTGTGTGGACCCAAACTAGCTAGATTCACAGAACTCATCACTGAAATCACTTTTTGCTTTGCCTCTCTGTTTTAATTCTCCCTGAAACAGCCCTCTCCTATGAGTGAAACGATCTTGCCTGCAGATTGAGGGGGGTGGGAGGGATTTGAACATTAATCTGATGTAGATTATACATCCGCCTCCCTCTCTCCCCCCTTCTCACTCACTCTCTCTCTCTCCCTCTCTCTCCCTCTCTTTCTGTCTGTTTCTCTCCCCTCCCTCTCTTTCCTGCTTCATCTTCAAGAAAGTGAACATAAAGTAAAATACGGAGAGAGAGAGGCAGAGAGAGAAAAAGCTCCCTGAGGAGGGAAAGCCCCAGCAGCCAGTAGCTGTTTGGATTTGCCTGGTGCTGCCTTTCTTGTTTTGCTCCCAAGGAATACCTTTAATGGGATCAATTGCTTCAGTTCCTTTATAACCAAGTCCACCGGAAAGGCAGCTTCAACATATTATGGGCAACTGTGTGAAGTCTCCTCTGAGAAACCTCTCTAAAAAGGTATGTTCCCTGAATCCAAGTGCGCTGTGCGTTTCCAGCCCTGCTTCTTGGGATGGGTTACATTGTGGGCAGATGAGAATGGGAGGTGGGAGAAACAGAGATGAGTATGAAGGGTTCAGCTTCTTCACCAGACTTTTTCTGTAAGAGCTGCTCGTGCAAGTGCAGCCAGTAGAGCCCAGGATGCTGAGAGCCATAATATGTATAAATAAATGTGTGTGTAGGCTTGTGTCCTGCTCACTGTGTGTATACAGCCCTCCTCTGGGTACGTGCAAGCATGTGCTTGTCAATGTGCACGGTGTGCTGGCACACTGCTGTCAGGGCATCTTGGTGTGTGTGTGTGCACGTGCTTCAGTTGAGTTACCTGCTTGAGTGTGTCATGGGTATACATACATATGTGCATGTATAAGTGAAAGGTCATGTGTCTGCACATGTTGCCATGGCAGTGTAAGAGTGTACTCACCTATGGGTCCATCTGAGCTGTATGTGTGTCCTTAGTTCTTTACATCTCTACACAGGCATCCTGAGTGCCTGAGCAGGTTTGCTGTGAGTGCAGAAGGGGGGAATTTCTGTGTATCACACACATGCCCTTGCTTGTATGTCTGGTACATGTCATCACAGAAGTCTGTGTGTAGACATGTACATGTTTTTATGTCTAGCCATCCTTGCATATTCACACAATTAGTTTTGTAGGTATGTGTTTGGCTACAGAAGCATGTTTTTTTCTCTATTCTGCTTGTCCATTTTTTGTGAGTGGACACACTGGGTCCTGGCTGTGTGTTTGTGCATCATATTGCACATCAGCATGGCCCATGTGTTTACATGCTTGGGCCCAAGCATCTGTGAGCTGCCACATGTATCTGAGGCTTCAGCCCCAGCCCAGAGTCTGCTCTGTGCTGAGGTTTTGCAGTGGACAAATTAGATTCAGGAACAATTCTGCTGTTACGGACTGGTTTGAAATGGGAATGACATGCCCCAGAAACATTTCTTGTTTGACTGAGGGAGATCTTACCTGTCAGCTGTCACTGTTTACCTGTCAGCCACACAGTTCTCACTTGGCATTGCTACAAATCTAATAGCTCAGCAAAAAGCTATGCAGTTCATTCTCCATAAATTATAAAGTTATGCTGATCATCCAAAGTAGTGCAATGAGATGCTGCCTCTGTGGACAGAGACTCACAACAGTGAAATGACACTACCATGAAGGTGCTCCATCCAGGAGACTTTGCCACCTGGGAAAGCTTCTCTGAGAGGGAGCTGTCTGGGAGAGGACCTCCACCGCAGAGTGCTTCTTTTTGCTTCATGTTGGCCTCTTCTGTTTAGAAACACAATTTGCTTGTTATCTTGGCTGCTGTAAACAAAGCCAGTAATGGCACAGTGCTGCTGTGGGGGAGCTGGGATACTTGATGAGGGAATTCATCACCAAGCAGTTAGGCAGCGCTGAGACAATCCCTAGGTCAGGGTGACCTGCAGGGAGACGTAGAAGTAGCTGAGCTTCACCCAAATATTGCATGTATGAAAAACCAACTTGGTGCTTGCAGGTCACTGCCTCCAACTTGGAATAAAAGGAGTTGGCTGCAGCTGTGCAAGGCAATTGCAATTAAAGTCTGACATGGAGCCAGGCTGCTTGAATCAAAATAGATTCAAGAACCTGCAAATTCAGTGTGGTCAGTCTTTTGGTAATTTATGCTTTCTTTCCTAAAAGCTGCTTCGAATAACTCACTTTGTTCCTAGTTACAAGACCTGGGATGTCAGGATGATGAAGAGAAAAAGTTGCAAAGCTGAATAGAGAATTTCTCAGGCATCACTCTAGTGAGCTATGAAATAAGTCACTCATCCTGACGGGTCCTGGTACTCTGCCATTCTTTTGATTGCAACACATATGATTATAGTGGAGACGTTGCAGACCAGTCTTAACATTGCCCAACTTCACTTGTCTGCTATATGATCTCAATCACTTTTCTTAGATTTTACTTTGAGCAAACTCATTTTGCTGAAATGTTAAAGAGGAGGGACTGCACACAACGTGTGTGGAAGCTGCTCTTGGATGACAGTCTGAACTCTTGAATATATGATTTGAACCAAAAATTTGGGATTCGCTCCCAAGCACCTGCTGGCTTGGTCTGAGTCTGGATGACACCAGGGTACCTTTCTTGTTCAGGCTTTGACTCCAAGTCTGTTGTTTGAAGCTTCAGTTTCCTATTGCCGCAATGTCACTCCCAGTGATTGTGGAAGCCATCCTGGCTGCTTTTCTCTCCAAGAGATACTGCAGCTGGGATCGAGGCCCCTCTTGGCTTGCTGTTCTGCAAAGTCCCTCTGACACTCAGGCAGGGAAATTAAGTGAATCCTAGTGTGCTTCTGCTGTGCACAAATTGAAAGCCTTGGCATCCAGGTCCCTCACTTTACTACACCTCTCCACCACTTTGGCCATCTCTAGGTCGACCAGGTCTCTTCCCACTTCCACCTTGGCTGGTCTGACACAGCCAAGGGCTGGACTTGGCCAGGAAGGTTAGTAGTGGTCCTTTGCTCAGGGAAGGGACTGTGAAAGTCTGATCTCCCCAGTCCTGTCCTTGAATTTTCTCAGTCATGCGCACTGCTATTTCCCCTGTAATGGGTGGCTGATGTTTCTTTGCCCCATACCAACATCACAGCTCCCTTACCCTCTCTTCTGGCATGTAGAAGAAATATGGTAAAGGGAACTTGAGTGGATATTTGCTGGAGAACATGTGAGAGTGCTGGCAGAGGGAATATTGAATGCCATAAATCCTGCCTGCTGTGGCAGGGCAGGGCAGGGAGCCTCGCTGAGCTGTTCACCTTGGTATTCTGGCACTGCAACAGTTTGTCTGGTCACAGTCCTCAGCGGCTCTTGGCAACTGTTTTGACAAACTGGCAACCTCTATCGAGACAGAAAAATAATGGGGTGACTATTATGAGGTACTGCTGTATAGCTTGGTAATAAACTATTGACTTGAAGTGTCAGCAAACAAACATTTGGGGCTATGGGGCTTTGCATCTTTCATGTGGCTTTACTGGAATGAAACACAGAATTGATGTGGGGTATTTAAGTGATTCATATTATTTGGTATATGAAACTAATAAATGTGCCAGGAAATAAAGCTGATAATTTTGAAAATACATTGCTCTGATATCACAAAGCTGTGTAGCTCAACACAGATGTCTTGACATTTAGCTGAGCTAGTAATATGCCATTCGTGGATGGATGCTCATCTTTCAGTTTTTTAAGGACAAGTGTCCTATGTGTCAGAATTAATCAGAGACAGATTCCTTTCTCATCCATGACTGCAGCAAAAATGCTTTTCTGCTTCATCATTTTCTTTCTCCATGGCTTGCTTTTTGAGTTATTTTTGTTTTGATGCTTGATTTTCACATGACATTATACATGAGCAGATTGGTGTAAGACTGTGTACAAAAAGGCAAATTACAAACCATGCATGCAATGTAATAGCACATGGCAGACACAGCGAGTAGATACAATAGTCTCAGACAAGTATGAATGGGGGGTGTTTGTGTCTGGTCTTTTAGCCTGAAAATGTACCTCAGTCTTTCAGGAAAGGGTTAATAGAGACAATGACAAGTGACAGAGCTTTCTGATCACTCCTGGGAACACTGGCTGTAAAAGCAGAATCATTCCTGAAGAGGAATCTGATGTATGATTAATGTTTATTCTGTAAAACCAAGGGTCCTGTGGGTTGTGATGGCTTTTTATAGCTGCATGGGAATATCAGGATAAGAGGGTTTTTGCAGAGCCAGGGAAATGCATTTCTATAAAAGGAAAGCAGCACCTCCTTATAAAATCCAGGGATGGATTCTCTTCTGGAGCCTTAGCTTAGCAGGACGTGTGCACTTAGGAAAATGTGCAAATGCAAACACTCAAAAATGTTGTGCCCGTGCCTGATCTCCACTTTGGGACCGTCAGTGATTAAAAGAGGCCAGGGCAGTAAGTGCCTCAAACCCTGAGGATGTAAGTAATTAGTAGCTAGCTGCACAAGGCAGCGTGAGCCTGCAGTTGGCAGGGCCACCTGATGCTGAAAACGTTCTTCTGATAACGTGATACAGCGGTGATGCTGTGCTGCTGAAAAGTAACGCTGAGCCTGAGCAGTGGCTTTGTGCAGCTCTGCCTGGTCTCCTGGGGGTGCCCTGCCCAACGCGGCTCTGCCGAAAGGTTTGCCCGGGCCACACGTTCTGTTAAGTTGGAATGTGCTTGTCCTTTGCAGCTCATTCGAGGCAGTGTGAAAACTCTGGGGCCGACTGTGAGAGTGTGGCACTTTGGGATGTGTCTGGGTAGATGTGAGCAGTGCTGAGAGTTTGATGTAATTTCAAAGTGAAATTCTCGTGGTTGGTTGCTCTTCTTTCAGCTTTTGAAAGTGAACTCCTGGACTTACTGCTTCTGTACAAAACCTAATAGGCTGGTGGGGGGGACGCAGTGTGCACCAGATGAAAGAAATTTAGCAATTATGTCTCTGCGAGGCGGTTCAGTAAAACTTCAGAGGAACGAGACGGGGAGGTAACATCCTCTGTTGTGTTGTTTGCTTGCTGCTGGTTGGCTGGGAAGATCCGCCATGACGAGAAGACGAGCTATAAAGCTGTCCAGACGAGCGAAGAGGGGTCGTCGGCTGGCGAGTACCAGGGTCCGCTCATGGTGCTGGCCCAGAACTGCGCCGTCATGCACAACCTGCTGGGGCCAGCATGCATCTTCCTGAGGAAGGGCTTCGCAGAAAACAGGCAGCCTGTACGTAAGTTACACCCAGCGGGGCGACACACGCACAAAGCCACGTGGACGCGAGTCGGGGGTGCGGAGCCTCCCCCGTGCTCCGTCTGCGTGGTGCTCTGTGACTCCCAGCCCTGGATCTCGAGCATCCCGCTCCAGCTCCAAGTGCAAACACTGTCACAGGCAAATGTCTAACCTGAAGGATGTGCAGATACCCTTGTGCCTAAACACCAAGAAAGGAGGATTCTAAACTTGCAGTTGTGGAAGATAGATCCAAGCATACACTCAAGTAGCCATGATCATGTGGACTCAGGAGGAGTCCAGTGCCCAAAGCTGTTACTGCAGCAAGATATTTCTCCTTCCCAGGCTCAGATTAGCATTTAAAGCCTAAATAGCCAGTTAAATGCAAATCAGGGCATCTGTATTGGGAACAAGCTGTCCATGTTTGACACTGTTCCTGTCAGTTCACAGTGAGTACACTAGTACCAGCAGAAATAAGCAGTCAGCTGCCTCCTCACAGACACCCAAAGACAATCTCGTGTGCACTGACATACCCAGCCTGACACTGCAGCAATCCCAGCCAGTTTATACTGAGGAACATCAGGCTGTCCTTATATTTGCAAATAGTGCCAGGCTACAAAATGCTATATTACCCTCCCAGAGGGAGAGAAATAGCAGAACCCCATCTATTCATTGTCACACCTATTGTAACTAGGTGTTCATATGCCTCCAATGTATGCGTTTATATACAAGCAATAAAAATATGTACTTGTATGTGTACACCCCAATATTGTGCTTTACAATATCTAAAACATTTTTTTGCCCCCAAATGTTCTACTTCTACAATAACATGAATTTAAAGATAAACAGAAACGTATGGTTAACACACCTTTTATGGATATGTATGAGCGAATATGTGCGTTGTCAGATATTCATCCAGTGCCTTCCATGCTGTTGTGGTGAAACAAAGCTCACCCCAATTGCCTCAGAACTAGAGGTTCATTGCCTCTGTAAGAAACCTCTGCTTTTCTTGGGTGTTGATATGGTCATCTACAGCTGTAGGAGACATGTAGGTCTCTATTTCTGAAACCTCTGCTTCAACCAACAACTCAAAAAAGGGTAATGTGTCATTATTGATCAAAGGGCTTTTGTTCTTCCTAACCTTCAGCCACTAAGTGATCACACAGTCCGTGTGCCAGATCACTAAATCAGGAAACACCCTTGCACAAGTACATTTGCTGGCCTGGACAGAGCCACCTGTTACAGGAAATACGTCCAGCTCCCTAGTGGACAGCTGGACAAGTGTCCATCCTGCTTAGGCCATGGAAGCTCACTGTACGCTAAGAGGTCTCCAAAATAGGATTAGTGATGTCTCTAAGTACCCTGATGTAGGGATTTCTTGTGTATAGAACAGAAATAAATGAGGGTAAGACCATTAAGTATAATGGACCCTCTGGGAGTCACCTCTGCTCATATCTAGGATCTAAGCTCTTGGAATAGTTTTATTCCTCTTCCCATATGTTCTCCGAAAGCTTTAGAGTGATTCAGCCTATTTTATCCCAAGCAATTTTACTCCTTAATCATTTTAGGGGATCTTTCAAATTTAAAACAGAAAACCTCTTCATGACGTTAGTTATCACTTGAGTCAGATTTTTGGAGGGACATCCTCCCCCTCCTTCTGCGTTTGCAGTCTGTGGCAAACGCAAATTCTTTGTTGTGCAAAATTAGAGCCAGTGCTGAAGCCCCCACTTCTGACAAGTGTTAGAGATGTCAGTTGCAATGTGGTCTTCAGTGAGGGAGGAGGAGGAGGAGGATGGTCTTGTGAGGACTGTGCTGGAGGGGGGCACGGGTCCTACCCTGGCCACTCTCACAAGACAGCGGCTACTGCTCGTGAGTCACGGCACCCTTTACACCGCGGCGCTGGCACTCACAGCCCTGCACCTGCTGTGCTCCCAGCCACTGTCTCCAGGCATCAGGGTTTGCAGTTGCTGGAATAAAGTGCACAAGGTGCTGGAACTGATCATGGGTGGTTTTCTTCCGTTATTTTATCTAAGGCAGGAGGGTAATTATGCCTCCTGCATCCGGTCTCAGGAGTTTGAATTGTTTTATTACTTGGTGTTGATGAAAGCAGAACAAATGGGATGACATGTTTGAAAATACCAGGTCTGTGAAGGATGAAACAGCAGAGCCAGCACGCTCCAACAGTTCCATCCAGCACAGAGATGCCTCTGGGAAGGTTATGAGTGGCAAGCTGGTCATTTCTCTGGCACAGCCCATTTCTGCACAGACGTAAACCAGTGTGTGTCCTAGTTTGCTATGCACTCTGAGCAGCTGCCATTAGAGTTTCCAGAGGAGCCTGTGGTTAAATAGCAGAGGGTCATCCTTCTCAAACTGATCAAAGGCATCATCTCCAGGCACATGTGGTGAGGCTGGAGGACACCTGGAAGGCAAGGAGAAACTCCTCACAGTTGAGAGGAAAAGCCAAGAGCGAGAAGACAAAAGAGATCGCACTTCTGTGTTTCCAAATTCTCAGATGTTTTGGATTTGCCGGGGAGCCATGAGAGGAATTAGAAAAGGCATTTAAACCAGAAAGCAGTGCATTTCCATGCTCATCTCTTCTTCCTGGTGCAGTGTTGGAACTTTCCTGTACTCTTATAACCTCCCCCTTCTTCCAAGAAATTCAGATTGGATGTTTGAAGTTGCAGTGTTTCCTGAACATGGTGAATCCTTGTCCTCTTTCATTTGTAGATGACCTTGATGATGTATATGTTGTGTGTCTGCCTTCATGACTGGTTTCAAAATGCTTGTATATGGAGTTGAGGATGGGGGGAAGGGGGAAGTTCCTACCTTTTTGTGGGGACAGATTATAGATGTCACTGAGACATTGACTGTGAGAGACCTCATGGCTGTTGCTGTCCTGCCAGAAGGACAGAGATCAAGCAGTGATCTGAGCAGATGATGGTCTAGACCTGCTGGTTACAAGGACTGCTTCCAGCTGCTTTGATCTGTGTGTGTCAGCGGGAGTGACAGCAGAAATACAATCAGGGCTCCAGAGGAGATTGTAACTGCTGCAGGGAGAGTCTCTGCTCCAGAGCTCGGTGCTGGGGAATGATAATGCAGCTTCATGAAGGTGCCAATAGTACCATCGGGGGGAGGCCACAAATCTTGCTGTGTTGGTCCAGGTCTGTTCTGTTCAGGGGCCACCTGTCACCCCCTTGTTGACAGATGAGAGGGAGAGGGGCTTCCAGAGAAATGTGTGCAGGTTAACACCCTTCTCTTTGGGAAGGAAAGCTGGGAAGCCTTCCTAGGTAGATGGTATTAAACATGTCATCACCTTCTTGTTTCTTCTCTCACTTTCTGGCTTATTCCAGAACCCTTTGAACCAGCAAGTGCTATTTTGAAACTATTTGTTGGCCACAAACATCTTGAACATAATATATTCTCTTTTTGCAGGATAGAGAACTGCGTCCAGAAGAAATTGAAGGTAAAATTTGTTGCTCCTTCTTTGCCCTCTTTATCCCTGCCCAGTAAAAACCTATTAGCTGGCCCTTTCAGGTTGGCCCCCATGGGTTAAAAGAATTTGGGGGAAATCAAGGGAGATGATTACTGATATAATTCCTGCAAACCCCAGCAAAAGAGATAATGTATAAAATGGAAAGAGTTCTGACTGTGAAGAAATTTGCATCCATTCCATATTCTTCAGGGTGAGAGGATAAGTAAGTAACGGGATATTGGCTGTTAGGGAACTGCTGTCCCTCCAGCTCCCACAGAAAGTGTTGTGGAGCATGATGTTGTAGTATGGCTCCAAGGAAGCTGTTTTACCTGCTAATCCCTACAGTGAGGGGTATATAATAGAGTGCAGAAGTAGAAGTTGGAAAAACTTAATAGTTGCAGTTTCTTTAGGGAGCGCAGTGTAGCAATGATGCATTTTTGACACTCTTAGTCCCATCAAGCTTTCCTGTCAGGAATGGGTCATCAGCACTGCTGACTGAAGAACTTAACTTTGCTCCAGTCATTGCCCCACGCAGGGAGATCTGGTGGGAAAATACTGAGTATCTTAGAGAGTCTGGCTTCATAAAGTGCTGTTGATTCTGGGGAGTTTTCTCGGAAAAGATATTTCAAGCTGTTCCTGACAATATTATTCTTCCATTCCCACAGAACTAAGAGAAGCCTTTAAGGAGTTTGATAAAGACAAGGATGGATTTATTAACTGCAGGGACCTGGGGAACTGCATGCGGACCATGGGCTACATGCCTACTGAGATGGAGCTAATAGAGCTCTCCCAGCAGATCAACATGAACCGTGAGTAATACACACCCAGCTGTACCTGCCTGTTGCTGCTGCACCCTGCATCCTTGCCTCAAGCCCTTTTGATCTCTCGCTGCCTCTTTTCCTTTGGATTTTCCCCCTCTCTTCTTTTGGTTCTGATTTTCATTCCTTATCATCTCTCGTGTTTATTTGCTTATTTGTGGTCCCTAGAAGGCAATGCGTTTGTTTTTGCTTATCAAAGGGACTGTGTGGATTGTACTTTGTATGAGAACAGTGGGTGGAAGGGTTGTCCTTCATATTTATGTTGTGAGGTATAAAACTGCCCTTAATGTGGGCAGTCAGGCCCTGGTGCACAGGTTCTGTGTGTTGTCACATTGAAGCTGTTGTCAGATGGTGTCAAACTGAAGAGGAGCCTGGGAAGATGGGGATGCTTTGCTCAGATGGGTGATGGATGGGCTGTTGCTTTGTGGTGGTTTTTTGTGTATCTGCTGTGTGCCTGGGGATGGGCTGTGAGCGAGCTGTGCTGGCAGTGTTGGATGGAAGCATCTGCTGCAGTCATGGAAAGATGTGACAAATGCATCTGATTCACTGTAACTGTGTTTGTGGCCCTTGTCTTTCACTGTCATTTTTGTCACCTCTCATCTGTGGCAGTGCAGGGTATCACCCTCAGCCAGGTGGAGAGAAGCATATTTAGTGCATGTTATGTCTGCCACAGGATTATATTAAAAGGACAAGTTACTTGGTCGGGAAGGAAAACAGCTGTGACATATGCAACCAGTCACACACAGAAGCGGCTGATAACCCTGGCACACGAGTGCTTGGGAATTTGAGAGTGTTGCTAACAACTCTCAGGGCACTAACAAGTAAAAGAACTAATACAATGAATAAACAGTTGGACATGCATTAGCTGCTGTAATGGAGCAGGACTGCACCACTGCTGCAGGGCAGTGCAGGCTTTGCAGGAACATCATGCTGTGCCCTTGCCATGCCCTTTGGCACAGGCACAGCAGAATTGCTTTAAGCACTACAACGATCAAGCCTCTGATATGTACTGTGTGATGCAATAAGGGTATGACAGTCCGTGGCAGCCTAGGATGGAATAGCTTGGGCTCATTCTGCCCAACCCATAATCCAGAAAATACCAGGTGAACTACCTCTCCTTTTCCTTCCACTGTCCCACACCTTCTGTGCTTTGCTTCCTGGAGGGTCAAGCGCTCTCTGGGGCACACAGAAATGCAAAGTGAGTGCTGGTCTTGGCTGATTTATGGAGTTCTTACACACAATCTTTTATCTTGTCCCAAGTGGGTGGCCATGTGGATTTTGAAGATTTTGTTGAGCTGATGGGACCAAAACTTCTAGCAGAGACTGCAGACATGATTGGTGTAAAAGAACTCCGTGATGCCTTCAGAGAGGTGAGTGATCCCTTCCGCGTGCCCCCATAGAAGTGAGCAACACAAGACAGGATAGAGAGAAGGAAGACCCACTGGAGAAGAGAAGAGGAGGAGGAGGAGAGAGCAGCACCTTGAAAGACCTAGAAAGATCCCAGTCAGGCATGGAATAAGTGAGGAGCAGAGAACGTTGCTAAGATAAGGAAGCTCTTGAGGCAAGAAAGAGAAAAGCTGGTGCAGGCACAGCATTTGCAAGGATTTTCTGAGGAGTAAAGATAGACTGGATCCCAAAGACACCCCAAGGAGAAAAAGGAGGGACATGGAAGGAACAGAGAAAGCAGGACAGGAGCAGGACAACACAAAAAACCAACTCAAAGCGAGATCTGTTTCCATTAACTGTACTTCCTCTGCTGGTGTTTTTCATGTACTTGCAGTTTGACACCAATGGTGATGGGGAGATCAGCACTAGTGAGCTTCGAGAAGCCATGAAGAAACTTCTAGGGCAGCAGGTGGGTCACCGGGATATTGAAGAGATCATCCGGGACGTGGATCTCAATGGAGATGGGCGTGTTGATTTTGAAGGTGAGAAAGGATCAATGCTCACTGTCCATCTGCTCTGGTGTGAGTCAGAGTTGCAGATCAGAAGCTGAAGTGGAAGATTTGCACGCTCAGGGCCCAGGGTTCTGAAGTATGGAAAAGAAAAATCTTTTTTTTTCAGTCAGATGAATTGTTCGTTTTTGTATTCATTTGTGCTGCATCTCAGCTTTGATTGGGTCTCCATAGTTCTAGCATGATAAGAGACAGAACCTGTCATATAGAAGCAGATCCTGGTGCGCACATGCTGTGCCTGACATTGTTTTATGGGGCATTTTCCTTTCTTTAAATCTATTGCAAGAGCTGTGAGGTGTCTGGATTGCTTTGGAGAATGCATTGCACCTTCCATTTCCTCTGGCTCACCTTTGTTATATGGGTTTATAGACAATTTGTTCCTTTGCCTTTATGCCAGAAGATGGTCTGGCGCCAGCTGTGCTCACTAAGACTGCAGATATCTGGTCTATAGGTGTCATGTTAAATCCTAGAGATAATTAATTTCTTCTCACAGTATTCATGCCAGAAGGACTTTGAGAAATAAGAGTGGTTAGGCTACTATCCTAGCCATTAGCTGTGGCAGGAGCAAAAATAATAGAGGCCAGTGTTTCTGGCAAGGAAGCAATTGATATCAGACAGCTAAGATATAAGAGCTGGAAGGTGTAAGAGTGTGGCAGACTGCTTTTTTCCCTGGTAGGAATCCAGATGTCCCTTTGCAGTAAGAGTGAAATACAGAAACTATAAAATTAAAGTAAAATTGGCATAATTTTTTTGGCTCAGTAGCATTCCTGGGTCTCCTACATGACAAGGCATCTCAGTCCTCAGGATTACTGAAGCCTCTGAGGGCTTTGAAAATATTAGAATACCACCAGTATCTTCCTAGAAAGTATCTGGTAGCTGCAGTTGTTCTAATGCACTGGCTGATTACATGACAGTAGCTCTCCTTGTTTCCCACAGCTAAATTATGTTAGACAGCTAAAATACATGAAATGCTATCCCAGTATCAATTTCTCTGTGAGTTACCACTTTAGTTGTCAAAGGACACCTCCATCAATGAAAAAGGAGAAACCAAGGGGGTAATTTCCACTGCTCTCCTCTTTGCAGAATCATTAGTTCCTCAGCAATTCAAGTGCAGAATGAAAACACATTTATATTTGATGGCTCAATTGATTACTCAATTTGAACAATTGCAATTGACTTCACAAACTGCAGGGTAGTCAAGAAATAGATCCAGGGTATCCTTACAGTTAACATGTATCTTTAAAAAGAAGTAAACTTTTCTCTACAAGAATGCCAGTATCTAGCAAAACTCTCATGCTTTCCCACACTGGTATCTCTGTAAAGAGGCAAGTTTACTAAGAAATCATATTGTGTTCTCAAAACTGTAAATCAAGGTTCTCTGAAGTTACAGAGGAGGGAGACAATGCTTGCTGTAGTGTTGCACAAAGAGTTGCTTGTGCAAACAAGACCGTAGGTGGCTGGGAAGGAGTCCAAGGCAATGAATTGACCTGCTAGAGGGATCTTATCACCATATCTAATGGCAGGATTAAAGGCCATGTTGTGTGAGCTCTCAGGGCCAGTCTCAGAGCACATAGACTTAGCTGGCAGCCTGGGAACTCCCAGTCTCACCCTGACTGCTTGCTGTCTCCAGTGAATGAGAGCTGGCTTGGGGACCATGGGTGCCTTCTGGTTCAGGCTGTCTTGTGTTGTTGGTTGCAGAGTTTGTTCGCATGATGTCCCGTTGAAGATTATTCTCAGCTAAAGAAGAATCAGCACCTTAGAGAGGGCAGAAGAGGACCTAGATGGAGCATCTAGCCCCGATGTTCCTATGTGAAGGTTTATCGGCTGGCTGCAATTAGGACATTGCAAGATGACCTGCTGCTCCTCCCTCCTGGTGGTCCCCATGCCCCTCCACCCTTTCACACTGTGAAAGACTTGCAACTTCCTACAACTGGAACCATTCCTTGAAGATGATTGCAGGAATCTGCAGAGCCAGGACTTGCCATGATGCTTTCATGGGATATTTGCAACTTTAGACTCCTCCTCCCTAGCTTTATTCTCCCACCAGCTGCTGCAAAGCAAAAGCAGGAGAAATCCTCTTGACGTGGTGGATGAGAGCAAAGCCATTGGGACTGGTGGCAGCCTCAGGGCGTGCTCTGCACTTCTTGGTTTCCCTTGGTGAACCGTGTCTGTGTTTGCTGTCTCAGTGTGTGTCTATCTGTGTGGAGTTATTTATGCTTCCCCAACACTTATTTGCATCTCCTGTGGTTATGTTTACCAAGAGTAAATTCAAATATATATCTTGCTGGGGGAAAGTGATAAATATGCACGTTGAAATGATGTGGAGCCTGGATGTCCCTGTGAGAGGTGGTGGCCGGGCTGGGGGAGAAGGGCTTGGGCAGTGCACACCCAGACTGCACCGGGATCCAGAGGCAAGTCCTTGCTGCAAAAAGGGGAGTCAGTGCTGGCTACTGAGTCTGTGTCAGGACTCTGCCCTCCCTCCCACTGTCCCCAGGGCCAAGGGGTCTGGAGGTGCCTCAGTGAGGACAGTGCCAAGGGTCCCCATCTCTGCATCCCCTCCACTGGCATGGGCACAGATGAGAGCCCCTGCAGTACTGTGGGAAGGAGCTATGGGAGAAAGGGTCCAGAGGGAAGCGGAGTGGGAAGGGAATAGGCAGCAATAGCCAACCTCACCCTTTCCAGATCATTTTAAACACAACTGTGAGCACATGTATGGTAGGGCCATGCTGTGGCAGCTGAGCTGTAACTCCACTGGTGCTGAGGATTGGCTGAGAGCCTGCTTGTGTGGCAGTGCCCTGCTCTCCAGCCCTCTTCACACTCATTCCATGCTGCACGTGTCTGCAGCAGGGACAGCAGCAGCCTCCAGGCCCTACCATCTGCTTCCAGACACATCAGATCTTACCCTCCTTTCCTCAAGATGCTCTAAACCTGCCAGTCCCTTTCCCTAGTCTACCAACCTACAGTTGTCTCCTTTCTCTATGCAAAGGCTCGGTCACGAATTGCCAGAATTAATTTCTGCTTGGCTTCAAAAGCCACCATCATCCTTATGTGTTTCTTGGTATGACTGGGAGCTGTTTTCCTCTTGGTTAACTCCTTACTCAAAGTGGGAGGTCAAGGACCAATATCCTCCTGCTTCCTCCATCTTTCACTTCCAAGGTTCTCTTTCAGATTCTTGAGGTCCACAAATCCATGTCCCAAAGGAGGATTTTCTCTTCTGCTTTCCAGTTGCTGTGCCAACCAGCATAGCCGTAGTGATGGCTGATGCTCCACTGATGGAAAAACTGTGTTTCTCCTTATATTTGTGTGTATGTGTGTGTGTGTGTGTTTACTTGTGTTTGCACAGGAGTGTGCACTAGGAAGGATTTGTGTTCTGTGTTGTGCACATAAAAGTGAGGAGTGCAGATAGGTACCTGGAATGCAGCAGTAGAAGAGTTTTTATGCAAGCTGGTGTATGCAAACTGTGTGTGTTTATCTATGGAGCTGGTCCCATCTCGGAAATATGGGTGTGAGCCAAGAAATTAGAAAATGGATATTTACAGATCTCCACATTTACTGGCTCAGCAGCTGTGTTCTTGAGGGTGTTATTGGAGATGAGGGTGATAAACCGAACAGAGTCCAGAGTCCTGGTACGTTATAAATGTGTTTAGGGTAATACTGGGGAGGGGGAGCTGTGTGCAGGCTTGTGTCTGCCAAAGGGAGTGTTGGTACACAACTGTACTTCACTTACAATGGAGCCTGTTGAAGAAGGAGCTGCTTGTGCATGTGGAGCAGGACAGCTGTACTGCTGCCTGTGTGCTGCAGAGTGCTCTGCCTGCCTGTGGGCGCTGGGGACACCTCGAGCTGTGTGCCTTGTGCCACAGCCAGCCTGCAGGAACTCAGCGGATAGTCAGAGACCACAAGTGTAGTGGCCGCCTCTGCCTGCTCCTTCCCTGACCCTGCCCTGAGCAGTCACACCTTTTGCCCACAGCATCAGATGGCAGGACAGTCTTTATTTAAAATGGTTACCACGTGTCTAGAGGCTGGACTGATCCACAGTGCAGCATCACGGTGGCTGGGCATCTTCCCTGCAAACTACAGCCATTTTCACTTAGGCAGGTCCCTGTAGTGTGGCAGAGCTGTGCCTGTCATCCCATGAGTGCTAGGCAAAGGCCAGCTGCAGGACACCTTTGTGTCATTGCAGAAGCAATCTTGTAACCACAGCTACTTCTGAGGAAAGCTGAGTCTGCCAAATCATCTGTAGCTCTTTTCTGCCAGGTCTCACCATGATACAGTGAACAGGTCAGACAGGGCAGGTCTCAAAAGCTTTCTGTTTTTTTCTTTTTTCTTCCAGCAGAAGCTCTTGAGCTCCTGCTGCTACAATGATTTTACTTTCACAACAAACTCAAATAATCCCAGGGAGTTTTACTATTTTCTTGTCTATACAGGGGCAGAGATTAAAGATCCAATCTAAACAATCTAATTCCAGAGATAATCCTTTTGCTCTTATCTCCAGTTTGGTACCAGAGAGGCTTCCAAGGAGTTCTACATGGCAGGCCACAACTGGTCCTTTGTGAGGACCTAGTAGCCCTGTGCCATTTGGGAGGGCTATGGGTCAATAGGGTTGGCTCACACTGATTTCTTAGATGTCTCATTAGCTATGAGGCCTGCCCATACATTTTTGCAGCTCTTTATGGACATCCTAAATCCTGATCCCATTTTCCATCACGAAATGGCTAATACCCTAAACATGTGCCCATTGTTGCTCATGAACAATCAGGGTGGTAGGTAGACTAGGCAGGACAGATCCAAGACAGTAATTTTGGCACAGCTGCCAGGGGACAGGAGAGATCAAGGGATTGAGAAAATTACCCGAGCCTTTCACTTGTAGGTTACTGGTGTAAATCCAGCCTGCATCAAGGCACTAACTGATGGCTCAGTGGATTAGTAACAGGATGGAGCCTTTGACATCTGGGGCTCAGACTGGCATCGAGTTGCTGGTGTGATGGTAAGTATTGATTTGAGGCAGCAGTGTAGGGCACCACAGGCCAAACAGCATCTGCCATCCCCTGCCAGGAGCTGTGACCAGCCTGTGAGCCACAGCGAGGGCTCCTCTTGCCCCCAGATGAGCACAGCCACTGTCCCTCCTCACTGCTGCTCAATTAATCTCTCCTGCTTTGTGATGCACTACTGATTCTTGGGAAATTATCATCCAAGCTAGTTTTAGAAAATGCTCACCCTGGGGATACCTGGTAACGCTTAAAGTGTTTATGTGCTTCAAAGTTGTGTTCCTGATTCACACATCACAGTTTAAAGTGTAGGACTATGGAGAATCATTTATAATCAGCACAAATTAACTCTAATGAGGTCTCCCTCGGCCTCACCAACTGGACAGCATTGTCCTGGCCACGACTGCTTGCACTCCTTTGGTAACAGAACCTGGGGGACACCCAACAGCTCACAAACACAGCAGGGTTACAGGAGATTAGCCTGGATTTGATCAGATGCTGCTGCCAGGGCTGGGGTCTGTAACGCTGAGATGATTTGCCAGGAATCAGCATGAGATGGCTGAATCTGGAGAGGTGCTAAGCATACACATTTCATGCTACTAATCTGGATGTGGTTTCCTAAAGCACCCTGTAGTTTCAGGAACCCCTTCCTAGCAGCAGGGCTGGTGTGGGAGTGCAGCAGTGCCATGTCTGTCCTGGCCCAGGTTACACCATGGGCCCAAGAACTGATGTCACAGCAGCAGGAATATGCTCTGTGGTCCTCTCCAACCTGGGCAGAGCAGACTGGGGAGCAGGGGTGGCTGGTTACACATTATGCCAAACAGTTCACTTCTCCAAGAAGTGTCTGGTTAAGAGGCCCACGGGTGCCTTACAAAAGCAACAAAAGCAACAAATGCATTTAATTCTTAGTCTGCAGCACCAAGTCTTTATTTATAAAAGCAAATGTTTTGGGAAAATATCGCTGGTACTTAGAAGCAGCTACTGCTAATGCAGCCGGTGCCAGGAGCACAGCCTTGAGGCCTGGCTGATATCTGATGCCTCAAGGAACACAGTGATCAGACTAAAGGACAAACATTAAGTTATCTGTTTCCCCTTTGTGTACGGAGTGAGTTTCATTCGACCTCCATCTGGGATATCTCACTCCAGCCACCCAAGAACTTGCCAAGGTCCTCCAGAAAACAAACACAGGATTTTACATTCTCCTATGAAGTGCAAGCCAGGGATCAGCCTGCTGGCAGTGTCACAGTCACCTCCCCGCCTTCCCCTTCGCTGGCCGCTTTGCTTCTCCGGCAGATTATTGTATGCAAGGTGCTGGCACGCCACCGGCCTCTTCGCTCCTTACCGGGCGAGCAGCAGCTGCCCGTTCCCCTACTGCATGGCAGGGGCGAACAGGAGAACCAGCATTCTGCCAAGGCAGCGAGCCGGGCTTGGGAGCTGCTGTTCAGAGCACAGCGGGCACGGAGCTACCGGACGCGGCAAAGAGCCATCCCCGACGGCGCTGGAGGTCCCGCTGCCCCAGCTCCGCTTCCAGCCCCTTCCCCGAGCACACCGGCTCCGCTCCGGCCCGCGCTGCCGCAGCGCCGCCCGTTACCACGGCAACCCTCCGTCTGCGCTTCCCGCCGCCGCCCCACCGTGCTCCGCGTTCCGCCGCGCTGGAGCACCGCGATTGGCGGCGCGGAGGGGCGGGCTCTGCCCACCGGCGCCCGGCGCTCTGGCCAGCTCGCCAGCCTGTCCCCGCTGCGGACACGGCTGGGGAGCCTCGTTCGTTCCCGCCGTTCCTTCCCAGGGGAGCCGGTTTCACCCGCGCTCCACTCCCTGCGCGGGCGGTAGCGGCCCCGGGCACCCCGACCCGCAGGGACCCGGCTCTCCGCGCCGCTCCCGACGCTGTCCCCGCGCCGCTCGGCCCAACCCGCCCATCGCCGCTGCTCATTGGCCCGCCGCCTTATGAATATGCAGATACATGCCTGAGGCCGTCTAATAGCAGGCGGGCAGGTAATTAATATTCTCGTTTCTGGGCGCTGATTGGGCGGCGCTGGTTCCGCCCCGGCAGCGGGGTAAGCCGCCCTCTGTCGGCGGCAGGAAGGGGCGGGCGCGGCGCCGGGAGCGCGACATGGTGGGCGCTGGTACGCGCGGGGCGCCGCTGCTGCCGCCCGTGCTGCTGCTGCCGCTGCTGCTGCGGGGCGCGGCGGGCGGCATCGCCGACAGCGTCGTCTGGGCCGTCAACGCGGGCGGCGATGCCCATGTGGACGTGAACGGCATCCACTTCCGCAAGGACCCGCTCGAGGGCCGCGTGGGCCGAGGTGAGGGCGGGGGACACGCCGCGGCCGGGGGGTTTCGGCGGGACAGCCCGCGGGGTCCCGCTCGGCTCCGCTGCGCTGGGGCTGCGAGGCTCCGCTGTGCCGGCGGGGTCCGGGACCCGCACGCTCCGGGTGCTGTGCTGCCCGCTGCAGTCCCGGAGGGTCTGTGGGTTTCCCCGCAGGACGGCGGGGGCTCCTCTCCCCCAGCCACCCGGGGACGGTCGTGGCCCGAAGGCTGCGCCGGCACTTGTCACCAGCGGGACTGCGGCCACCCTCGTCCTCCCTCCGGGCCCAGCTGGGGCCGCATCCCCCGTCCCCGTGGCAGTGCGGGCCCGGGGCCCCAGAGGCGGCGGGACGAGCTCTGCGGGATGATGTTCCTGTCCTCGGCCTGCGGGGTTGTGTAATGCCAGAGGGGAAGCGGCTCCGCGACGATTGGAGTGGGATTTCGGCTGGAAAGGCGGCAGGAGCGGTCTAGCTGCCAGCCCTGCCGCGTGCGCCCGCTGGTCTCTTTTCCTCTCCCGTTTTCCACTGAAGAGCTCGTGTTCCACAGCGGGATGTGCCAGTTCGCAGCCCAGTGCGCAGCGCGCTCGGTGCAGTGGGAACAAGCTTTTCCAGCCCTCTGCAGCCGGATCTGGGTCGCGCACGATGTGGGCTGATGCTTGCAGCATTCTGGTCTCGACAGCGAAGAGCGCAGGCTGCTCGCTGGAGCCCCGGTGCTGGGCCCGGCAGGGGAAGGTACAGCCCGCTGCTCTGCCCCATGCGCCAGTCGTGGCTGGGTGTTCAAGGGCAGGGACGTGAGCAGAAGTAGAGGCAGATGGGAAATCATCGGCTGCTCTAACTACCAAGTCAGTAAAATCTTCAGCCTACTATTTAGGACAGGATGGAGAACTTTGTTACCTTTGTTTCCTGTATGTTACCTTTTCCTACTTCCCCCAAGACCACCAGAGTTTGAAATTTGCATGTTTCTAGTAACTGGTGTACCAAAACTTAGTTGATTCACTAATACAGTGAAAAGCTAGCTGTGCTGAGCTGCTCTGCTGTCCAGTGGTGGAGTGTGGAGAAGATGAGCTCTCTGTTGACTTTTGAATCTAACCTTTGCTGTTTCCATGTAGGAGGGTGAGGATTTTCCTGTGCTATACAGCTGGAACTGCTATTGCTTACCCTGCATGAGTGCCATCTCAAACGGAGAGCCTTTGGGGCACACTGGATACAGTGGAGGTCACATTTAAATTCTAGTAGAGTTTTTCAGACCCATGGAGGCTGCTGCTCCATTTGCACAGGGTGCCCTGATCACTGTAGGTTAGCTTCCCTTCATAGACCTCTCACATGTGTGACTTGAATGTCCTTGTGCACTTGAACTATTTATTTTTGAGTTGAGGAGAAAGAAGATCTTTTTCAAGCACATTGTGACATGCACTTCCTTTGTGGAAAGCCTGTGGTGTTTCCTCTGTGCAGCAGGCTATTACAGTAATCCTGCTTCAGCCAGTGGTGCCAGGCACACTGGGAGACTTTACCCCTTTGAGCTCTCAGCTGCCTTTCTCTCAATGGCTTTTTATTGCACCATTGTTCATTTACTCTGGGCTCCTCTCTGTAATGTATGGCTGACTAGGAGAAATGACCTAGGGATAGTAATTCTGGGCTGTACTGCCTCTGGGCAATTTAAAGCCTTTCTCTTTTTTTTTTTTTCCCAGTCCTCTGTTCAGCTGCTGTGCCCTGAAGGACTGACTTGTGCTGATGGCAATTACAGAATAGGCAGGTGCCAAACATAGTTGAGTTACAGCTTAGTGTGTACTGCTCGCTCCCAGTGAGCACCCAGCGTGCTGCAAAATCTATCTTGCTTCCACAGCTCTGTCAAAAGAGCTCTGACATGCAGGTGACAGGTCTTCCTCTCCAGTTACCTTCTTGGCTATTAAAGGACTTTCTTCCTGTGCAGGCTTTCCTTTAATAGGAGCTGACTTCTGTGGAGTCCTTGGTTTGCTATCACTGTAATCTGTAGCTGGCCAGAAATACCTCTGTGGTAGGACACGTTAAACTTTTCACCCTCTGTATCTCTGGTGGTTAGAGTCTTCAGTCTTTATGCCCAAGTTCGAGTGGTAAAGAGAAGTGGAAGATTGCCTAAGCAGCTCTGTGTGAAACAGGAGACTAAGAACTGGCATTAATTTCCTCTCACTCGTTTGCATTGGCTCTGTCTTTGGCAACGTGTGCTGGGTTAGTAGTTCTTGCTTTGTCTCGGCCAATGCAGTGTCTGTTCCCATGGAAATAGGGCTGGGAGAGGTAATGTCAGTGGAGAACTTAGTCTGGATCAACTTCTGTCTGAAGTGCCAGTGGATGGATGATGTCCACAGTCTTCCCTCCTGCCCCTGCTTTGCTGGGGAGTTGTTTGATGTGCAGTTCTGGAGGCATTGCATCTGTTTGCATTTATGCAGGAACCCTGATACAGTAGCATACCAAGTGGGATTAAATTTTTGGGGGCTGCTGTAGAGGTGGTGAAACACTGAAAAGAGGCACATTTTGTAATTTCTCCTTTTTTTGGTTATTGTCCTATTTGGTGTTTGAGCTCTAGCTGGGGGCTCTTCACATGCCTGCACACAGCACCCATTTCAGCTGGGTGGCTCTGAGAACATCAGCCGATGGAGCTACTGGTGCTCTTGAAATGCTTGAGTATCTTTTTTGCTTCCTTCATCCTATCTTCATGCTGACAGGTATTGTGGGGCTGTGGTGAGAAGAAAAGGCTTTTTAAGCTATCTAATGCTTTTCACCCTTCTGCCATTCCCCAGGTTCTTAGTTGAGTGGGATAAGTCTCTAAAACCCAGTTCTGTCAATTGTAACTTCAAATCTGTTGTGTCAATGAGTCGAGTCAGTCCTATGCTAACTGTTTTAGTTTTGTACTTGGAGTTTGAAATTTGAAAATATTGTTAATATTCTAGGTCTTTTTACTCTTTTAAAGCAAGAGCCAATGGCCAAGTCCTTTGGCTTTGTGTAATGGTTTTGAAACTTTTTTTGAAGCTTTTCTTTTTGAAAAGGTGCAAGTGAGCTTACTGTGTCAGACTGCAGCAGGTCTCCAGATCTGTTTTTCTATATTTCTTGGATTTTGGGGCTTTGGCTTCTTGTGCTTCTGCTCTGGTAGTGCTGCCACCGGGTCAGAGCAAGCAGGGGAGACGAGTCTGATGGGTTGTAAGTGCTAATGCCACTTAGAGAGTTCAGTGCTTCAAGAATGTATAAAATGTCTCTTCCTCAGAGTGTAACCCTTCCTCTCACTCTTTTGTGCTTGAAACCCAGCTTCTGACTATGGTATGAAACTGCCAATCCTGCGGTCCAATGCAGAAGATCAGATTCTGTACCAGACGGAGCGTTACAATGAGGAAACCTTTGGCTATGAAGTTCCCATCAAAGAGGAGGGTGACTATGTGCTAGTGTTGAAGTTTGCAGAGGTCTATTTTGCACAGTCTCAACAGAAGGTAAGCAGTAGTTCCTTGTGTGTCTCTGATATGAGTTCCTGGCTAAGACTGTCTGCTTGGGTTGCCTCTGCTGCTTTGCATGCTGGAGGAAGGAGTAAGACACTAATTGTTAATTTAGGTCCCAGCCTCTCCCAGGCTCTGAACCTTTAGAGCTCTCTTCTACATTCCAGCTATACAGCTGGACTGGAAAACTTTAGTTGCAACATGTGCAACTAAACATAACTAGCAATAGAGTTTTACATCCTGTTTAGGCTGTGCTGGCTTTGAGAAGTTTTTTTTTTTTTTTCATTTTTCTTGAACACTTGCTTCTGACTTGACAGCATAGTTATGCTGGAGGAAGTATTGCATAGATTGAAGCAGAGGAGGTGGTCTCAGTTAAATAGCCTACTCAAAACAATTTTTACAAATGTAATAGACTTGATACTGATTCAGTCTGATCCTGAAGGAGGAGTTACATTCAACTGCTTTTTAGAGAGGAATAAATCTTTGTTCACTTTTGAAATCCCTGATGTACAGAAGTGGAAACAGAAGCAAGAAGAACTCAAAGCCCTGTGATAAACTGGGCTAGGAGTTGTTTGTGTTTTAGTCTGGCGTTCCTCTGATTCCATCAGCTTCTTTAGGGCTGATCTCCTTAAGCACTGTGCTGCCTTCCTGCCAGAGAAGTATTTCAGGGAGAAGAACTGGTGGGGCTAGCTTACAGAATGGATGCAAAAAGCAGCCTCAGATTAAACTGAAGCACTGAGGCATCTTTGGTTCCTCTTCCTTGGTCTGGTTCTGCTGGGATTCCCCAGGTGCTGCGTGAAGTTTGAGTCATTTCAACCCTGAGGAGGACTTTCACTCTGAATATACAGATGTGGTTAGCAATTAAACATTATATCTCCTTCAAACCCTGTGTTCTTCAACCAGCTTGTTTCCTCTTCTCTGTTCTGCTGCAGGCTGTTAGTTAGAAATGGCTTCATTCTCTAGGGTGTGGTGTGTCACAGAGCAGGTCTTCAGACAGGAGAAAAGTTGTGAAAGAGAAGCATGAATAAAAATGTGCTGTCCTCAGGTCTGAACAGCAGATGTAGGTGCTGTTGTAAAAGGAGAAGGCAAATTTCAGGGTATTTGAAAGCATTGTTAATGCTTTGGTTTCTTTACCTGGCTGCTTTTGGGCTCTGAATCCTTTTCAAAGGAGTGGGCCAGGGTGTGTTACAATGGTTTCTGGTCCCGGGTGCATAAAAAAAGCAGACACCTTTCCTGTTGTGTTCCCATTTCAACTGTCACGTGCCTGAATCTGCTCTGACTCTGTCATTTCTTCCACCCTGAAGGTATTTGATGTTCGCTTGAACGGCCACGTGGTGGTGAAAGACTTGGACATTTTTGACAGAGTTGGACACAGCACAGCTCATGATGAAATCATTCCCATGAGTATCAAAAAGGGAAAACTGAGTGTCCAGGGAGAGGTTTCAACATTCACAGGAAAGCTCCACATTGAGTTTGTAAAGGTAATGAGCTTCTCAGGGCAGAGCCTTGATCTTCCCTTTCCCCTTCTTACCCAGTCATGTGATGCAGCTGTGTGCTGGAGGAGGAGAGGTGTTGGTAGGTGGGGAGACCATTCCTTGTCTGAGCTGCAGCACTGACTGCTGCCTTTGCTTTTTCCAGGGCTACTATGACAATCCGAAAATCTGTGCCCTATACATCCTGCAAGGAACAGTGGAAGGTAAGCACAGTTTCTGAGCCAGAAGGCTCTTCCGCCTTGGAGAGCAGCCTGTTGCTTCTCAGACTATGAGATCATAGCTCTTGCTGACCCACATCTGCCAAAATTGTTTCTCTTTCAGTGAGTTCCCACAAAGTGCAGTTGCAAAGTGAAGTAGGTGTGTAGTGTCATTCTCCTCTAAGTCACAAAGCTTGTGTCATTTTGGAGTGAGAAAAATCAATTTGTTTTGGAATTTCCTCTGTATGGGGTAGAGGAGAAGGAAACATATCTGGTCAGTCTCAGCTTATAGCTACAGATAAATACTCTCTGGCCTTGGACGTCAGCAGCAGCCCTGCAGACAAATAATTTACAGTTATTTTAGCTAATGCTTAAGTATTTCTTACCTGGAGCTTTGTTTTGCCTTCTCAGCTTGAGGACAAGGTAGTGTTTTCTCCCAGATACCAGTTCCTCTGGATAGCTCTGGGGAATGCTGGAAAGGTCATTGTTCTTTCATCACTCTCTTTATAAGTGAGCTGGAATTGAAGCCCCTCTAGCTCCTGAACTAGGAGGGTTTAGGATTCCTCTCTGACTAGAACATCAATTTCATTTACTATGACTTGGTCAGGGATGGTCAAGTGCTGCTGAAGATTTGGTAAGAACCTTGTGGTCAGGTGGCACCTGCAGCTCAGGCCCCACGCTCAGAAGGCTTTGAGTGGGGCTTGGCCATGCTGCTTTCACAGCTCTGGCTTTGAGGGGTGCAGTGATGTGGAGCAGGATTGTTTATGGAAAGGGTTGTTCCCATTGCTGATTGCACCTGTATCTGCTGGTCCTGCAGGCAGCAAGTGCTTGTTCTTGACTAGATCTTACTGAGCAGCTGCAGTATCTGAATGTGTGCTCTAAGTTGCTTTTGTGCATTGGCTTGTCCATGTGTCACATTGAGGGTGTGGAAGGATGTGTTTTTTCTGCAGACTGGATTCTTGGATGCTCTTCTCTTGCAAAGAAAAGAAATAGTGGTGTGATCCTGTGGTAGAAGACATTCCTCTCTTCTGGGATGTTCTGGTTGATAGGGTCTCAGGTGCCCTCTTGCTGATGTTCATGTTGGATTGGGGAGAGGGGAAGGAAGTGTGTCGAGTGATTTCCCAATTTACATCCTGCCTGCTTGCAACCTTTTGTCTTGTTCAACAGATGTTCCAAAGCTGCAGCCACACCCAGGTCTGGAGAAAAAAGAGGAAGAGGATGATGAAGATGACTATGATGATGGTTCCAGTGTCAAAAAACAGGCAAATAAGAACCGGGTTCAGTCAGGCCCACGCACACCAAACCCCTATGCATCAGACAACAGCAGCCTCATGTTTCCTATATTGGTGGCCTTTGGTGTCTTCATTCCTACCCTCTTCTGCCTCTGCCGATTGTGAGAGCAAGCCCCACAGTGCATCATCCCAGGGGCTGGGAGGGAAGGAGTTGGACCAAATATGGTTGCTTTCAATTTCTCCATATTGTTCATAATTTAAGGAAAAAAAAAAAAAAAGAGATGATTCATTTGGAATGAATAGCAATGAATAGCAGGTCCAGGTAAGAGGGAGCTTACCTTCCCCCTGCCAGCAAGCAGCAAGGCCCTCGCCTTCCCCTTCGCACCACGTGCAGCCTCTGACTCTCCCTGGGGCGTCCAAGAGTGAACTGAGTCCTGGCTGGGTGTGTATTGGGCCATTGGAAGCTGATGCTACCAGTCCTGGGCCATGTCCCACACTGGGAGAAAGCCATGTGCTGTGGGATCTCTGCCTTTACTGGGTGGAATACAGTTCCTTAAGCAGGAAAGCAATTCTTAAAACAAGGCTGGGGTACACATTTTGTCCAGGAGTGTGGAAGTGTTGTGGTGCTGTTGGGTGTCAAACGACTGCAGAGGACAGAGCCTGGCTCAGCATCTCCCTGAGTGTGCAACACGATGTATGATACTCGCCTGCGTGAAGATACCAAGGCTCCAGACCAGCCTCTGTGGAGACAGTCCCCTCCTAAGACTGCCAGCTGTGCCAGGAGCAGAGAGATGCTCTGATTTGGCCTGATTTGCTGCACCAGTTGGGAGAGACTTTCCTAGCCTGGCAAATGTTTGTTCCATCACAGAGGGATTCTGCTGTAGCCTGGGAGAGGCTGACGTTGTTAGCGTCTGATCAGATGCACTTGTTTTCTGTATTGATTATGGCTTTTGTTTTCTTTAATACCTTTTTATTTTCAAAGGTTTTGTTTTAAGCCCAGTTCCTTGTTTTGCCTTTCCTAGCAAGTGACCTCTTTGGAAGAAGCTGAGAATCAGGTGAACTAGAGAGGAGGTTCAGGACTTGTTCCTTAACCTTCCTAATGATGAGCTCCTTTCTCCGTGACTCTAAACAATCTGTGCCATAGGACAGATTAGAGCAAACCTGGTGGATGCTCCCTGTGGTTTCTCATTCCCTCTGTAGGATCCAGCCCTGCCTGTGGCAGTGAGAAGTGGAGCTGGTCAGTGTTTGCAGTGAGTGAGTTTTGACTTTTGCATATCCAGGCCCTGTAGTGAAGGGGCAGATGTCCAACATTTCAGTCCAGCAGAGCAAGGCGGTTCGTTGCCATCCAGAGAGCTGGAAGTGAGCAATGCACTGGAGACAAGGTCCTCTGCTTCTCCCAGGGATATTTCTGCAAGAGGCTTCTGCTTCCACATGCAGAGCCTGTGCCTATGTGGCAGAGGCTGAACAGAGTGAAAGCCACTGCTGCGCCTTCTGGTCCAGAGCTGCAGGCCCTGAGGAACTGCCTTCTCACAATTTTAGCCTCCAGATGTTGAGCATTTCTGGCTGACCAAGAGGGAGATGTTCCATGCTGGAGCAGGATCTATCCCAGGCAAGGTTTGGTTTTTGCAGATCAGCTTTGCTGCTGCTGAGCTCTGGGCTCACAGAATGCTTTACCTCATGCTCTCTCTGTTGTCCTCAGAAGTGTTCCGTCTTTCCCCAGAGCAGTGCCACTGTGCAGTGACTTCCATGCTGCTCTGCCTCTCTGGGCCTGCGTTTTCCTAGCAATTGTTCCTGGGTTGGATCCCCTGCAGTGGCTCAGCTTTTCTTTGAGCTGAGCAGGGTCAGCAGAACTACAAGTTTCTGGCAAGGTAACTGGAGGAGTAGCTGGCCCAGATGGCTGAAGCCTTTGCTTTTTCTTAACCCTCAAGCTGTGATAGGAGCTGTCAGCTAAGGGGCTCCAGAGTGGAAGCTGGAGGAGGTGACAAAATGCTGCTCTCTGCAGCAGTGCCACTGAACATTGCCTTTGTATCACATCACTGCTACAGGCCTGACTCTTAATTCTGTATCTATGAGCTGAAAAACAAACAGGACCTTAATTATCTCCTCTCCAATGACACAAGGGGTAGTTTGGTACAGAAGGGAGAATGTAGGCTTTAGAGAGAGCAGATCTAGAAGAACAAACCTTAGGATGAAAGGTGGTAAGCTTGAAGTTGTTTGTTTCATCTTCTAGCTACTGTTAAAATCCTGATAGTTTTAAAACTACTATTAAATATGAGCTCTGATTTGTTCAGTGACAGTGCCTGCAGGGATTTTCCAGCGTTTTTGGGATTGCTCTAGCTGGATTGAAGAGACATTTAGATCTTTATCAGTTTTGAGAACCATGAACTCTGCTGATTTGCTAAGCAAAGAACCTGAGGTTGAAAGCAGGCGTCTCTCTAAGGAGCTGCTCTCCTCCAGGCCTTTTAGGGTACATTTTATTTGAGCATCCTTGAAGCAAGGAATCACTCGCCTTCTTGTGGCTCACCCAGTAATCTCAGCACCCTGCCTACCATGGGAGAAAGGGTGTGTTTAGATGTGCAGAAGTTGGAGACAAGTCTTCCAGGATAGTTTATCCTGGCCTCTCCTAGCAGCAGGACACCCATTTGGTGCCATCAGCTGCCCCAAGGCAGAGCTGTACAGGGTGTGATCTAGTTTGTTCCAGTTGCTCAGTTCAAATGAATTTGTCTTATTTGAATAAGAATAGGGAAGAGAAAAAGATCATCTATCATGACTTTAGTTTTTTGACTCTGATTTTATGCATCTTTCTCACTACAAAGCTGGTTTCTGGGAGGGTTCCTGACCCCATTAAGGTCCTATGAGCAGTTTCCTTTCTGGTCCATCCCCTCCTGACAGGTTTGCTTTGGAAGGAGCCTTCAAACAAAGCATGTGGGAGCACCGAGCATGGTGGGGGATGGCCAGTCAGCACCTTGCTGGGAATGCAGTATTCCAGCTCCCCTGGCCGTCTCTAGTATCTGCAAGCCAGACTCAGGGATGTGATGAGGTACCTGGTTCTGAACAGGGAAAGAAAAAGTTTGGGCTGGCTGTAGCTTTCCAGAATGGGTGTTTGAGGGAATATCCAAGACATTGTTTAACTGAGACAGGTCAGAGACAAGCCTGTTTGTGCTGATTCCTCTGACAGCAGCAGGCACATGGAATGCAGCAGTGTGGGGAGCTGGGTCAGAACAGACCTTGGCTTGATTCATGTAGAGAGGGGTAGATAGGGCAATTTTAATAAAGCTTCCACTTAATAAAAAGAAAATCACTGTGATGTTTCAGGCCTGGATCCAGCCACAGCATAGTGATTTTAAAGCTTACTTCAATTGTCCCATCAGCCCCTCTTTTAAACCAGGCTATTGAAGTCTTCTGTGTGTGTGACTAAACATCTCTGACCCTTTTGAGTGTCCCAGGTGGCAGTGAACAGAAAGCCAAATGAATTCCCTTCTCTTTTTGGTGCCTTTGTCTCAGGCTTTGAATAAAAGTCTATTTGAAGGAGCTTCTTTTAAGGAGCTTCTGAGTTTTTTCTTTTTCTTCAAGGGACAGGCATTCCTTGCCCTTGAGATCATATGGGGACTGTCTCCCTGTCCCCAGATGCCAGTTTTGGAGGTCACAGCTGAAGTGGAGAACTGCGAGCTGTAATCTTTATTTTCAGCCCATGAAGTCAATGGAAGAAAAGTCTAGCAGGGGGATAGAAGAGCTGGAAGAGCTCCTTCAGGTCTGGTCTCCCCCAGAAATCTCCTGAAGGCAGGATGGAGAGCTTCCAGACAGTCTGGTGCCAGGGTGTCTGTACAGTTCAGAGTTGAGTGAGTCACGCTGGGTCGTGGTAGGTGTGTGACACTTAGAGCTCCTGGCTGCAGAGTGGGGCTTGGGGGGTCCTGCACCCCTGCTTTACTCACCGAGGGCTTGCCCTGTGCTGCTTAGGTCTGAGCAGAGTAGGGACCGGTGCCTTGTCCCTTGGCCTTTAAGTTGAAATGGATTGCAACAGCCAGGGAAGTGTCTTGCTACAGGAGCTCTGGGCTGAGCGAGCCTGTTGCTGATAATCAGCAGGAAGAGAGAGGGCCATGAGAGCAGCTTCAGCTTTTAGTGTGAGACAGATTCTGAGCAGCTGAGAAGTACCAAGTGTTTCAGGCTGTTTGGTGCTCAAATGTAGGAGAGATCTGTCTGCTTCTTGCACGTATGGTGGGGAGAGAAATATCCTTGCTGAGAATCCAAGGGAAATGGGAACTGGGCCAGCACTGAGCTAATTTACCTACTGGCACTTCTGCATCTCCACAACAAATGCCAAAGCCTAATACAATTCAAGGATGCTATTTTAATGCCGGCCTGGTTCCACCAGTCTGTCTCCACCGGCTGGTCCCATGTAGGCTCACACAAGTATTCTCAGTGGCACAAACACACCAGGCTGGAGCTGTGAAGGCTCAGAAACGTGATCACAGGGATGGGCCTCCTGTGCTGCACCCCTGCTTTGTGCTGCCCAGCAGGTCTGGGGCACATGCATTCACCTTGGATCCAAATGGATTTGACCCAGGAGTACTGTAGCATTGAAAGGTGCTGGGATGGATGGGAGAGGTGAAAGCAGGTCCATGTCTTCCGGGACTCTGGCTTGCTCAGAGTTTATTGCTATATATTAAATACTATTTTTGGAGATTGAGGGGAAGAAGAGGGTGGGGAGGGATGTGACCATGCTGTCCCCAGTCTGATTGGTAGGATGCTACTGCAGGTTATTGATAGGTTTTGATACCTTTTTTCCCAAAAAGTGCTTTATTTAAAACAAAATATCAGCAGAACAAGTGCTTTCAACCCTCCTAGAAACTGTGCTGGCTGATTAGAAAATGTGAATAATCTTTAGCAAATATCAAAGGTTTCTGCTAAAGAGTTTGTGTGATGGAGATTTGAAAGCAAGGGGCAAAGTATAGCTTGAACCAATTTAGCTGGGAAGAGTGTGAATCCAGGAAATGCAGGGTCTCTGCCCTGGAGTTGTTCCCAGTCACACTTCCGGGGGATTTGCTCTTCTGTGCTACTGTGGCTGTTCTGTCACACTGGCAGCTCCTGAGCTGGTGTTCTGGAGTGAAGCAGTGGCTGCAAACTGGCTGGCAAGTGGGGGCTTGAATTTGTTGTGGTTTCTTTGGGGCTTTTCAGGGCTTTCCCACTTGAGAAGCAGCTGGGTTGGTAAAGCAGCCCTGGAGCCTGTGAGAGCAGAGGCAGATGTGTGCTCCATGCCAGGAGGAGGCAGCAGCCAGGACTGTGCGAGGCGGGGGTAGAGTGGTTCCCCTTGGGGTAGCAGCAATCAGCACTGGCACGGGGTCCCACCGCTCCACAGTGCCTGGCTGTGGATGTGGAGAAGTGCCACTGGCATTAACGACACATCACAAACTACTTAAAGCTGCAGGTCTAAGTTGTCTGTAAAGGCTGAATCAATGTGGGGAGAAGTCTCCATCTGTATGTGTCACCAGTACAAAGGGTTTTTGAGGAGGATTTTTTATTTTACTGCCCCTTGCTTTATGTTATAACAACTTGCAGTGACATTTTTTAGTTTGTTTTGCAGCAAGCTTGGGCCCTAGGTGAAAAGCACAGATACCTACTTCTGATTGCATCAGCTTTGCAGGGACTAGTTTGGGGGAGATGGGCATGGGGGTGGGTTATTTTATTTTTGGTACACGGTAGCAGTTTTATTTTTTAATTTTCCCAGGATGTTTGGTTGAGGGAATGTTCTGAAATCTACTGTCTGGCAGTTTAACCAGCAGTGTGCTAAAGGAAAATAAAACAAAACTATATTGTCACTTGGATGAGATGGTCCCTCTTTTCTGGTGGTGGGGGCAGAGGAGCCCCCTCTGGTTCACATCCAGGGAGGTGAGGGAGGCTGAGCCTGGCTGACTGCTGGATAACATTGTGCTGCTGCCTCCAGTACAGCCCTGGTCATCTCTTGCCCTTGGTTTTGAGTGATTTAGTGCAAATCGAATGGTACAACACCCTCTTAGAAGTGCCGATGTGCTTGTTGCTTCCTGCTCAGAGCTGGAGCAGCAGAGAGATGTAATCTGCCTTCTGGAGCTTTGCAAGCTGCCCTGCTTTCAGCCTGAAACCGTGTCAGAGGTGGATGGGGCTGGAGCAGAGAGAAAGCAGCAGCCTTGTGCTCTAGGTGCCTGCTCTTGGGGACAAAGGACCCTGGTCCCATTCAGAGAAGGTGCTTTTCCAGGAGGCCTGGACATGTCCTTCCTTGGGACACAGGATGGAGGCACCAAGCCCATGCAGCGAGGAGGCTTTAGGAGCACTGGTGTGGGCAGGGTTTTTTGAAATAACATTTGGCTGGCAGTAGCAGGAGTGTGCCGCTCACAAGCCACAGCGAGAACACAAACCACTGCTCAAGATCTGCTTGCGGTCATCGCGAGCATGTTCAGTGTTGCTGCAGTCCGAAAAGAGGATGCAGATGTTTGTTCTTGCCCTAGAGGGCTGCAGGTGACTCTTGACGGGTCTTGCGTGCCTACTGCGACCTGCTGGGCTGCCCCTCTTTGGGAAGAAACATTCTGCTCTCCGTATGTTGCTCCTGTGGGACCTCCCCAGTTCCTCCCAGCGGGCTGGGGACACTCGTGCCGTGTCTCTCACTGCCACCTCCGCTGTGTGGTCATGAAACCGCCTGGCCCGGGGGCACACGCTCCTGTCGCTGTGCCCCCCTCCTGGGACAGCAGCTGGCGTGGCAGGAGTCTGGTGTGCCCTCCTTGGCATCCTTGCTGACACTGCTGCTTGCCACCGTCCCCGAGCAGAGCAGGGCTCTCGGGGGATACCTGCTCTGTCACCGCCTGCGCTGCGGGTTCGGGCCGCGCCTTCGGAACCGGGAGCCCAGGTGGCCAGCGAGGGGTAACGCCGGCTCTCCGGGCGTTGCGGGGGGAGCGGCGCCGGTTTTGTTTGTTCCTTGTGTTGTTGTCCCTCAGGTAACGAAGCTTTCCCAGCCGGCCTGTCCCGCTGCGTCCCCGCAGGGAGCGGCTGCCTCGCCGCGCGGGGCTCTCGGGTCACCCATCCGGGCGCGACCGCGGCGGGGCCTGCTGAGCTTCGGGCGCGGCGTTGCCAGGCAACAGCCCCCCCGCCCCGCCCCGCGCTCCCATAGCTACCGAGGCGGGCGGCGGCCATCTTGGCAGCAGCCATGAGCGGCTCCAGGGCGCGGGCGGCGGCGGCGGGGCCGGAGAAGAAGCTGCCGCCGGGGTCCGCGGGGCCGCTCAGCCGCCTGCGGGGCCGACGCGGATCAGCCGATGCGCCGCCACGGCAGCCCTGGACCGAGTCCGAGTTGCTGGCGCTGGACACCGTCCGGCCCGAGCACGTCCTGGGGCTGTGCCGGGTGACGGAGAGTGAGTGCGGGCCGGTCCCCGGAGCGGCGGGGGCTCCGCGGGCCGGGCTGGGCCGGGCCGGGCCTTTGGCGTGGGGAGCGGCGGGGCCCGGCCCGTTCCGGCGCTGCCGGCGGGGACGCGGCGGCTCGGGGTGCGCCCGCCGGCAGCTCCCGTGCAACTTCCAGAAAGTTTGAGGGCTTTTGTGTTGTGTGGAGGTTTTTGTTTTTTGAGGGTTTTTGTTTTTTTTTTCTGTGGGCTGCTGATCTCTCCTTTTCTGTCTCGATCGCATCCCTTTCTTGCTCTGCTGCCTGGCACCTATCATGCCTTTGTTTCTCACATCCTTAATTTTGTCCTGCTTTCACGAAGCTTTTGCAAACTAAAAGCAGTATTATCTTATGGGGCTGAGGCTAACAAAACAGGAAATTCATTTAATAAGTGGTCGCAGGTGTTTTGAAATATTACTGTATTTTTACTTTCTCTTCTAGATTATTTATGCAAACCTGAGGACAACATTTACAACATTGATTTCACCAGATTTAAGATCCGGGACCTTGAAACTGGAACAGTATTATTTGAAATTGCCAAGCCATCTGCTTCAGGTACAGCATGCAAACGTTGCAAGGAGGATAGAGAGACTCAGAGCTGAGAGCTTGCAATGCACAACCCGTGCAAACCGAGCAGAAGGGTCCTTCAGTGTATGTCCTGATGATTAAATTTATTTGAGCATAGGACTGAGTTTATCTCTGCTGAGAAACTTGTGATAAAAATTGTGATAATTGTTGGATGGGAAAGAGCTATCAACTGGCAATCTTCCTCTTTTGGTCTGGTTATAGTAGAGATTAGTTCATGTGCATTGGCAGTTGTGAGGGGGGATATCCTGTGAGATTGAGGGAGAGGCCAACTGTCATGGCAAGTACTTTCTCTTTTAATTCGTGCCAGTGTAAGTCTCAGACCAATTATTAAATGTGTTTACATTCAGTACCTAAGCAGTAGGCAGCTTGTCCTGATACACCCACTAGCCAATACCACGTCACGTGTACACTACGAGCAGAGTAACTCCAGACTGCTGCATTTTCTAGAGCACAGTGAGGAGGATGAAGATGACAGCAGTGAACTGGATGCAAGTGCAGGTCGCTTTGTTCGGTACCAGTTCACCCCAGCGTTTCTCCGTCTTCGGACTGTTGGTGCAACGTGAGTATGAGTGCATGGAAAGAAGGAGAATTGGATGTTTACCAAGTGTTACTTGACAGTTTATAACAAAACTGGATTGAGGACTTAAGAGGGCCTATCTTAGACTGCAAATATCAAATTCTCTGTAGAGAACTCTGGTGTAGCCTCATGCCCAAGGCTCTGTTCTTCCCAATAGCTGTTTTTTTCCTGATTCTTCCACACAGAGTGGAATTCACAGTGGGAGAAAAGCCAGTGTCGAACTTCAGAATGATTGAGAGACATTACTTCCGAGATCGCTTGCTGAAGAACTTCGATTTTGATTTTGGCTTCTGCATCCCCAGTAGCAGGAACACATGTGAACACATTTATGAATTCCCTCAGCTCTCAGAAGACCTCAGTAAGTACCTCCTTTCCCACACTGAGTGGGGTCTTGTTTGTGTGTGCATCTGTTCATTCTCTCCCTCTACTTGTGAAAGAAGTTGTGACTGAAATTGAGGGGACATGAACAGACACAAGTTCCCAGTTTAGTGATGTGTAATCTTGTCTAAATTGGAGATTTGTGCTGCTAAATGTCCTCCTTTGAAAGTGAAAGCCTAAGACAACCTGTGCTAAGTCACAGGCTGCAAGAACTGATCAGTCATGGGGCTGACATGCCTGATGCCTCGTAGTGTAACCCAAAAGAACACAAAACACCAAAGAAAGGTTCCTTTTTATAACCATCCATCTGTTTTCTGCATTTGCTTGTTAGGGCTAGAGCCTCCTGCTTTGGAACAGAACTGGCTCTTCCCTCAGGTCTGTTTTTAAGCCTGCTAAGATCTCTGCAAATACAGATTGTGCAGGGTATGTTTGACCTCAGGGGGTGGATAGAGCAGAAGCACAGGGGCCCTGCTGGGGCTGCCTGGCTGTGGGAAAGGTTTGGGGTTTTCATCCCCATGCCTGTGTACGTGTGGGGAGTGCCACAAATGAGCTCCTTCTGCTTACAGACATGATGGCTGCTTGGCTCCACTCACGGCTCTGGCAGTTTCTAAGGTTATTTTGAGTGAGGTTACTTGATTCACCCCCTGCATTTGACAGCACTTAGCCTGTGAGTAGGAAAGGGCAGACTGCAGCCTTTGAAGCATGCTCAGCAGAGCAGTTTGCTTCTCTTCCTTGGATAGGGCAAAGCATCAGCCTGGTAAATGCAGTGGAGTGGCAGAGTTCTTTTTATCCTGACTGTGCCTGGCTGTGGAATGTAATGGAGCTTTCTCTTTCACAGTCCGTCTGATGGTTGAAAACCCGTACGAGACGCGCTCAGACAGCTTTTACTTTGTGGACAACAAGTTGATTATGCACAACAAGGCCGACTATGCTTACAATGGAGGACAGTAACCATTCTGTCTGCTGGATGCTGTGATGCCCTGAACCATTCCAGATGTGCAGGAGTGGACTGGAGTTGCTGTCTCGGGCAGCAAGGCTTCTTGCCAAACTTTTTCTCTGTGCATGAGGCTGCGAACATGAAGCAAAGACAACGGCTCCTGAAGGGAAATCTCCCTGCAACACCTCTCTTCTGACACTCAGCGTATCCTGCCTCTCCTTCTCTGTTCCTGGCTGTCTTCTGATAACCTTGGTTAGGTCAGTGATCAGAAGCACTCAGACTATTCTTGCTGTTAGTGTTTCTAGTTAGGTTGCACCTTTAGTGCTTCTGATGTTTCACCTCTTGGGTGAATATAACCCTTTTCAACAGGTCAGATTGTTTGTGTTAAGCTATTTCCTAGCAGGAAAATCTTAACCCCTTCAAGTAGCCAGTGTTGCTTGAAGAGCAGATCTTTTGTTCAGTTAGATCATCTCTTCAGTGGCAGTGGTTTTGTTTGTGGCATGGCTGACATTGTTTTTTAGGGTGCATCCCAATATTCTCCAGTGGGAAAGAGACTGATAAGCAGTGCAAGAATATTCCATCTGCCTCTGGGGACCTGAACTGCTCCTGAGAACATTTAAGCTGTTTTGGCAGAGATTTCACTAGAGATACGAGATAGGGGGAAAAGGGGGCTATCCCTCTGATGAAATTTCTGTTTGAGCTTTTGTGAGCAAATTGTTGAATTTTGGAGCTCAGGGGTCAACCTTAGAGCTGAAGTTAATCTCACTATATTTACCATTTTTCCTTCCCTTCGTAGGAATTTTGGCCCTTGCTATAGAATGTATTGCTTTTTAGGTGGACAGTACATTGTCAGCCTGGCTGGGGTGGAGGTGTCACTCTAGTGGGGCTTAGAGGAAAAAGGGAGAATGTGAAAAATCACTTGAAAAAATTAGTAGGAAGCAGAGCTTCCTAGGCTTCAGTCTACACTTGGAAACCTGACTGGTCTGTCAGAATTGCTGTGAGCAGCCCCAGCTCATTGTTGCAGTGGAGATATTAGTAGCTTAAAGCTTCCCAGGTCAGATCACTCAGTGTTATGGAGTGGAATCCTTGGAAAGTGAGAATGTACGTGGTTCTGTTTTTCATTGTTCCCATCACTGCTCTGCCTGCTCAGCTGCTTATTTATGGTTTAGGAAGTCATGCTGCTGAGGTTGATACCACAGCTGTATTTGGGATCTGGCAGTGGCAGATAGCGTAGTGCAGTGGGAAAAGGAGGACCTGTGTCTTGCCAGTAGCTGTGCTGGGGCCCAGCTCCCAACTGTGCAAAATCTCAGCTATCAAACCCCTTTTGGCTCTCAAGACTGTACTTTTCCTGTCCCCATGCTGGGCTGGGCAATTGTAGGGGAGTGAGGTTGTCTAGACTGGAAACCTTTCCTAATACTAGTTCCATTTGTTCTTGAGACAGCTAAAACTTAAGTCTTCGATGGTTACCTTTAGTGTTAAGAGAGATTCAGTGTCGTTTGTGTTTTAGCAGGATTGAGTGGGGTGGACATCAGAGCCCAGAGCCTGTTAATGCATAGGAAATGCACAGCAATAGGAAACCGCTGCCTTTACTTCCAGATGAGTGAAAGTAACTTTGGCATGGAACATCAGCTGGCATCAGAGTAAGCAGTGAGAGTGTGTGGAGTAGCAGACATGAAATAATCTCCAGCTCTTAGGAAGAGATTTAATTATAATTAACCACAACAAATGACCTGTTCTGGGTGGAGCATTAATCGTGAGCAACCACAAGAAATGTCTTGGGAATGTGGAGGGGCAAGGTCTGCCTGATGGAAAATGAACAGTTCTGCCACCATCGATCCCCACCAGCATCTCCACAGGCACTAATGCAGTCTTGTTTAGGATCTTCAGGATTAGGTGAAGCTGCTGTTGTGAGGTGGAGCTCGAGATGCCTCTTGCAGTGATCACCTTCAGCAGCCCTAATGCTGTGCCTCTGAGGTGGGAAGGATTTGCTTTGTTCTAAGTTACCACAAGGCAGAACTGCCTGGAAGTGTGCTTTTCATCCTGAAGTGCTCAGAAATAGTGTCTGAAGAGCCTACTGCTATTATTATTCCCTGGCAAATTTTAGCATATTGAGCTGAATTTTGTACGTGGTATAAATCCAGGTGCCTTTAAACGTTACTTTCATCACAGTTTGTACATGAAGCAACCTCTCGCTTTCCCTGCGAGTGTGACGATTCCGTGTGTTTCTCTTGTCGCTGCAAGGTTCCTCAAAGGCGGACGGGGGCGAGCAGCGGCGGGGGCGCGCACGGGGCGCGCGCGCCGTCTAGCGGCTGCTGGGGTCCGGTAGGAAAAGGGAATTCCTGTCCCTGGCTGGCAGCAGAGACGAGGAAACGGCACTGGAGCGGTTGCTTTCACACCGGTGAATGTGTCAGCTATTCAGCAATAAAAGGGAGAGCTGGAGGAAGACCGGGAGACTCGCAGGCAGCAGTAGCACCCTGCGGTTTTTAGCTGAGTTTGTTTGCTTTGCCAAATCAGAAGGTCTTTGCCCTAAAAGCATGCTGCAGGAAAAAGAAAGTCCTTACAAGAGGGCAACCCAGCACTGAAAAAGTTGATTGTAATCCAGAAAGTCAGGGATTTCCAAACTCTTGTCCCTGAACTTCCCTAGGATTCCTTTTCTCTTAGGTACTTTTTATAAAGCCTCTTTTCTTTGTGGCAGGGACAATGTCTTTGGTAAACATGGTTTAGCAGACCAATTTCCTTCTGGAGTGTGTGCTCCGGTGTTTTAATGATGGGTCAAAGCTACTCATGCCAGTGAGCTTGGAAGAAATTCCACTGGGATCACATCCCTGACGGGTGGATGGTCAGTCCTAGCCTGGTGCTGCAGGCCAAGGAGATGCTTTCAGTGTCAGCTGGAGTTTGAGCAAAGACTACTTCTCTCAGATTGTGTGCTGAATCAGAAAAAAGTTGGGATCAATAGTTCTGCTCCAAACTTCAAAAAGAAAGGGACCAAACCCATAGTATGTTTTTTTTCCAGTATTTGTCCTCTTAGTACTGGGACCTCTTTTTCCCATTTTTGAGGAAAGGGCTTTGGATCCATGCCAGCAAACTTCCTGGAGAGCTATTTTCATACCTTGAGTATGGAATAGGTACTGCACCTTGTGAAGGAAGGTCATCTCTTGTGTGGACTGGGTACTTCTGTTCTTGTCTTCTGTTTTTGGTAGGAAATATCTTCCTTTATGTCTGTACTTGAGGATTTTCGATGTCTCTTGTTGCAGAGAAGCAGCAGCCTCTTCTCTGGTGCTTGGGGATGCTTATTCCATTAGCTGAGGGTTCAGGAAGAATAAAACAAGTGTTTAGTAGTCGGAAGTGAAGGAGGAAGGTGATGGTGAAACATTATGGTCCAAATGTAGCAACTCTGTTTCTCAGCTCTGTGTTTCATCGCGTTGTCTTCAGCTGTTTCCAGCCTGCTGTCCTGTGACATGGAGCTGCTTTGTGCTACCCCAGAGCCTGGCTCGCTGTCGGGTGTGACCCTTGGACATAAACACTGCCATGCACTGTCCTTGCCGAGGACAAGGCTGTGATGGCAGCCTGGCGGAATCAGCACCTCTTCCTGTGCAGCAGCCGGGAAATGAACACCAGCAAACGCCCTCTCCGCCTGCCTGGATCCCAGTGCTGTCACAGGACACGTATTTGTATCTCTCACAGTGTGGCCTTGGGGCTGCCGGCGCGTGGACTCGTCTGTGCTGTCCCGTTCGGACGCTGTCGCGGTGTCCCCGCGGTGTTTGTAGCCCGTGGTTTGTCACCAGCAGTAGGAATAAAGGACCTTCCTTCCTTCCTTCCTTCCTTCCTTCTTTCTTTCTTTGCTTCTTTCCTTCCTCGTTTCCTTCCTTTGCTGGGGGCCCTGCCGGGCGGGGCCGGGACCGGGACCGCCCGCTAGGGGGCGGCGCGTGCGCGCCGTGCGCCCGCGCTCCCTCAGGCGGCGCCATGGCGGCGGCGGCGATGGCGGCGGTCCTGTCCCGCTGCGGCGGAGCCCCCCGGGGTGAGGGTGGCGGCAGCGGCTTCGCTCTGCTGCGGTTGCTCGGGGGAGGCTGCGAGACACGCGGGAGGGGCGGGAAGGGGCCGCGGCCTGCACGGGAGGTGGCGTCCCGGTGCCCTTCAGGGCCTGCCTGAGGCGAGTCCCCTCAGGCGCGGCAGCGGCGCCGCCCTTCAGCCGGGCCGCGGCTGCGGCTGCGGGGCTGTGGGAGCGTGTCCCGGGCTGGGGGCACCCTCAGAGCCCCTCACGGCCGGCACCCACCCCTGGCCCGGTGAGAAGGGCAGCGGCGGCGCTGAGTCCCGTCCCCGCTTCCAGCGCTGGCCTTGCGGTGCCGCCGGCTGCACACCGTGTACCAGAGCGCGGAGCTGCCCGAGACGCACCAGATGCTGCGGCAGACGGTCCGGGACTTCGCGGAGAAGGAGCTGATGCCGCTTGCAGCGCAGCTGGACAAGGAGCACCGCTTCCCGGCCGAGCAGGTGCGTGCGAGGGTTGGGATGGCACAGACAGAGACCCCTTCCTGCTGCTCTGGGGCAAGACCACTCGGGCCGAGGTAAAATGTACATCCAGGTCCAGTTTAGCAGAAAATTGAAATTTAGATCAACTCGTTCTGAATGTAATTCCCACAGGCCATTTCGACTCTCCACCTTTACTTGTGTTTCTCTGTAACTGGCTTTAGTACCAGTGAGTTCTTAGTTCTCTTACTGATTTACCTGTGGGCTGTAATACAAATTATAAAATTGATTTATAACATTAATTAAACACTTTTACAGACTGCACATAATGTTTTATGGTTTCAGATGGTGGAAAAAAGTCATCAGGAGGTACATGCTGCTTATCCTCCGAGGCTGTAAAAAAACCAAAATTCCAGCCAAACCAGTGATTTCTTTTGTGGAGAGACACACCAGTGTGTGTGTTAAGCAGTGAAATACAAAACTCCAGCAAAATAGATCCTGTTATATTAGCAAGAGTCTCCAGGCAAACATTGTCCAGAGACATGAGAGTTGTCACATTCCTCTTTCTAGTAAGATATAAGGATGGTAGCCAGGAAAGTCACACCCTAAGGAAGAAAACAACTTTACAACATACTGTTCTCATCTGAGAATTTTACATTTGATTCAGTCTTTTGACTTGAATGTGTAGGGGAAAATTCAAGATGCAAACAAGTGTTTAAAAGATGAAGCAACATACCTAGAATCAGTGGCTGTCTTGATCTTCTGGATTTAATGTGAAGGATTGGTGTTTTGGGTGCCGCCTAGGAGGGAAATTATGTATCTAAAAATTCACCCGGGTTCCTCTAAAAGTAACAGAGACATATGGTGGCAAAGCAAGGGGTCTGTTTGGGGCACTTGGGGTACTTGCAATGTAACTAACAAAAGAATTCTCTGGGAAGCAAGATCTGGCTTTATTGAGAATGAAAAAAAATCACCTTGCACCACTGTTTTCTGCAGTCATTTATTCTGTAAAATTCTTCCCTTGTGCAGTCCTAGGCTGAAGCTCAGCAGACTCGAAGGTAAAGTTCTGATGATTTTTATCAGCTAGATTTCCCATTTCTACTGACATGAGACATGCAAGGGTAGAGCTTTGGTGGGAGGCTGAGGAAATGCTGGTGGAGTTTTGTCTCCCTATCTCACCTTCAGAAGGCTCCCCCTTTCCCAGTACTGAAGAGAGCTCTTTAAACAAGAAAGAGCCTAAACAAACAGTGATTGTACAACTCCTGCTGAAATCATTTGGATTTGGGGACACTTCCCTGTTTATTCAGATTCCCATTTCACCAGCAATTGGGTGCATCTTTTCCTCTGGTTGTAGCCCTCTCATGAGGTGTCTTGCTCTCCACGTCTGTGTGTATTTGCTGGCACACTGGTGCTGCAGAGGATGTGACCTGTCCATTCCCTGTGTGCAGGTGAGGAAGATGGGTGGCTTGGGGCTGCTGGCTATGGATGTGCCAGAGAAGTACAAAGGAGCAGGCCTGGACTACCTGGCCTATTCCATCGCTGTGGAGGAGATCAGCAGGGGCTGCGCGTCCACGGGCGTCATCGTCAGCGTCAATAACGTGAGTGTGAGGGCAGTGAAGTGAGGCTGGCATGGCAGAGGGGTGTTTGGGGACAAGTGGATCTGTTTCTCTGGTGGGTTCTGGTGTGTTGGAGGGCACGGTTGGTTGTACCTTCAAGAGGCACTAACAGCACTAAATTCTTAAAGTCCCTGTATTTAGGGCCAATACTCAAGTTTGGCTCTGAAGAGCAGAAGCACCAGTGGATCACTCCCTTCACCAGTGGAGAGAAAATTGGATGTTTTGCCCTCAGTGAACCAGGTGATGTGACTGTTACCATCCCTGTTGTAAAGAACATGGTGTAGCTTCTTTCCTTGATCAGGTTTAGGATGGACTTTAGGTTTTTGAAACTGGGTGATTTATATGGTTCTGTGTGAGTGACGTCTCAGTACCCAAGGTATGAATTGCTATCCTGTTTTCCCTGCTGAAAATACTCATTGCCTGTGTGAGCACAGCTCTGGACATTTTACACTCATGGGCTTTTCCCTGACTTGAGGGAGGGACAGTGGTGACTCTGCCACGGTTCAAGAGGTGCCGTGAGCTCATGGGGTGCAGGTGGGGCGTGGGTTTGCCCCCAGTGTGTCACCCATCATCTGAGGTTTGTTTGCTGCTTCTTTGCTCAGGAAACGGGAGCGACGCAGGTGCAGCCTCCACCGTGGCACGCCTGGATGGGGATGAGTGGGTTCTGAACGGCACCAAGGCCTGGATCACCAACGCCTGGGACGCCTCAGCCACCGTGGTGTTTGCTACTACAGATAAATCCCTGAAGCACAAGGTGTGATAGTTTGTATCAGTCAGGAAAAAAGGGTGGGAGTGAAGGAGTTGTGGAGAAGCACTGCCACAGCTGGGACTCTTGTCTTTAGAGCCCTGCAGGCAGTGAGCAGAGGAGGGGCTGATGTGTGCTGGTTTTGTTCTGTCTCAGCTCCCCCTTCCCTCCTCCTGGTTACCTGGACATACAGCTTTTATGTAAAACGGAGGGAGCCTGTTGACAGCCAAGGAAGTGGGAAGGTAAGAAGACACCATTCTTAAGAGTTTGAGTCTTGTTGCAGGGCATTAGTGCATTCCTGGTTCCCATGCCAACACCTGGGCTGTCACTGGGGAAGAAAGAAGACAAACTGGGAATCCGAGCCTCTTCCACTGCCAACCTGATATTTGAGGACTGCCGGATACCCAAGGCCAACCTCCTGGGGCAGCCAGGAATGGGCTTCAAAATTGCCATGGTAAGAGTGGGATGGGGGTGCAGCTGTGCTGTGTACAGCTGTAGCTCCCAAGCTTACCATTTTGTAAAGCATCTCCAGAAGCAGTCACTTCAATGAGGACTGCTTGCATAAGCTGTTCTGTATCATGTTAAGCTGTTGACCCTTGCCAACATGGGAGGAATCATTCCCAGAGTTCGATGAATGTTTAATTTACACAGATCCTTGACAGCACTTCTATTGTGGCAGTTCTCAGCTGGAGCAATGCTGATGCACTGAGGTGCTGTGTCAACAGGGACAGTAAATTTTAATTTTTCTTCTTTCCCAATCCTCTATTCCTTCAGTTGTACCCATAGATAAAGGGAAAACATGGCATTTCCCCATGTGAATACTGTGGCAGAGGAAAGTTGTCCTGGAGGCCCATGACAGCTTGTGGAGAGTGTCTCAAGATGAATGACAGTTGAGTTCTGGTATGCATGTGACTTCTGAGGAGGAGCAAGGGAGCTGGGAACAGCTTTGTTTCCTGCAGCAAAGCAGGAAATGTCCTCAAAGTGCTTTGAGAGTGGTCATTGCTCTCTGTGGAGGGGCAAAACACCCTTTGTTTGCCTGACATTTTGGGCTGAGCTCCCTGGAGCAGAGCCCATTCCATTATGTCCAGAACTAAAAGCAGTTGGTGACTGACAGGTTCTGTAAAGACCTTCAGCCTAGAGTTGAGAAGATGAAGCTTTTTCCCCCTGTCCTGCAATTTCTTCCTGTGCACAGAGGGGCAGAGTGGGTATTTGAGCTAAGTCAGTTAATTGACTGGGTTCGCTAATCAAAAACATGCTTTCACATATGTGTCCTAGCAGTGAGGGTAAAAAAGGAAAACTGATCACATTTCCAAAGTAAAATCAGCTGCAGAGTGAGTTGGGTTGGCCTGAAGAGTCATTTCCAGCCCCTTCCAGAGCAGATTCTTGTTGTGCTGTTTCCCTTATTTTGCACTCTCTCTTTTTCTCCCAGCTAATAAGCAATCCCTGTCCTTTCTCCTTCTGTTGTTGAACTCCTGTCTTCTCTCTGCAGTAGCAGTGCCTGTTACAGCTCTATTTCTGCATAACTGGGGACATTCTGAATCAAGGAGATCTCTGACCAGAAGATTTTAAGGCTACAGCAGCTTTCCAGCAACACCAAAATTGTGTGTGTGTTATTCTTGAGTGTGACTTGATTTATATATATTTTGTGTCTTTCTCAGCAAACTCTGGATGGAGGAAGGATTGGTATTGCCTCCCAGGCACTTGGAATAGCCCAGGCAGCTCTGGACTGTGCTGTGGATTATGCTGAGAAGAGAATGGCCTTTGGGTCACCCATCACAAAGCTCCAGGCAGTGCAGGTGCGAGCAGGGCAGTTCCACAGGGTGCTGGGGCTGGTGGAAAGTCCGTGTGTGGTCTTGGGCGCAGTATCAGGCACATAGTGCACTCTGCGCTGTCTGGGATAAACAGGGTGATAATTCTGTTTTCAAATGCTTTCAAAACTAATTGTTGGGACAGAGGCTCCATTTCCTTAGATGGCCCCAAGGCTGTGAGAATTCAGCTGTCCCCTTGTGCAGGCAGCGGCCCTGGACCGAAGGCTGTGTTTATTGTTGCAGTTCAAGCTGGCAGACATGGCTGTGGCCTTGGAGGGTGCACGCCTGCTGACCTGGAGAGCTGCAATGCTGAAGGACAATGGAAAGCCCTTCACTAAGGTATTTCCAGCCCTGCTTTTTTCCACCAGCCACAGCACAGGGAACCCCACTCCACAGAGCATCGCTGTGCTCAGTGCTTGCCCAGCCAGTTCAGCACTGGTTATAACCAAGGGGAAAGGGGGACTGCTCTCAGCTGGCACCATCAGCAGGCCTGTCTCTGCACAGCTGCTGGGTGAGAATTCAAGCTCCTTGTGCAGGTGAGGAGTTCCTTTTTGTGACAGCTACACCTTCAGTGATGTTTTCGTTCCCCAAAGGAAGCGGCAATGGCCAAACTGGCTGCATCAGAAGCTGCAACGTCCATCGCTCATCAGGTAACTGGCAATTGACAACTCTGACATACATCATGTGGGAAGGGACTTTGGATGTCTCACAAGTGCTTTGGGAAGGTGGGATGGAATTTACGAATTTATATTTGAAACACACCAACCAAACAAGCAACCAGCCCTATGGCAGAACCCAATTAGCACAACCATCTTCACAGGTTGTGGGGAAGTAGGAGGATGGCAGGGTTTTATATTAGCCTGTGGGAACTGTATTATTAAAGTGACCTGCTGCTGTCCAGGGCAGTGGCAGTTTTAAGGAGGAGCAGCAATGTGCAAGAGAGCATTGGGCCACCAGTCATCACCACTGCACCTGGATGAGATCTTCTGTTCCACCGTTTAGCGTCCCCTGTCTATAATAAAAGCACCTTAGACTATGGATCACTAACAGATACCTCTGAAGCAATTAACTGGAATAGCCATCTGGAATATCCATATCGCTCTTACCCACATCAATCCTGTGTGTTCCTATCAGTACTAATGAGCTGCAGTCATCCCTTTGTGTCCTGTCCTCCCCATTATGCTTGCAGTGGGCTCAGTTCCTCTTAAAATGGCTGTGTGTGCATGTGCATTCTGTTGAAAACATTTCTTGGCCCCACTTCTTTCTGAGGTGCTGCCTTTGTTTCAGGCTATCCAGATCCTGGGTGGGATGGGCTATGTGACAGAGATGCCAGCAGAACGCCACTACCGCGACGCTCGGATCACCGAGATCTACGAGGGGACCAGTGAGATCCAGAGACTGGTGATCGCAGGCCAGCTGCTGAAGGCCTACCGAGGCTGAGCAAGCTGCCTGGAGTAGCACACCGCTCCAAGTGCCTCATAATGGTGCACAGTGATGGAGTTTGACCCTCTTGACTGAGGCTACTGATGGAGGTTTTCCTCACCAATGAGTAACTGACCCTCTAGTTAAAATGTGCTGATTCTTCTTTGGACAAAGTATGGCCCACCGAGGCTGGACTGAGGTTTGTAAGTGAGGGCTGTGAGTGCAGGAGGGTGGAGGCAACCTGTGCTCATAAGGGTGGCCTAGGGCTTTTCCTAAACTGTACTGTTGGAATGGCTTGGTAGTGGCAACATGACAGCACTTGCCAGCCAGTGCCTGTTTTGCTAAATTTGTCACTACATGGCACTGGATAACCAGTGCCAGTTAGAGGTGCTGAGAGCCATGATCCCTGTGCCTCTGCAGATGAGACTTCAATGGAATTCAGGTGTGGGATGCAGCTTGTGTGAGCTCCTAATGGGACAGCCTGGGCTGAGGTAATCCCTTCCAGCAGGAGAGGAGCCAGACAGGACATAGGAGCAAATGCAGGGACAACCCACACACAGATGGCTCTGGGCACAGACCGTGGTTGCTCTCTGCGTAGATGTGAAAACACAGCTCAGAAAGAATCTCTCAATCTGGGCCAGCAGGGCCCACCACCGGCTCACTCAGCTGCTCTGGCATGTAGGGATGGAAGCAAAGGACAGCAAAGCTGCACTGCCTAAGACTACTTTGT